>CM021700.1:43665716-43717536 GCA_011074415.1 Stictonetta naevosa
TTTCCTTTTTTTTTTTTTTTTCCCTGTGTTTTCCTATAATGTGACTGCTACATTTTCTTTTCTTTTTTTTTTTTTTTTTTTTTGCTTTGGCAATACAGGAATAGTGAACTTGATTTTAGAACACAAGACTAATACAATGAATACTGAGTACCAGCTAAAGTTGAATAGATCTCAGTGTAAATGCCTGTGAAATTGGGCTTTCAATAGGAAGAACTGGTGAAATACTTTTTATATTGGAACTAACTATAATTGAAATCAATCTACAGGAATGGCTAAAACTGTAATTTAACACACACACACAAATAAGGGAACACAAATATTGCCTTGTATTTCCCACTTCAGATCGTTCCCTGTCTTTAATACATCTCTCCCCTGCACTGGTTCAATACCATCATCAGTCCCTGAATTCCTTTATGTATGTTATATACAATCATTTGATAAAATTGACCATCTAACTATATTTTCTCATTAATTAAAATGTACAATATTTCTCTGTTATGTGTAATTATTTACTTGATCCTCACTTCAAAAATCCAAGGGGTCTCTGGGATCACTCAGGATTAACACTGTAATTAAATGTCTTCCAAATAGCAAAGATAATATTTAATCTTAGAAATTCATTCTTTGCAAATCCACTGCCTACCCCTGCAATGTTTTGTCTAGAGGTGTTCTTCTGATCTACATCTGACTCCAGCAGCAGCAGGACCTGGGTGCTGAGCAGGGACCCAGGCTGCAGATGTGTTAGCAAACATTTGCACACTCTGAGAAACAGACCTCTTGGCTCTGAGTGAGAATTGAATCAGAACTGCTGCAAATTAAGCAGAGATCTTGAAGAATGAAGCAGTTAAAAACCTCACAACAGCTGAAAATATAATGAAAGGAAGGCAATTTGGCCATAGGTGCTAACAAAAAGGAAGACAGGGAACTCTTTCTAACAATTGGTGGCTTTAAAGCTTTGATGTTTCAATAGTTTACAGTTAACTCAGGGCACAGGAGGTTAACTATGAAATTGTATTGCACAAATTTGAAAAGCACTACTCCAAATAAAAATTAAGCTTTATATATATATAAATATATATGAAGTTTATATATATCAGAGGGTTTGAAAAACAAAAGACAACTCAGGGAGTCTGCAAATATTCCTAAGCCTATGTTGAAGTGCTTTCCTTTTAAGCCACCTGTCCATGATTAAGAACTGGAATAAAACAATTTGAAAACAGCATGAAACTGCTGCCAAAGTAGTTTGCATAAGAGTAATTACTACTGACTGAGCACAGAAGTCACTACATGAAGCTGAAGAGTACTAGTTTTGTACCTAGAGAGGTATTAGAGAACTCAGAACATTCCCAGAAGAGAGATGTGTAACCAGATCCTCTGCAGAAAGGAATAGTGAGTGTTCTGCTGGCAGAGTTCTTTGAAAATTGGAGGATGGACAAAGCTGCAGGCAATGGAGGCTCTCACAGCTAGCTTACAAACAGATGTGTGGAGGCCAGAAGTCCCTAACCTTGACATATGGTGAGTAGAATGAAACAGGTGCTAATGGTAACAAAAAAGGTCCATGCTAAGAAATCAGAGTAAGAACTGAAGCACATAGGGACCTGGAGCACAATAATTTCTCCAAAATCTGCAAGGAAAATGGAAAATTTTATTAAGAATTGGGCACCATGGTTATTTTCTTGGTTAATGTGAAAAGGGCCCTGTAACAAACAAAATGACTAAAGACGAATATCTGCATTCTGAAAAAGGTGCAAGAACTGAAATGGACTGTGCTGCTAAAAACAAAAGATGGTGTACATATAGGATGAAAAAAAAAAAAAAATACATCATCTGCTCATTGGAATTCTTCATAGGAACACTGGAGAACACTTCTGAACTACCATGTCATTCAGGGGGTATAATGGAAAAAAACAAAACAAACAAACAAAAAAACCAAACACCCACAAATTAACTTTAATTAATATCAAACTGCTACATCAGTAACCAAGATACTCAAGCCAGTTGTACTTGAAGAACACACAAACAGAAAGGTAAATGGATGAAATAATGAAATATGTTTATTACTTCTGAGGAACTCTACTAAGGAACTGTATAGATCAAGATTTTTTTATTTTTTTTATTTTTTTTTTTTTTAATGAACGTACAGTTTCGAACATCAGGGAAAATAATATCTGTGACTGTGTGGAATGTAACTGTTTTGAGTTCCCTTAAGAAGGTTATTCAATGGAGTGGCAAGAAATTGAAAACACTGAGGGAGAAATTAATGAAAAAAAATGGAGGGTATAGGGAAGATCCCAAACTAATATGAAATAAAAGAACACTGCTGATTCTCAGTTCATGGGAAATTTTTCAAACTGACTATTTTAAGCAGGGATTAAAAGAGGATATGCATTCAGTTAGAAATCATAGCTATTTGGATGTAATTTTTATCAATGTAGAATAAATTAATCCTTTCCTTATGTATATGTTGCCTGAAAAAAAACAACAACAAAAATACAGAAAAAACCAACAACACATATTTATCTGTCATAGACTTTTGTTATTTCCTGTAGTAAGAAAATGCCATGGCTAGATGGGTGATTGCACATATCAAATCTTCTCTTGCAAAAAAAATGCTTCAAATTGGAAAAGGAATGATTTGTTCTATATAAGCAGTAATCACCTAAATATAGGTTTGGACACATTTCCACTTGGCCCAGCCAATCTCAGCTGGTATTTTACAGGTATTTTGCTGGAAATAACTAAATATAAAGCAACTTTAAAAGAGGACAATATCAAACAGGTATTTAGTACTACTCAATTGTAGAAAAATAACATTGAAACAACTGTAATTACTTCAATATTTTCCTCAAAAGAACACTGAAAACAAAAAATCCTTCTCTTTCAAAAGCTGACTGGGTATTTACAGGTGTATAAGGAGACAGATGTCAAAATATATCTTATAACATTTGCGTTCTCAGGAACTGCCGTCACCATTATGAAAACAACATTCCTACAACACACAGAAATTGTTCCTAAAAATATTTTAATTTCAAGACATCAACATGTTATGTGAAGTTATCATTCCAGATGAACACAAATTATGGAAGAACAAGTGTGCAGAATTGAAAGACAGGAAGAGGCAAGAGACACTGAATTGACCGTTTTGCCCTAACATGATTTTTGAATGGGCAGCAATTCCTGCAAATGTATTATTCTATTTTTGTATACAAGGCCAAAAAATGTTGGGCAGCTTTTAGGAAGGAATAGATCACTTATGTACTCAATAATATTCTTGCACTTTACAATACCATGAATCACTAGTCTGGACTTAATTTCTGTATTTTAGCTTTCTTCTCTGTACTGCTAACCTTCACAGAGTGCCAGTACCAAAATTCTCATGCCTTTTAGATAGGAAATATCTCTGAACATTTTGAGGTAGCCTCAAATTTTGTCCTAGAAGAGCTAGGACAACAAATCACATCTGTGCATTAAACCTTTGCCTGGGTACTCACGACATTTTCCTTCCTTGCATCAAATCAATACTGCACCTACTTGCAGGGGAACATGAATCACCCAAAGATGAATTCAGTGGTTACCCAACAGAAACAGTAACAAGCTTAATTCTGGGTGCATGCTGAAACTGCAGCTAACCACCACTGCTGAGAGAAGGTAGAGAAGGGTAGAGAAGGGTACAGATGATGTGGTGTGATACTTTCATGATACTTTCATCTGTGGTTATGTTATGATTAGAGTGTGCAAGATTTTTTTCAGAATTTCAAGACATGGCTAGTGTTTTAACATTAGTTTGGCCATGGTGAGCAGTGAGGTAATGGAATGACTCTCCTTAGGACCATAAAAAGGAAGAGCCTACAGCGACTCTTCTTAGCATCATTAAAAAACAAAAAACAAACAACAACAACAAAAAACTTATAATCACTTTTATTTATTTATTTATTTATTTTAATGTGTGCGCATGCCTCTGGCTAGAGGAACAGCTGGACATGACATGACTCCAGAATGCCGCAAAACTGTCCTGTATCATGGAAATTTATCCTGGAAAAGCCTATCCAGTATATTTCTTACTGTTTTACAATGTTTGTGTGACATAGTAATGACTGAGTAATATGTAAACCAATTTATATCCTGATACTGAAAGCCTACTGTTTATCATCCAACACATTTAGGACTACATGTTGTTTAGTGAGTGCTGACAACACAAATGCAGTGAATTAAAGCTGAAGGATGGCACTTTCTGTGACTCAGATTTCCTCTCTGCATAGTGAAAAGCAATTTCTTTCCAAGCTAGAGATGAATTAGGCATTATTGGAAGTCATGATTTTCCCCCTCTTTCTCTGTCAATGGAGTAGGCAAATTACTCTCTCACTCTGCCTGAGTCACAGGACTTGTAAATTTTCAGAGCATTTAGATGCTGTGAATGCAGTCAAGAAGGATGGCAGCACGGGGGAGCCACTCCTAAGATTATGAGAATGGTTATATGTGAGCCTTCAGAGCAAACAAATGGAGCACAAGCCAAACATTAGAAAGGCTCCACTCTGTGTGTGCCACAGTGGTTTGGGGATATTTGACATTTCCATGAGGAGTCTGCCTTTGACACGCTGTAGTACAGCTCCCTCACTGGGGCTTCCTTCAGCATGACAAATTAGTGTAAGAGTAAATTCTGTGCTTTAAACCTGTCTATAAAACAGAGACATAGCAGTCTTCCTTTCTACTACCTTCTATTTATCATTTCTACTGAGATTAAAACTGCTCTGAAGTGAAGATTATCTTCTAATATACCCAGAAACATAGCAAAATGGGATCTTGATCTCAAACTAAGTCCCAAGATACTATTGTAATGTGAACAATTGCAATGCCAAGAGCACACTATTTTCTCTATCTCTTTTTTTTTTTTTTTTTTTTTTTTTTAGTTTTGGGTATCCATTATTCACTATGTTTCAGAGGAAACAAGAAGGAGTAAAATCTAGTTCCCTGGATGGGAAGAAATATCAAAAATAAAGCAATATAAATCCCTTGAGGAGAAATGGAAATGTATTGTGTTGATTTGCTTTGGTAATTTTATTTACTGATCAGTTGAAAATGAAGAAGAAAGAAAAAAAAAAAAAAGGCAAATCTGTTGAGCATTGTGTCAGTGCCATGGAGCTTGATGAAGGAATTGCAAATCTCATATGACCACATTGTAAATCTCACTGTACAAATCTCTGTTTTCTTCAGCCCGAGGATTTGAGGAGCACTTTGCAGAAAGTACTTTAATGACCTGAGGGAAGGACTCCTTGGATGCATTCTATGCTTGTTATGTGTTTCATTAGATTTATTGTGAGTCTGAGCTTTGGAGATCTTTAAGGATTTTATAATATTCCCATGAAGAAAGACTAAGTTATCTGATTTTCTCTACTACCGACTTCAGAATATATGAGCTTTACAGCCCATTTCACTTTTGAAAGTATGAAGCTATTTCTTTACAGATATTTTGATTTAGGACAGAAAACAGATGGACACCGTGTCTGCACCAATTCTGTCTTCCAGGCAATCTTCAAGGATAACCATAAGTTCAGTAAATTATGATTCTAACATGAAAGTTACACATGTCTCTAACTTTAATTACAGTTACATTTGAGTAGTCCTTAGAAGTAATTTTAAAAAACATTTGCAGATTTGAGACCCAGATTTAAAAAGCTTTACACTGATAGATAAAGCTGGCTGAAAAACCTTTTTTTTTTTTTTTCTTCATCTTATAATTCTTATTTACTATCTAATTATTGTTACACTTTTTAATCCTGGGTATGAAAAAAAAAATAATCATATTTTTTGTGGAAAACTAGAACACTATATTTCAAAATGAAAAAAAAAAAAAACAACAGTGACAGTACTGTCACCATTCACCTGGTTCACAATTCAGCTGAACATAAGCAACAGAGTGGAGAAGGAAAATTTCAGAGCTCACTGGGATTGTCTGTCTCCCATTTCTTGGAAGCAGGTTTCAGGATCTGATAAGTAGTGTCAGCAAATGCCTTTTAACACATCTCTCAGCTGTGACATGTCTCTAATTTAATTGCCTAACAGAGTTCAGCATGACTGGCAGGTTCAGAAGTACTCTGATCTCAGGAATCAGGATAAGAAGTACTCTAGCACACCAGTAGCAGCGTTAAAATGTGCAGGGAGGTGGCTTAGGATTTTGACAACAGCGCAAGTTACGTGTGAATGTATCCCAGAGCAAAGGGGTTTGAGCAGTCACCTTGGAGAAGGGAGACTGCAGTACTATGTGCCAGAAAATAAATATTTTGAGGAATTAAAGAATGAAGAACTGACTTAGTTGACATTGTCTATCGCAAGATTGTGGCACAAGTTTCAAACATGATCCATTATTAACACAAGGCAGAAAGATGTTTCTGAGAGAGATGGTGAGAAACTATCCAGCAGTTTGGTGGTTTCAAATGAGACTCAAGCCATGTTTCCCATCTAAACATGATTTTGTGTCTCTTACACTAGGGCTTTAATATCACTCAACATTTAATACAAAGACCATTTTTCTGGTTATAAGTAGGCACAGATACTGAATGATAGAAGGAAGTTCATAATTCTAAGGAATAGCTGGCATTTAGTCAGAACGGAGAACCCTCTGTTTTACTTTGCATTTCACAGACATTGATCTGTCTATTGAGGCTCCCATTCTGAATCTAATACAGCTTCCCATGCACTTTATGCACAACATGTGGCTGCACTCACATCACGTGGAGATGTCCATTCCAGTGCCTCTGATCTTCAATAAAGTGCAGTCAGGTGAAACTGGCAGGCTTTGCAGTTAGAGAGCCTTCCTACCGATTATTTTTGGAAGTCAGTCACCCTTTTTTCCAACATAAATGAATTTTTATTTTAAAAATATATATTTTTATCTTAATCAGTTTTGCTTTAAAGAGAAAATGCGTATTTGTTTATACACTGTAGTATATGTAGTATACTGTGTGCAGCACTCATTGTCTAGTCGCACAAGCAGTAAGTGCAGAGTGCACAGACATAGTCAAACATACAAGTACTGAATAGCGTTGGTATCAGTTACATAGAGAAAGGCACGTTAACTCATACAGCATATGAAACCTGGGGTTTTATCTATGAGATTTTTAGTCCTAAAGGAACAAAAATAACTGTACTGCAACATCTTATAATGTAGAGTTCTGCTTTGGATTTTTGTTTCAATTAATGTGTTTACTGAACAATAGTTAAAGGAATACTGCATCCCATGCAAAGAGAGAAAGGCACTGCTTCCTCTGGGGAGTGTTTTTCATCAATTATGTCAGAGAAGAGGGAGAACAAGTATCAGCTAGATCATGTTCCTTGCTCTAACAAAGCAGATGCAACTCTGGTATATGCACTGAGTAGAAAATTAGTATGAGGTAATGCTATCATAAATAATTGCTTAAAGCACCTCGGTATTATGGAGGTTGAAATTTCAAAAAAAAAGGAGAAAGGCCTGTAAATGTAAAAGCATGGTGAAGGGTAGCTTTTAAAGTAATTGAGGATTTTTCATTGGATAGCTTTCTACAGTACATTATTTAAAATCCAAGTGTGGAGTACCCTCTAGCTGATATCTGAAGATCAAAGCTGCTATTAGATTTTTTTTTTTTTTTTTTTTTTTAACTGCTGTAAAGGCTCAACTATTATAAAAGAAATTAAAGGAACTAATGGAACAAATAACATAAAGTAGTCTTCCATCCAACATAGCAGATCAGTATAACTTGTGAAAGGGTGTTTGTTACAAAAGGCCCCAAAGCTTTTAAATGCATTTTTGGTCTAAAAATTGAATTTCAGGTAGCACAGTTGAAAAATCAAACATTGACTTTAATGAGTGCCATTAAAGATTCACCATTGTTATTGTCAGGATTTATTCTCTCTTCTCTCTGGAAACTAAATTTGAAGCTGAAATGCAAAGGAAACAAGCTACTGCACTCTGGACAAGATTTCTTTGATCACAGAGGCAAACACGAAATGGCTTATTAATGATTGCAGCTCAGTGCTCTTCCTGACCCCAGGGAGAGCAGCTTTCTTAGAATAAGGCACAATTACATTATATATTTTAACCCTTGAAGGGAAAGCAATTTTGGGGTCTGTAACCTACCACAATATTACTACAGGTCACAGAAGCCATTCAACAACAGTCAAATATAAGGCACTGTATGACCAAGTATATATATTGTGTAGGAGAGTGTAACAGTGGCTGGCTTTACATTCAGGCTGGAGAAAGACTGAACAGCATTACACGTTAAGTGGTAAATTAATAAACAGCAAATATAATCTGACGCAACTCCTGGATGAGGTAAAAGAGCAAGCCACCTGTGAAATGCTGGTGTGTGTGTTTCCGTAGTCTGAAACAAGGAGAAATACCTGATGAAACATGAATCATTTTATAGATTTCTCCACTCATTCTAGAGCTTATCATACAGATCAATTGTATCAGCAGAAACCATACATTATATCAGCTCATAGGAAACGAGTATTAGAAGCTCAAATTCTTCACCCAGTTCTGAATAAGTCTTCAGTATACCTTTGTAAATAAAATTGTATTTATTTGTAAACAAAATGCTTTATTACACGTTCATGTTCCTTTAGTACAGAGAATATGACACTCCCAGAAGACAAACCTTTGAAAATGATATATGAAAATGATACAACCACAAGGTAGTGAAAGGGAGACTAGCACATCATGCATAGAACAAAGAATAAGCATCCTTAAAGTTCTTTGATGTATTTTTTCTTGTCCCTTGTTCTTTTTTTTTTGACTTTTCTAGCTGTGCACTGTGACATTCCATATAAAAAGTTCTGAAAAAAAAAAAAAAAAAAAAAGTAGGAATAAACCTGAAGCTCACTGTATTTATAAACAGAACAAAACTTAGACCATGAAATTACTTTAGGAGAACAGGAAGAAAATGTTTAAACTTGGCTTCACTAACACAATCATGTAACATGCAGCCTTTTCTTTTCTGCTGCAATACATTTTCTTTAACCTGATCACATGAGTCAAAGTTCTATAAAGGGAATGTTTATGACTAATAAATTCACTGTCTTCTGTACATATGCTATTACTCCAAGGTTTATGTGCTATGTTTCTCTAAAACCCTTAATCAGGATAAATGAATAAATGAAGGAAACATGGTAAAACAAAACAAAGCAAAACAAAACAAACAAACAAAGGCAATGAATTACTGATGGTGATGTAGTAATTTGGAAACTTGTGGGATCTTTGTTGAGGAGAGAGAACTATTGTTTGTGTTGCCTTTACGTGATTAAAAAAGGAGCCATTGTACAGGGGTTGGGGGGGCGGGGGGGGGGGGCGGGGAGATGAAGACAGTCTGCAGAGTGCCAGAGTGCTAACCTCCCAGAATGGATGGGCACAAGGAGGAATAAGAAACTTGAAATTAGCTCAGAGTTGAGATATTGATTAAAAAATTAGCCAAGGCACTAAGGGAAGAAAAGGGAATGATACTTATTAACTATTTATATGTCAATGCTGGGAATAAGCAGTAAATAAGAAGACTCAGAATTGCTCATTTATAAGTAAACATTAGTCTTAATTAGCATTAGAGAAACCAAGAGAATTAATGACTGGATTATTAAAATTGGTGGTTATAAACTATTGCAGAAGGTAGTATAAGAAAGAACAAAGAGGCCTTCTTTGTCCAATGCAGTTCTTTTTTGCTTCTAAATCACTGATAGGTTGGATGCCATTAACTTTGAATCCTTATGGATCAATGTTCTATCTTATGCCTCTTCTGGTTATAGCAGTAGTTGTCATCATTTTCAGACTCACAGATTTATGTCTATAGACCAAAAGATTGGCTCTTGTCTGTATATATTAGTGAATACAGATAAAATATGAGTAGAGGTAGAGAAAAAAGCTATATCACAGGCAGAAATGCAATTTAATATACAACATATCACAGAAATCTCATGCTATTAGCATACATATATTTTACTTACTGAACTAAATGCAGTAACTAGCCAGTTTCCATTTCCACAGAGGACCATGTGCTTATGATTTGGTTATGGTTTTTATATGCAAATAGGAATTATGAATTTATTTTTAAAAATAACTATCAATTAAAATATAAGAAAAATAAAGTTATTAATCAATAGCTAATGACAATTGTTAAACACACAATGCTAAGAAGCATATTCATAATGAATAAAAAGGAGAAAGTACTTATTGAAAAATCTCTGATTAGCACATCTAAGACTGAAAATATTTTTTTTTTCAAGCAAATTATGGATCCAAAAGAATCCTAGTAATGATATTGCCCAGGAGCTAGATAAACATGTTGGTTATGTCAGTGACATTGAAAAATAAAAGAAATATTCACTAAATATTTCTGTTCTGTGTTTGGGAAAGGGCTCCATACACATAAAACTTTTGTATTATATGTTGATAATGACATACTTATAACCCAAAACCAAAGAAAATATCTTAAAATTTAGTATCACCAGTGGTACAGTTGTTCATGAATTAAGAAAGAAAGAAAGAAAGAAAATAGAAAAGGTTTCTAGGCCCATACTGATGACTGTTCCAAAGAATTACTGAATTATTACTTGAATGCAAATTCTACATGAAAAAGATTAATGTCTACCAAGACATATTCTGAGTAGGAGTAAAGCAGTTACAGATTTCTTAGTGTGTTGTGACAATGCTTGGAATAGCATGCCCATTTCTGATATTTGTACTTCCTAAAGAAAGTTGAAAAATTGAAATGTTCAAAGAAGAGACTTAAAATTAGTGAAAACATTGCAGACTATACCATACAGTGATAAATTCAAGGATCATGTTGTATATGGTATTTTGAAAGAAGAGACTGTGTGACACTCATAGTCTGTAGGAGTGAATATCTGTGGGAGTAATACATCATCTTGTTGCACTCACAATGGTTGATAATATATTTGAGAACTGAGTTGGAAGGACATGATTATGAATTTTAGGAAATAAAAATGAGCTTTTTGCACTCTTGTGAGGTTATAAATCTTAGTTTTCCAAAATGTTTAGACTTATCTTAAGTCAAAAGAAGCTATGAATATCCAGTATTTTTGAAAATCAAGCCAAGGTATACTAGACTAATGAAATCCCTGAGTTAAAGATGGCATAAATATCAATTTATCTAATTCTTAATGGTAGTAGTAATAGCAAGAGTACTGGTAAATATATTTTTTTGTATGTAGCACTTAGGAAGGAGAGGTCTGGAACTTTAGGCAAATTAACTTTTACTTGTTGATGGTTGTCTTTAGTGTTCAAGAAAATAGGATACAGTACATCCCTGGGCAGTAATCCAGGTGGTATCAGAGATTCTATTTCGCAACTGAGTCATTCTCCTATCAGAAACTACCTGTAGACTCCAAATCCAGATAAACCCTCCAATGCAAAAGGCACAGAAAACATTCTGACAAATTGCACTGAGTTGCTGATTTTTGGGAATGCTCTCATCTGAGATACAAATATTTAAAAACCGAAGAGCTCATGGCCCAATTTCAGTTATGCAAACAATTTGGTACTAATCTTTCTTGACCTTTTTTAAGAAGAAACAATATATCCAGAATTTCCTGTTTCAGCTATACTTGAAATAGTTGTTACTGACACAGGCTGAGGAAAGGCTCTCACCATATTCATGTAATGTAAACATAGATGAAGCCATGTGAAGGAGGAGTTCTGTCCAAGTAAGAGCATCGAGGCATATCTTTCTACCTTAATTGATTTGCAGCTCTACTCAGAGTTGAACCAGATGAACCAGACTTCTGTTTTCTAATTCATTTTTTTTTTCTGTTAGAGAATTTGATTTTTTCTCCCAGATCTCAAAATCCTTAATCAAGAATAATTTATACTTCCCCATGCCTACTTCCTACTAATTTTCTGCAATAAATTTGAGGAAGGTCCAAGAGTTGCAGAGTGTTTATACAAATAATTCTCATACTTTTATACATAAAATACAGTAGTAAGGCAAAGTAAAAATAATTTTGAATGCTGCATTGTACTATATGGTATTATTCCCTCTACAATAAGTCATGATAATGAAGGGAAAAGTAACCTACAACAGAGTTAAAAGGGAGCAACAGACTCTTTGTATGTCTGGTAAACAGATAAAACTATACTCAGTGTGTAGACACAACAGCACTCTAAACCCTCCAGCAGGAATGCTGGCACTCAGACAATTAATCCAATAAGAGAGACAAAGATGAGTTACCAAACCATTGGCAATTAGTGTTGTATTCATATAAATGCAATTACTGTATGTGGTTGTGACAAGACAAAATGGAGTATATATTTTGTAAAGAGCCAGCTGAGACAAGATAGTTTATATATCTTTCTCTCCTGAATGGGAAGGGAATTAGGTTTTTATATCCTGAGTCATCATATATAGACAAATACTACTTTTTTCTTGTGAAAAGCAAAAGAGGAAAAGGTAAAAAGGGGTCAGCGACAATCCTCTTTTGCTCTCTTTGAAACAGCAAAGTGCTCCTAGCAATTAGGCTGTGTAAGTATCAAGGTTTCTTTCACACAGTCCTTGCATTTATTTACAAAATGGTTAGATGCAGAACTAACATTGTGTGACTAATTACACAACTTAAATAATGAGTTCTAGGCTCTACTGGCTACAGAAAATAGTCAGGCAAGCAACAATTTAACTTCTCCATGATTCCATAATATACTTTTCATTGTTGTATCTCAGCTCTTGATTGAAAGAATCTGTAGGAAACAAATAAAAAATAAAAAGTTCCCTTAAACTTCAGAGCAGCCTAACTCAAAAATCTGCATTCCTTCACATAAAATATGTAAAAAGGGGAAAGGCTGAAGTTTACTGGCTCCCAATATATTATTTAAGTAGCCCTATCTAACATCAAGAGTCCTTGTTTCTTCTCAGCAGTCTCAGCATTTTTCAAAGTCGTTAAGTGGATAGAGAATCCAAGACCTGTGTACTATGTTTAGATGGTTTTCCCAGCCCTGGTTGCACGGATGAAGAGAGTCTTGTCAATACATAATCAATGCTAGGGAAATGCCTAGTTTGATTTTGTATTAAGAACCAGTGCAATATTCTAGGATGTGCTGTAAGTCTTGGAAGAGAATTTTGTTCCCTTCTAACAGGTAAATGGTTTGCTGTAAACTTAAGCGTTGCTGCCATGCTTCAGTGATGTGCTAGGAATGAGTTTGTGAGAAATATGGAATAAGTGTTTCTACCAAGTATAAATAGAAAATAGGAATGCAGTTTCTTCAGAAATTCTTTTTCTCTTATTGCTCACATTACTAAGCTGCTGAGCTAAACAGAAATAAAAGGAATGCAACTGGTTCTCAGAAAAACAGTACAGAATCACAATGCAGCCTGTGCTAAGAAAACAATCACTATGGTATAATGCCATCATAAAACCTTTAAAAATAAACCGTATAACTTCTTGATTCTATTGCTGCTATCATATTTCAGTCTTCCATGCAGAAAGTTCAATTTCTGTAAAAATAATTTGCAGAAGGCAGTGACTGTGTTACTCAAGGTAACGATGGCTTATATTACTTCTATCCTCTACAGTAAATTCAGATTGAGTGCCTTACTGTCTGTTTTCACTGGTTGTATTATACATCCCCATTGAAAACAAAATAGAATTTGGCATGAAACATGAGGAAATGATTCAAAGCTGTGTTTTAAGGGTTTCAGATTCCAAAAGTTCAAGATCCACCACTAATGAGTCCATTGTAGGCCAAGATGCTTGTGCATCCATTTTGTGACTACACAGTCGCTAGCCATATGGATCTAACAGAACCATACTGATAGGGTTTATTTATTGAGGTGCTTGCTGGTAGAGTTCTCTCCCATATGAAATATTGCTGGAGGCTGAGAAGTCCACACAACACAAAACAAGCAGAGGGTGTATTTCCTTACAATCAATGCAAGAAAAGGCTGGTTTAGAGACAAAATAAATAAATAAATAAATAAATAAATATCTTTTAAAGCAGATTGTGCCACAATAGTAACCCATGAGAGTTAGCTAATTCCTTGAAATGTTTCTTACTAGATTCCATAGTGAAAATCAAGTCCTACTGATCATTATTTTACTTTACAGAAAATATATTATATACAGAAACAGATCACAGTACAATTATATTTTAGAAGTACTTCCTCTTCTGCTGCTCTTCTTCAAGATATGCTACTACATAAATCATTTAAGTCAAGAAATGAAGGTTATGATAAACACATTTTATCAGAAGAAAGTTGTCCAGTAATAAGCAAATCTTGGTTAGAAGTGGATGTGGAAGTAAGGTCCATTCAGGAAGACTGTAATAAAGAGTAATAATCCTTTGCTTTAAATAACTGAGTGTCACTAGTGGCTTAGCAGTCAAATCTGGAATTATTCAAACTGCCCCTGGCAGGGACATTTTCAGTAATTTGAACAACAAATTAACTGTATCTTTTATTTATATCAAGATAGCAGCTAGCATTTCCATTTGTACTAACTACATGCCTGGGAAACTGTTCTGAAGTCTTTAAAATGCCAGATTGCCTTTTCATACAGTCAGCATATTAAAAACATTATCTTTTTATCTTTCAGAGAGAGGAAAATATGTTTAGAGAATTTAACCTTAAATGAACAAACCTTTGAGGTGGAGTTTAGTTCTCTTTAAAACTTATATTCCTTATATTCTTTAGATTCTTTTGATTGCTTCTAAGGAAATGGTATTATTTTATAAAGTATATGGAAAAAATGAAGGAAGAGTAAAAACTTTATAAGCAAAATGCAGTTTCAGGCTTAAAATGTCATAGTTTGATGATTACTTTAGGCACAGTGATCTTTTATCTCTCTGATGTACAGCATCGTTTTCAGCTTTGTATCTCTAGAGATATAACTGTTAGCAGCACATTTGAGGTAGATCATGCTCATATGCTGAACATTTTAAAGGTCTTTTTTTCTGGGGTGATGATTTCACTATTTTTGGTTTCTAAAACAGCAGGCATTTCTCCAGTTGGATAAGTTTTTTGGTTATTTGTTTGTTTGTTTGTTTGTTTGTTTAAGAATGTGAAGGGTTAGTATGTACAGTTCTTCACTGTAAAGGTCATAAGAGATGAAAATTCAAATTATTCAATGAACATCTAGATGTCAAGGTCCAGATTCATGGTAAAGCACTCACAAACAAGATTAGAAGCCAGTCACAAGTCAAACAAGATTTATAGTTCAGTTGCATACAAATGCCCCTGCCTCCATTTTTTTTTTTTTTTCTTTCCCCACAGATAGCTGGTAAACAATATTTTTAAGCGTATTTGCTTGTATTATTGACTGACTACTGTTAACTTGACTGGGACAAAGACAGAGGTAGTGAGCTATTTTTTCCCCTGCTGAAACATTTGCAAGCATCAGAGCAGGGTGGAACATGACTTGTCTCCATACAACAGCAGTAACGTTTTTTTTTCTTGTCTTTTGTTTGTTTATTTGTGGTTCCCCCCCCCCTTTTTTTTCTTTTTTTGAGAGATGCATCATTTAAAAGAAATCTCTTTTTTAAGAGTTTTTATTTTATTTATTTTATTTTTGACTGTTCATTGGATAACTTGGCTAATCACAAAAGAAGTACTGATATAATAGCTGATCAATGAAGTTCTAGAAAACTGTTCCAGTACTTGTTCCGTACTTCTGTTCAATATTTGAATATTTGTTCATTAGTTGCACCATTTGTAATACAGATTTCTTACGGTACTCTTTATAATTGACCATTACTGATCATACTTCTTAAACATCGTATCAAATACACTTCATGTCAGTTTTCACTTTCTTGTCGAAGGAGGAAAGTAAATTTATCTCTCCAGGTTGAAAGTATGCTTTCATAGATCATAGATCACATAAAAATAATGTAGCTGACTGATAAAAATATGACTATGTCATGGAAAAAAAAAGAGTTAATGCTTTATAGTTTCATAATCATAGAATATCCCAAGTTGGAAGGGACCCATAAGGATCATCAAGTCCAACTCCTGGCACCAGACAGGACTAACCAAAATTTTAGACCATGTGACTAAGTGCAGAGTCCAAGCACTTCTTAAACTCTGAGAATATAACAAAGAATATGAAAGACAAAAGGGACAACATATTATTTACTATTCTACAGAATTGGATAACTGGTGCCTGCTTCAGATCTTGTTGCCCTTTTCAACCTTTCCTCTCTGCTTTTCTCAACTTTTCACTAAAAAATAACTCTTCACTTATCCCTGCTATACTCTGAGAATTTTCAGATCATTTTCCTAGGTTATACAGGATTATGCTTTTGAAATTAGAGTTCTTCCAGAATTCAAGAGCTTGAAAACAAGATCATTAATTTCTGAAAAAAGTTTTGCCGATACGGATTCCCTATGGGTTTTCAATTGCATACAAGGTAAATGCTTTGTAGCATACCTAACAAGTCTTTCTTTGCATTCAGCGAAAAAATAATAATATTTTCAGTTCATGCGCAGCCTTTCAGAAGGCTTTAAAAACTCTCCAGCACCAGATTTCTATATAAAGAGGTTTATTTGCCTAGAGAAGTGGATATGTCATGGGTGGGCCCAAACTGACAGACTAAAATAAAATAAAAAGTTAGACCTCCTTTTGTTGCTTAATCTTTTGTGCCTTATATGTATAATGAACGCTGCCACCAAAGATAATGTGTGATATTTACCTTATTTAAGAATACATGTTCTATGTAACACATAGGTCTCTGACCAATGTATGCTAAATACATGCTAATGTATTTTTGGCTAAACATGTATTGGTTAAACCTTTGTTCCAGAACGATAAGGAAAAAATGAAGTGAAATTAGGAAGCATTTGCCTTTACCTTAAAGATATATTTTTATGCCTAAGTCAGCCAACTGAAATTTTGTTGAGTTTCACAAGACATAGAATTCTGATATAGAATTCTCCTCAGAATTCTGAAAGGATTTTCTTTCAGGATAAGGACATAATTGTTGTTGTGGAACATAAAATTCTTTGCAGAAATAAAATATTAAATGTTATGTCAGGACTCAAATGTTATGTCAGGACCCAGATATGGGTCCGTACCACAGGGTCCATCCCTCTGGAGCAAACTGCTCCAACCTGGGTCCCCCATGGGCAGCAGCTCCTACCAGGTCACCTGCTCCTGTGTGGGCTCCTCTCCACGGGCTGCAGCTCCGGCCTGGAATCTGCTCCGGCAGGGGTCTTCCACAGGCTGCAGTCTCCATCGGTGCAGGTCCATCTGCTCCACCGTGGTCTCCTCCATGGCCTGCAGCGTGGAACCCTGCTCCACCATTCTACTCCAGGGGCTGCACGGGGACATCCTGCTTCACCATGGTCCTCACCACAGGCCGCAGGTGACTTCTGCTCTGGCACCTGGAGCACCTCTCCCCCTCCTTCTTCACTGACCCCTCTCACTTTCCCAGCAGCTGTGTGGCGCAGCATTTTTTTGTTTGTTTGTTTTTTCCCTGTCTTAAATATGCTCTCACAGAGGCGCAAAACAACATCACTTATTGGCTCAGCGCTGGTCAGCAGTGGGGCCCTTACCAAACATGGGGAAGCTTCTAGATCCTTCTCAGAGAAGCCACCCCTATGGCCCCTGCTTCCAAAACCTTGCCATGTAAACCCACTACACATTTAGATCCATGTGATATAACTTCTCAAGATTTTTTAACATTTCTTTATCTGTGTATTTCAAGTGCTTCAGGTGATGACAGTCCCACCACCTCTCTTTGGAAACTGTTCTGCAGTTCCATACATCTCACTGTCAGAAAGCATTTCCTAATATTCTGTTTAGATATTTTGTATCTTAATTTCATTCATTTTTTCATAATTATGGCACCAGTTACTAATATAAATAATTTCTTTCTGACAATTTTTGTAACCTCAGTTAATGTCATTGTTCTTTTCTCTAATTTGCCAACAGCTTTTCGGTGGTAAAATGATATCCAGAAATGAGCCCAGTGCTCTGGGCATAACATAATGATATGCCTACACCCATTACAGGGCAGCCAAAGCTGGCTTTAGATGGGTACTGCTAGCTATCTTAAAATAGAACTTCATTAATTTCTAACCATTTTCAGAAGTTTTGTATATCAATCTGAGAGAAACTTGGTGCTAAAAAGCTAGTGTTTTGGATAGACTCGTTGGGCACAGCACCATGTTGCATTTGCATGTTCTAGGAGGTAAGCAGTTAGGCTAGATTCCCAAGAAACATGAAGACAACCCCACACACTTTCTAAGTACCTAATTTTTAGGTGTTTAATTTCACATAAAATAAAACCTCAAGTTAAAGAGCTATGCTTTCACAAAGAGAGAGATGACGCAAACACAAAAATCAGATTCTAATAAACCAGTATGTTCATTTAGTATTATTATAAATAATAAGGACAAGGAACAATTTGCATGGACACTGCATGCTCATTCAGGGTCCCAAAGAAATCTTCCTGGATTTTGGTTAGCCATTAATTTAGAACCAAACAGCTTGTAAACTTTCTTTATCAGAAGGAAGCTAGAAAACAATAATTGTTGAGTGATCTCTCTGTCCTTACCTCAACCATTCAGCCCTTTTCATCATATTTTCTCCCCTTTCCCTTTGGGGGGGGGGGGGGGGATAGTAACAGAGTGGTTGTGATGGAGCTCAGCTGTCCACCTGAGTAAAACCACCACATCGTTTAAATAAATACCAATCAGCACCATCCAAAATGAATATCCCAGCTCCTGGTTCTGCAGCCTTTTTTGGTCATCTAACTCTAATCAAGAAAATAAGATAAATAAGATAAAACCCTTAAAGAATATAAGCATAATTTTGGAATTCCTCTAACTGAGGATTCAGTCTGTTTTCATTCATTTATTTATTTATTTATTTTCAGTTTCAGAGAATGCAGAATCTTCAAGAAGAGAAAAAATAAATGACACATTTCTAACCAATTTTAGATGAAATCTCATCTACCACACTATAGGCACCAGATCACCAGTGAACAATTTGAATGCATAGTGAAGCAGGAGGCATCAAATGGAAACCCTTTACTGATAAAATGATACAAATATTTCAACAAACAAACAAACAAGGGAAGAGTTCAAAAAGACATAGGAAAAAATGCACAACCCAAAGGAGAATAATCATCTGAAGGGTCAGCCAGGTCACAATAATATATTTTAAAATAGCCTGAAGACAGTGCATAAAAGCTGCTATAAACATCCAAAGTAAACTAAAAGATGTATCTCCCAAAAAGCAGTTGAATTTGAAAGCACAGGCTCTGAAGTTTCCTGTACTACTGTGACCTTTTATTGTCCAACATTACATTTTTTACTCAGATATCATCCCCATAATAATCCGTTGCCTAAAGCCTGGAGGAGAGGAATGAAAGTAAAATATTCTCACTTCAGTTCACCAGATAACATCATATTCCTACTAATAGTTTAACCCAGAACATCCTCTTCAGTCTTGCAGAGAAATTGTAGTGTTTAACTTATACCACATTATTAATTAATCTATGCTGACATGGGTAGCTAAGTAATTTTTCATGCTTCACTCTAAAAAATTCTGTTTGGTTATCTGCTTGGATTTTGCAGTGCAGGTGTTTTCTTTTGTTTTTGCACTTTTCAAAGTGTTTAGGAGACTTTACTGTAATAACAAAAGTTATCTCAGTACTTGATAGGCTTACTTTACACACACCCAAAAGAACAGAGACCAGAAAGAATAGGCTAGCTCATCACAATGCAGGAAAGATAATCAATAAGTCAAAATAAAATAAATAGTAAAGTCCTTTGCACACTATGAACACTAACATAAAAACAAAATTAACATCTTCTTAAGGAGAGGAAAGTGAGAAAGTGCAGATATACATAAAATTGGAAAAAACCTTTTCTGCTGAATAAATATAAATTAAAATAACAAGGTCTTTCACAAACAAGAGACCAGAAAAATAATTAATTAAAATTGCAAAACTCTGGGATATAGTCCCAGGCAACTACCTCAGAAACACAGTGAATAAATGCACTTTGTATTCATATTAATAAGAAATATATTTTGCATAATGGTGTCATTGAACAGCATGCAAAAATGTAAGATTGCTAGACAACAAGGAAATAAAAATTATTAGTGTGCTTTATAAAATACAAGGCCACTATATATGTAAATTAATGTTATAGTTGACCAGGTATTTTTAACGTTGATCTTGTATTTCTTCATAATAGCAGCCTTGTGATTTAAGCAGTCTTCTTATTTACTTACTTTTCATTTCATACTTGTTTCCTGTAGGATGTCTAGGTTTCTCAGCATTTTGATGGGAAAAAAAAAAAAAAAAAAAAATAATAATAATAATAATAAAAAAGTTGGGGACTTCTTCAAAAACAGTGCACTTCCCACTCTGACTTTAGTGGGAACAAAGTTTTGTGACTGTTTTTATGTGATGCCACAAAGAAATATTCTTGAGTTAATCTGTAATAAAAAATAAATGTTGTAAGGAATCACGTCTGAAGAAGCTTCTGTGTAGTTTATATAAGGCTACAAGAATGTGGTTCGGAAACTACTCTCAAGCTTGGTTCCAGAAATGAACTTTGTAGCAGTAGGTTTTAAAGACACAGTGTTGAAGGGATTAGTTTGCAATTTCCAGATTTTGAGATGTTTGCCAAGACTGAGAATCAGACCATAAGGATTACCAATACTTAAAGGTCTCTATATGTGGACATTATCAGGCGGTTTCTTTCATGAACAGTGAATAAGCAGACACTCTCCTTCATGGTCTGCAGCAACTGAACTAACCTGTCATTCCAAATGCAGTGTTTAGTGTGCTGTAAAGTAGATATCTGTGCATATAGGCTTATTCTTTTAACTTTCTATTTGTTTTATTATGCAATTTATTTCTTAACATTCAGTGCTATGTTTATGAAGTTAAAGGTTATTATTTTCATCTCTAGCTACCTGTACTGGAAAGAAATATGTCAAACAATGGGTCCTTGATTGGGCACATCTAATCAACAAATGGAATGCTGTAACTACAATCTGTTGAAAGAGAACTGCAGGAATCCACCCCATAAATAGTAAGTCATAAATGTACGCTGGCTAGATAGGAGGATTAGAAAAGTTTTTGGACCAGATATGCAGGTCAGTTTAGAGGCCACCTAAAATCAATAACCTGCAAACACATAAACAGTAAAATCATTTAAATATTTATGTCAGCAACAATATAGGAAACTAAGCAAATACAAACAAACAAACAAAAAAGAGCTTGTTGGTCTGGTGAGGAGATAACCATGCATTAAATATATACTTAACGTCTCCATCTCTAGAGTGTAACATCTTACTCAAAATTACATGCTTTTTTTAAAACTTCTGACCATATCTTAAGCTTAAAACACAGAAAAGCTAGGACTATGTTTTGTTTGTTTGATTGATTTTGGTTTTTACACAACACAGTCTTCTCAAGGACAGGCAACACACCTTTTGTTGATTCATTATTATTTGCTGCATACAGCTGCACATACGATTCTTCTGATGGATTTCTTGAAAAGATCAGGTTCCTTAAAATGTCTGGTGAAATAAAGCATTGACAGGCACTCAGTTCTGTTTTCTCTTTACAGTACTTTGTTTAACTACTTTATTTTGATTTCTCTGACAGCAAAACAGTATTTTGGCTCTGAAAAATGTAGTGCAAGCTGTACAGGTTTCTTTTATTTATGTTGACTTACACTCTGCTATCTATAAATATTTTAGAAGATGAAGTAGGTGGATTCGAGACCACCTACTCTTTTTTTTTTTTTTTTTTTCCCATATACATGCACATTTAAAATTGTAGAAATGTGCAATGTGTATTGAGTGAGGCTTGAAAGTCTTTCTGGATTTCTATCACTTATTCAGAAAGACCAGGGAAAAGTCAGAAGTGAGCCTATCAGTGTAACCATGACAACAAGTACTTGTATATAATGCTTATCTGTATAGTGTAGTTTCTGATTCCTTCAAGAGTTCATCCAGTCACAGTCAGAATTCTTTGGTAAGTTATCTGATCCATGTCAAATGGTTCAGATGAATCAGGTAAATATTGCCAGGTATTATAAACACTGTTAACACTGAAGAATGAATGAAAAAAAGTGGGCTGAACGGTGGAACAGAGAAGGGACTGCATTTGGAAGATGGGAGGGAGGACAAAAATGAGATATCAGTATTTTTCAAGTGATTAATATTTGACAGATTGATGTGGAGTTGTTGACAGAGAGTGTCTACTGCTATTGCCCATCAAATTAGTGCCTAGCAGATCATGTATATGGATTTTTGGTAAACTGAGATTTTCTAGTTATCACATACAGTGAGAGGCATTATGTCAGCTAGGTGCAAAAGGCAAATTGATCAATATTTAAAAGAAACGTTGAATTGAGGTTAAGATCAAGTTATTTGGGAAATGATGAATTCTCAGTTCTGTGACTTCCTAAATTTTTCTTAATAAACCGTGTATTGTTTTATATAAAGCGGTGATTAATTCTGATAAGATTTTTCAAGTAATAAATGAAATTACTAATATTTGTGAGCTAAAGCATTATTTTTTTCAGTATTGGTAAAACTTATTTTTAATCCAAAGAAAATATAGTGCTCTTTTTACATAGAGATATTTATTCTCAATCAAGTATATATGTTATATTAAAATGTATCATAGGATCATGTTCCTGATATCCTCTTAGCTCCCTCTCTGGGACTTGAGAAGATAGTACTCTTCTCAACTTTCCCTGTTTTAAATTTCAAGTGCAGAGATTTTACAGCAATGAGAAATCTGCCCTCACACTCCCATCCAAATGTCAAAGAATACAATACACTATAAAGACTTTTCATTGTAAGACTGTTGCTTCTTTTTTCTTTTTTTTCCCTTTCTTCTTTTTGCCTTCAAAAAGTTTAGCCCAATTAACTTCTGTCTCCTGCAGAATTCCCCTTTGGTAAGAGCCATGGGCAGACAGGTTTCATCTTACAGAATTTAAGCAGAATAAATAGGTCAAAAATAAGGTTAATAATTACAAAGCTAATTATAACCATAACAAAAGAAGTTGTGCTACTGCTACCCAATAGCAGAATACTTCTCATGACTGAAGAAGAAAAGGAAAAAAAAAAAAAAAAAAAAGAAAGGTAGATAAAGAAATTATATTTTTAATCTGCTCTTGGCAAAATAAGATAAATATTGACAAGAACCATGTCACATCTAAAGGCTAAAGGAAAGATAATGAAATATAAACCTTTTGCATTCCTTCCAAAGAAGGGAGAATACAAACCTTCAGCAGAGGAAAAAACAAGATTTTGTCCCGCAATGAAATCCTTCTGGAGAAGCTGGCAGCTTATGGCTTGGACAGGTACACTCTTTGCTGGTTTAAATACTGGCTGGACAGCCGAGCCCAGAGAGTGGTGGTGAACAGCGTGAAATCCAGCTGGTGATCAGTCACCAGTGGTATTCCCCATGGGTCTGTGTTGGGGTCCATCCACTTTAATATCTTTATCGATGATTCAGATGAGGGAATTGAGTGCACCCTCAATAAGCTTGCAGACATCACCAATTGGGGGGAACTGTCAATCTGCTGGAGGGCAGAAAGGCCCTGCAGAGGGACCTGTAGAAGATGGGTTGATGGGCAGAGGCCATTGAGATGAGGTTCAACATGGCTAAGTGCCAGGTCCTGCACTTTGGTCGCAACAACCCCATGCAGTGCTACATGAGCTGACAGTGTGCCCAGATGGCCAAGAAGGGCAAAGGTATCCTGGCTTGTATCAAGAATAGTGTAGCCGGCAGGAACAGGGAGGTGATCGTTCCCCTGTACTCAGCTCTGGTGAGGCTGCACCTCGTGTACTGTGTTCAGTTTGGGGCCCCTTAGTACAAGATGGACAACGAGGCCCTGGAAAGTGTCCAAAGATGGGCTACAAAGCTGGTGAAGGGCCTGGAACACAAGTCCTATGAGGAGCGGCTGAGGGAACTGGGGTTGTTTTGTCTGGAGAAGAGAAGGTTCAGGGGAGACCTTATTGCTCTCTCCAACTACCTGAAACAAAGTTGTGGGGAGCTGGGGGTCAGCCTCTTCTCACGGGTAACTAGTGATAGGACAAGAGGGAATGGCCTCAAGTTGCTCCAGGGGAGGTTTAGATTGGAAATTAGGAGACATTTCTTCTCAGAAAGAGTAGTCAGGCATTGGAACTGGTTGCCCAGGGAGGTGGTAGAGTCACCATCCCTGGGGGTGTTCAAGGAAGGTTGTACCTGGTGCTTAGGGACATGGTTTAGTGGGCAACATTGGTAGCAGGGTGATGGTTGGACCAGATGATCTTTCCAACCTTAATGATTCTATGATTCTATGATATGAAAAATATTTTTTTAATGCATAAATCATTTGTAGGTTTAAAATCACTTTTCACTTTTCACTGAACAGCATATAAATTTAACCTAATTTAATGGAACTTAGGTTTTAGGGGGAAAAATAGTCTGCTAGTCCAGCAAAATGACTTCAGAAAGGACAACTATACACTGAAACACTTGAAGCAGCTCCCCAATTTTTTTCCAGAAAATACAATAACTAAAGGAGTAAAATCTACTCACCTATACATTATGCTAATGGGAAGTCTAATAATATGTCAATCACTAGGACAAGCAATTGCTCAGTTTGAGCAAGAGGGTGAATAACATTTTTCTTGGCTCTCTAGAGATTCTTAGTTTGATTCTCAATGTGAGTATAAGGAAAGACAGCTAGTTGGCAGAAACTGAATTGGCAGAATTGTTTTCCCCCTTTTTCCTCCTTCTGTACCTGAGGATATGAAATTCAGTATTCTGAATGCAAGTTGTCAAGGCAAATATAACCTCATTTAATCCAGTTCTTACACAAGAAGCTTCAGCGCACTCAGATCAGAACCTACATGGTCAAATATTTCAAGTACTTATACTATAAAATTCAAGTAATTATACTGATTCTACCATGTCTTACTACTCTAATAGTAATCAGATTTAAGCTACTAATGTTGAACCTGAATGTAGGAAGCAGATGAAACTTTCATAAATGCTACTGTAGCTTGTAAAAAATGAATAATGTTAGAAACACCAAAAGTAGAAAACAGCCAGATGCAAATTGAGTAACTTACTGTTACCATACAGACTGTATTCATCTCAGGTACAGTAAAGAGTGGTAAAATGTGTTATTTTAATAGACCAGATGTTGTTTTAAACATTAAGCCAACTTAATGTGAGCAGATAATGAGAAAATGGTCTATTCTACCTGTTGTTATGTTCTTCTGATACACTGTCCAGAATGACCGAAATGGGCTCCTGGACAATCTCGAGAAAGCCATCTTGGTATTGCTGTATTGCAAAACCTGTCTGTGTTGGTGATCTTTCATTGTTACGATGCATAGAGCAACGGAGTACTTTTCCCTATTACTAGCAAGGATCCCTTTCTGCCTCATCCCCTTTCCTTTAACTCCTCTCTGTACCTCTTTTTCTGCCATTTTTTACTTCATAATTAATCCTGCATGTGAGCAGATAGATAGACCAGCTACCTCTCCAATGAGGAAGACCAGCTGAAGATGAACCAAAAATACTCATCAGAAAACATATAACACAAAAGCGCATCAAGACCTGAAGGAATAGCTGCAAGTCTGCCTGTCAAGTAAAAGTATCCACTAGGTGTAAGTATGTGACTGATAAACTATCTTGAATTCTAGGAACATAACAAAAAGCACACTTTTCACTCACAATTTATTATCCTACCTACACATCTCTTTCTGGTTATCTATTTCATCAAAATTAGAAAAGGCACTACTGTTTTCAGAGGCTGAATTTCAGGGCTGACACTATCTTCTTTCCTGCTCACATGGCTTTGTTAGCAAAGCTAGAGCTTTATCTAGTAGCCTTTCTATAGCCAACAGGTTTTGATTGCATTTGTCTTATATAAATCTTAATTATTTTTTTTTCTTTAATACATACTTATGTATATATACTTCTTTTGTTCATGGTATGCATTACATTTCTCATTTTTTCCCTTATTATGTATTCTACAGGAGTAAGCAGTGAGATACCTCAAATAAGAACCTTGATCCATGTTTAACTGCTTAATATTACATAGTGAGAGGGTAATGATAATACTTCTGCATTTTCTGGATCCATGTATTTCTTCTGAATTAAGAATCATCTCACTAACACTGTTCAAGCTTTTCACTACATCCTCAGGAACCAATATTGCAGTCTTGGTCTAAGGTAAATTTAGAGTCCTATTCCAACTCCCAAAGCAAGCAAGATTTAACATTTTGGATTGTAATCAGATGAGGCCAAAGATAAACTACAGATAACTCTACAGGTTCAATAGGACTGTAACTTTGGTTGTAGTGCAAATGACCTTAAGTGCAGAAAGTCTCTGTCTATGTATTTGCTTATAAAACATGAGCTTATTCAGCTATAGTTAGTTTTCTTCTTTAGCCACTAGCCTTAATGTCTTACCCTGATACCTCATTTACTTTAAGTTAAATCATTCCACATGGGATGAATTACGTATATTTAGCAGCATAACCTAAGGGTGAATACAATCCTCTAAATATTTATTTTTTTGATTATCCTGTTTATTTTTTTTTTCTTGACTTCTGTCCAGCTATTGCCATTCTATTTTGATCAATACCCTGTTGTCATAATATGAACTTACATACCTGTCAGCTGTATTTTATTTGCCTATGATTTTTTTCTGTTTTGTAGATCTGATCCTGTGTATTGGGAGTCTTGTGGAAGGAGTTATATTCAAAGAGTTAGTGATCCTGAGCAAGCCATGTCTGCTCTGCAGGGTCCTGTACTCAGGGCTTGAAAAGCTCATATGTTAGCATGAGTGATCACAGTATAACCCCATATATATATAACAATGTAAAGCAATGTGCTGGAATACCCTCGATACATGTTGTTCCTAGATCCAAGAGATGTATAGATGGATACACTCTGGTGGGCCGTAAGAAAGAGATAAAATTCCTACCTCTTCAGACAAGATATATAGTTTTGTTTGTTACACTAGATATGAAGAGGTACAGTATAGGGGAGAAGGTGAATCTCGCCGTGAATGGGGTGCGCACAGCATGCTGTAGCTGTCCACCTGGGATTTCCTCACCTGTAGGGATGTAAGGTTTAATGTATATATTTCTCTTCCTATTTCTGTTTTATTATTAAAAACAATTTTACTATACTATTTGCTGTTGTGTCATTTTTATTAAGATCCAGAAAGAGCTCTGTACTCTTTACCCAGTTGCAGAATAGTTCTGGAGCTTGCATTCCCATTGTTTATGGGGTGCCATCAAATAAAATAGGGACATCTTTTACACCACTCAAAACTGCCTTCTCTGATTTATTACCTTCCATATTTATGTCACATTTTGACAAATAACAGCACACCATGTACCCTTTGTGTCATTCAATCCTAAGAGCAGATTAAGATAGCTTTGCACTAGTAGCTAGACTGGTGGGATATCTAAGATGTCTGTAGGTCCACCCCACATTAACAAAAATAATTTGATATAGAGTCTTTCCTAACCTTACTGCAGAGCTTTTGCTCAGAGCAATTTCACATTTATTAATGTACAGATGCACTGCAACTCTCAGCTTATCCACTCTCTTTTACAGGCATTTTAAAAGCATGAGGGTTTTTACCCTGGAATCACTGATCTCTGTGTTTTAGCCCTTCCTCTGTATGGAAATTCAAAGGGCTATGCTCTCTACATACAGAAGGCTAAAAAGAAAGTAAAGCCATCCTGGCAATACATTGCTACTCTTCCTCTTTGGACCACTAAAGCCTAATTTATCATAATGAATACAATAAAATAAAATAAAATAAAATAAAATACAATACAATACAATACAATACAATACAATACAATTAAATTAAATTAAATTAAATTAAATTAAATTTAAAAATCTATATAACAGGCAAAGGTATTTCCTGAATTAAATTTCCTGAATTAACTCCATCTTTGCATGAATGAGCAATCACACACGTTTTGCCTTGAATTTTACTTTGTATACACTTCCACAGTCTACATGGTCTACATGTCCTACACAGCAGATCCCATCCTCCACTCTGGGTTTCCCATGCGTTGTATCAGAATACATTTGTCTCCTTGTAATTTCCCTACTACAAATCCCACATCACTAAACATTTTTTTAAATAAAAATAATAAAAAATATCCTTTTACCAAAAATAAAATTCCTAAAAATCCATCTCTATATAAATCTGTCAGGTTACTACGATGATTAAATTTCTATAGTAGTTTCAGGTGCCTTAGCATTTTCCTTTGCTGCCTTGACTTGTTGGTAGTATTAGAGTAGTATTACTGTATACAAGCCTATGACCTTTTGTCTTGAACAACATTCATCAAAACATGTTTAAACACAATTTCATAAGGCTTGAAGTTAACTTCAGGCCCTGGGCCTGAAATTGTCAATCTATTTTCAGTCATTGTGAAGACATGGCAAAAAGTTATGTTTCTTCCCCTTTGTTCTTCCACATTTAATTTTGCTTTTGCTGATTTGTTTTTTAGGCACTTACACTGCTGCAAAAATGCTGCCTCTGATTTCTTGTGAAGTCAAGTAACTGGGTAGTGATCATGTTATTTTTTATGTCTGAAGCTGGGCTAATCTTCAGTAAGATCACGCAAAATCCTTCTTTTAGATTATAATTGTTTTCAGCAAAGGCAGTGGATGTTTTGCCCTTCTGCATCAGGTCTTAACTGGTATCTTTGATATGTAGTTGGAATTGAAATGAGTATCAGTGTTTCACAAGTCTTCTGCTTCAAAAATCCTTCTCTTAACTCTTGACTACAAAAAGTTGTCTAGAACATATCACATAGTTTTAGATAATTTTAGACTTTGACTTCTTACATTTTTATAGGAAAAAAGTATTTATAATTAGTATTTGTGTCATAGTACTGAATAATATTCCTTTACTGAGAAAAGGTTTATGTTTTTCATTCTAAGCAGTTTTTTATACAAAATTGGTCTTTTATGTAAAAAAATACATTTTAGGGTATTTAAAATGTTAATATAGAAACCAAATATTCAGTTGTATAAAAGAAAAAGCTTCTCTTGATCCTGTTATGGCATATAGCAATGTCAATATTTTCCATCTTGTACTTGTTGCAGTGACAAATGCTACCATTGAATTTCTCATGAAAAGAGAAATCAGGTTACAGTGGTCAATACACACAAAATACTTATAGCCACAGGTTTTTATAGATGCAGTGAAAATATTTTTAATTTAAACTAAAAAATTGTCATTAGCATGTATATTCCTACTATTACTCTTAAGTTGAATTCTATGTTTGGTTTTGGCCTGCGGACATTATACACTCAAAGTCCAAGTCATGTGGAACCTGGCTTTCTCATCCTCTTTTGTATAAAAACTCATGATTCAAATGACTGCTCAGTATTTCCTCAGTGTTTGAACTTCAGCAGCAGATAATGTGAGGGGGTGCAATGGGGAGCAACACTCATTCATTTTGTCAGTGTAAACCAGTGTACTGAGGGACTCAACTCTCTAAAGCAGATCTGCAAAACCAATGTATATTATTATTATTTTTTAATATTTTGTAGCTTCATTTCTGGATAGAGACCCTAATCAAGCTTCTAACCAATTCAGAGCTTAACAGAATGGGATACAATCTAATGACTGTCTAATGACAGGCACAAACAGATATTTTTGTGTTTGTAACTACATGGGTGTTCCTTCCAAAATAAAACTCCAACAGAACCACAGGGTTTTCTGACAAGATTTTCCCTGCTACAGTATAACCCCTTCTACCTGCAATAACCTTTAGCATGAGGTGGTAGCACTGGCATCATAATAAAAATACCTCACTAGAAATGTTACTCATAAAGGAAATATATGAATGTAAAGCCAAATGAAAAATCAAAAAGCACACATCTAAAAATTATCTCCAGGTACTTATATATATAATATATATATAGAGAGAGAGCTCTAAACGTCTAAATAATCTTTAATAAATTTGCTTTTGCCACATATTTAAAGTAATTGGAAGGTGTCACTTTCTTTATCTTACTGGTATAGGATCAGCAGCTTTACAAAAAAGCTCCTGGACACTTTCAGCGGGACTTAGGGAGAAAATAGGTACTGAAGTCCAAAATGAGGATACTAAAAGCTCCCACTCAGTAGGCTCTAGAGGTTTACCTCAATTCCCCAGAACGTTTTAACAGTTCTGCATTTTGGCAGAACTGCCCGGTCTTGTACAAGCTGAGCAACCCGAAGTGCTGCTGACACCTCAGCCCAAGAGGACAAACCCATTTCAGGCAAGACATCTCACAGCAACCTGCAATGGCAGGGCTAGAAAAGTATCAACACTCCTCAAAAATAGCTCTTCCTTTTATATAACATCCAAAGCTTGCTGAATCTGAAGAGGGAAAGGTTCAATTCCCTTCTCTGAATGAAGGTTTTGCAGTTGTGGAGATTGCTCTAATTTCTGAGCTCCCTGTGCACATATATTTTCCTCCCATTTTTCTGAAAGTGTCTAGGGCAAAAGAGAGACACTCTTTCCATTTATATAGAGAATAAATATTTTTTTATATTGCCTTTTATATCTTTCCAAATGAAAGCAGAATTATATCTCATTAAGAATAGAAAACAGTTGATAAAACTCTATTTTATCTCAAAGTGAAAATGTTGCAAAGCTTGTACAGCATATTTTACCTAAAAATAGCAATTGAAAGAAAAAAAAAAAAAAAAAAAAGAGTCCTTATTAACCAAAGAAAACTTTTTTGCTTGAAAAGATGGCACAACACACATTTATAGCAAAGTAACAGAAGTTATGGAAAAAAATATTAATAAACAAATTGAAATTAAGAGAAAAAAGACTCAAATCTAGCATTACATTTCTTAAAAACAAGCCCAGACTAGCTTGAGTCAGACCTGAAGGCTTTAGCCTATTTCACCTCAGAAGGAAAGAAAACATGAAAAGCTAGTAGTAAAGGAGCTAAAAAATATATAGATATGCCTAGAGAAGAAGAAAGCCTGAAATAATAATAATAATAAAGAAAAACTGAAAGACCTTTCTCAGGAATGAAGGAAATAAATCAAAAATAATTAAGACCCTTGCTTGGGGCTAGATAGTATAAATCAAAAAAGCCTTAGGTTGCAAAGAAAATTTAATTTAAAAAAGCCCTTCCTTGTGCCAAAGATTTATCATTTTTAAAGCCCAGTGGGGCCAGGATACTTTTTTTCTCTTAACTCCAAAAAGGTGCACTTCTGTTTCTATTGATAAATCCATTTGACTTGTGTGTTACTAAGTCTTCTGAAAATTCTGTGATTATCTCACTTTTCTTTTGTCTTCAAGAAAAGGATACAAACAATTATCCAAACAATTATTCCTGAGCATCTTGCATTTGATTGTTTTATTTGAAGAATAGACACAGAGAAGCAAAATTTGAAGTTGCTTGTTCCAAGATATTTTTAGTTATTCTCCATTGTGGCTATTACCCACTTACATCTCGCTTCTCCACAGTCAGTGTTAAATGCTTTTACGTAAGAGAGCCATGCAATCAAGAAGCACACCCGGCTGATAAGTATAATTCTGTACATATTATACACTCTATTTTTTAATGTTAAAACTCAGAGAAGAAGGTCAAAACTCTGAACTATTATCCTTCAGGGAAATCTGCTTTGATTGCATAAGACAGAATTCCGTTTAAGCCAATAGGATGCCCATGACCAAGGAAGTGGCTGGGAAATGCAATCTGCGAAAGACAAGAGGTCATAAACAAAAGTGTGATTAGTGAAATCTGTAATATCCTGATATATGAGCTTCAAAAGGGCATTTCTAGCTAACAAGTGAGATACCGCATACCACAAAGTGAAAAAGGAATGAGGACAGAACAATGTAAGAAAGATATAGCGGGGGCAGCATGGAATTAAGGTTATGGTCTTCCTGCTTTTAATTCTGTAAGTCAGGCCATTGCTGCAACAAAACAATGCAAGAAGACTGGAGGTAATAGCTAGGAAATATGAAATAGAAACCAGAGCTACAGTACAAAGGAGAAGACAGGCACAGAGGGACAGAGGAGGCATCAGGTATATATGTCTGAGAGACGAGATGAGTCTGATTATCTGAGGCATGATCAGCCAGCTGAGAAAGGTGAGAAAGCTGAAATCAGAGAGAGAACCTGGTAATTCTTTGTGATGAACTATTTGAATTATAAGAGTGTTTAGTAGGAGAAAACAATGAACAATTCAATGTGTCTTGGCTCAGAATAACTTCTGTGATCCCTGGACACTAACTCATATCACCCCCATTGTCAGACAACTCCAACAGCTCCTCATTAATTTCAGAACCCTGTGCAAAATGAACTTCTTGATTATAAAACCCTCCACGGACTTGCTCTGGTCTCTCTCTACTTCCTCTGCACATCTAGCACTGACTTCCTCTTTTTCCCTCCAGACAACAGTGTTGGTGTGATTAAAAGCTCTTGTTTCTACTGTGCCACCACATCACTTACTTTCCTGGTTTGCCAGTGGCTGTATGAACACAGATTATTAATAGAGCTCACACTGTCAGAGCAGGAAAACAAACCACTATGAAGAAACTGTAATGTGTTGGATTTTGAACAAAGAACAATTCATGCCTGAAGATGCTTTTTCAATTATGCATCTAGGTATGCAAGAGTTTAATAAATGCAAAAACTTGTGTCTATGATCTGCTTGTTATTGTGCATAATGTCCAGTGACACTGTAATTCACCTCTTATCTCCAATAAGTGAAGATCCTATAGGAGGGAATGGAAAAGTACTAATGATTGAGAATCAGCTTAGAAGTTAATTTTGTGCACCTGAAAACAGGAATCTCTAAACTAGTCGTTTGGAAAACACTTAAATATTAACTATCTTTAAATTTGTGGAAGTCTGTCAAATCCCCGCTACTTTTATTGCCTATCTGTGGATTAATTGTTATAATTCTTATTAGTCATCTAGTCTTGTTAAACAGTAGGATGTCTGGTGTACATATTTAAGCTATTAGTTTGACTTCAGATACTGCTAGATGTATGATTTTGTTTGCACCAATGTCTGGATTTCTTTTTAGGAGTATTTATTTTTGGTTTGGAAACAAACAAACAAACAAACAAACAAAAACACCTACAAAAGAGAGACAGAAACATAAAGTATCTCAGAAATACGAGGCTACTTGTTCAAAACCAAGCTGCCTGTAAAAGGAAACTAAACCCTTTGCACATTCTATTGATAGCCACAAGCAGGAAAATGTATTAATGGGACCAACTTAGCTTTTTTTATCTAATGTCACAAACAGGCAGATGCTGCCCATGGCATCTTTCACCGCATACAATCCTTCTCTAAAGTAAACAGAAGAACATCACTTTGACATACTGTTCTGTTTTAAAAATGTCTCACCTCAGACTCTTTGTAGTCTTTATTATTATAATTGCTTATATGTTATTCTCTTGGATATCAGTCATGGGAATATTCACACAAAACCACTAAAGGCTAGAGCTCACTGTTTTTGAAGCCCTGCAGAATTTGGGCTTGTTTTGGGGAACAATCATTTAAAATATATTTCCAGTCTCTATGATTGCACAAAGACTGAAGATTAGAAGTTATATAATATGTGACATTTATATTTTTCCCACCTCTTCATATTCATGAGAGTGCAATAATTGTTGCATTATCCCTGACACTAAACTAAAATTATTTTATTTCCACTTTATGTATTTTTCAAGATCTCAAGAAAGTTGTGGGGAAACAAAATAATTTCTTTGTTCCACTGCCAGTCTTTGATGTCTTTATAAATACGAGAACTATAAGCAAGACGAGCCGTGGTGAGGTCATATCCCAGCCAAAGCTCTCTGTGTGAGAGAAAGAAATGACTGAACTGGATCATAATTCCCCACTCACACAATTGAATCATAGCTGAAGGTTTAAGTGTAAGGCCACAGGAATGAAACTAACACCTGTCATATTGGTCTGTCTTCAGGAATTTCTCAACAAAACACAAATAGAAGATCCTAGTTATCATTGTTCCTCCTTCTCATTATGTCACCCTTACCTGTGGAGCATCATTAATATAACCCTTCTTTCATTGGTGGGCAGTGCTTGAATTTACTCCAGCTCCTCATTGAGAACCTGATGTACATTTCTTAGTTACAGACAGCTGAGTTGGTTGTATTCCCAGGGAAGGATCAAGGCACAGAACCTGTTCTTGCAGTTGTTGTGTGAGGAATACATCTATGTTGAATAGTGAATTTTGTTTTGGTTTTGTGGCAGTCATGCTTTATATTCACCACTGATTTTGAAAGTAAATTCCACATCAGTTTTATATATATACATTATTGTATGTGTATATGCAATAATGTTGTAGCATGGATTTTATACCAGCCAGAAGGCCCAGGGTATTTATATAGTGAAATCAATACAATGTTTTTTTGTGGTAAAACAGCTTTCTACCATAAAAGGTTGTGGCTCTTAATTCAGAGACTAGTCAAAATATACACAGATATAATCTGGAAACACTCTACTGGAATCATATGGATGGGAGAAAAGTTAGATTTTTTTCCTGGGAAATATAGATGTATCCTAATAAAATCTATTGACACAATGAAGCTGAGAGGTATTATGAATGGAGGACAGACCGTATAGAAAGAATATAAACATCACCTTGAAATAAAGGTTGAAATAGAAAATGGAGAGAAATGTACAGAATAGTACAATAGAATAGTACAGAAATATCCCAAAAGAGAAGGCCTCATACTGGGTGAATAAAATAATTCTTATTTCTGGAGATGGTAGATTGAGATGACTGAATAAAATAAATTGGTGCTTGTTTTGATTTCATTACATATATAATTCTTCAATGTAATGTCTGTGAAAAGGCAATAGAAGCTTAAAATATAGCCATCAAGGTGTTTTCCAGTAAACCTAGGAAATCTTCAGGCTATTGTGCAGGAAGCTGGTAAGATTTGAGGGGATCTGTGTGTAGAACCATCACGATAAAAAATGTATTTGGTCTGGAATCAGTTCAGACATGTAAGAATGATTAAGGGAACAGATGGACAAGCCTGCCCAGAAGTCTAAAATGAAGAAGAGCAACATGACTGGTTTGTCCTAGTGCATCAAGAAGTGAACATCAAGCACAAATATTAAGGACAAGGACAGTGCTGAAAGAAGAGCAAATGGAGATAAAACTGCTGTGAATACATATGTCATAAATCAGAACAGGTTTGCAATTTTCAAAGCAATTGTGAGGATCAAAGGCTAATACATTTAATGGCTGTGCTTGGTATGCTTTCAGGAGAAATCTCTGTGGTGGTGTTACTGTTACAGTGTCTTAGACTGAAGTATCCAAAAAATCCCTCCAAGCCATGAGGAGAGGAATCTGTTCTGTGAAGGCAGTTCATTCTCATTGCCGCTGCAGGGACCACACCTAGGCTGGAAGTTTTATGCCTTCAGCCAAAGCACAGAACTGGAATGGAACAAGACACACAGAGAAAAGATGTGGGCTTTGTTTTCCAAAATGCAGCATCACATAATTGATGACTCTGGCATTTTACAGCATCACAGCCATTACACTAAACCCTATGGTATCTTTATTTATGTCATTATGTTTGTCAAGCTTTGCTTCTGTCTTAAATTCTGCCCATCTGAACATCCTGAAGCCCTGTATACTCTTGTCCAGTCTGATTGTGTCACAGGACCTTGGCAGCAAAAGAAGAGCCAATAACTCATGGGGTTATTTTCTTCAAGGAAACCATAATTTAGGTAGGAAGATGCTACCTAAACTGAGCAAAGGCAACAAGATTTGATCATGTAAGACTACCTAATACAGAAAGTTTGGACAAGTTCAAGTCATTGCTGAAGACATTAAAAAGAAGAAATCAGAAGGTAGTATGAGAATTAAAATTATGTTTTTGCAGTGGAAAATTCCACTAACCTTGCATATTCAAAAGAGATTGTGCAGGCATAACAGTGGCATAAGAGTGGGTGGTATGTTAAGCAGATAAAAGGAGAGTGGAAGGTCCCACTGTCCTAAAACAAGGAGAATGGCTAAGAAAAACAAGACAAGAAGTTGCAGAATCAGCTGTGAACCTGTAGTACTCAGCCAATGAGGAAACGGAAGGAATCAAGCATCAGGTAATACAGGATATAAGGTTATGATACACTTCTGTTGTGCACTCCTGCTTGCAGGACTCCTGCCACTGCAGTCACGAATAAAAAGGTTACTTCACTGAGATTCTTGCCTGAGCCTGTGTTATTGGTGCAGGTTGTTTCTCACAGTAGTCAGTGTACTTAGGAAGAAAGGAATTTTAGGTTGAGAGTCATAGGTAGAGAAAAATGATGAAGTATATCAAATGACTATATCAAAACTTTTAGCTATTTCATTATTTTCTGAAGTAACCAGAAACTTTTTGTCTTTACAAAGGAAAAGCTCAAATCACCTAACATGCAATTAATGGAGTAAATGTTATGTATATGCATATATACTTGTAAAGAAAGAGAAAAATGTAAATATGGAAGAAAAAAAATGAAAAAAAAAAAAAAGAAACATATATGCCGAACACCATTTTTTTATGCACAGTCAGTGCATTTGCAGTTTTATAAGATTTTTTCTTTCTGTCTTCCTACACAGAACCATTAGCAACACATAATAAAATGTGACCATTACTTATTTTTGACAAACAAATTATGCACATACTTCCCTAGAGTAAGAAAACTGAAGATAAACCATCTGCAAATAAAGAGGAAATATAGGAAAAAACTAGTCAAATGAGAGGTATCCTTTAGAGATAAAAGAAACATACTGATACAAGATAAACACCCACCCAGGACTTAGATGATTTGGAGATAAATTATATAGCTTCCCAAGAGAGATCAAGTGTTGGTACATATTTGCCAGTAGCCATTCAGAACTGATGTGGAACTCTCAACGGCCATTTGTGCATGGCTGTAGCTAGCCCAGTCTGCTTTATTTTATTAGCTGCACAATCTCATTTTTTTTTGATTGCTTCATGTCTGTATGTATACACATTAGGGTTGAGATCTTTTGTTATTTTCTCCAGTCTGCTATTTACTCCTGTGGACTACACTTTTCTCCATTTTCAAAGTCAATACAAACTTTCTTCTCCTTAAGATAAAGCTTTCTTGTCTCTCGCTCTCTCTCTCTTTTTTTTTTTTATTCAATGTTCATACGGAGATTTCAAAGAAACATCCCCCTGAAATAGGGTGGAGGGAAAAAGGATTGGGATTTCACATCTTTTCTGAGGATATAAAGCAGAAGGTAAGTTTGCTATGCAGTGATGAAAAGGCCTTCCCTAGTGCAATCCTGGATGATCCTAACTCTTAACTCTTGCACTGTAGAGTTTACACTTATTTCTCATCACAAAGTGTCTAGTATTTGAAGATTCCGTGCTTGGGTATGGAAAGTGGAATTTGACTTTTCACAGAAAATGTGATATAAAAGCCACTCTGTCAAACATCAGGGAATATCTCATATTTTGATGCATCTAAAAAGTTTTGCAATACCTCTTCATTTAATTAGGCCTCTAACATTTTGTAAATCCTTTCTCTTTGTACACTCCCTCGACTGTAATCTTAATTCCAAGACATGTTAAACACCTTGGAGTGTTATCAATATCATCCCTATTCTCAGAGCAATAAGCTATAAAATGTACATTTGAATTTACTGGTTAAAGTTAACAATCCTGCGGAAGAGGAAAGCAGGAAAGAAAAGGAGACCAGATGAACAGTTAGGATAATATTTTTTATTACTATTTTAGTTCACTAAAGCAGATGTAATAGGAGTGATCAGTGGGGATATATCCAAATTGAAACAGGCAGTAAAGTTACAGGACTAAGCAGCACAAATGATACATTTACATTTTTCAGAAATAAATATTTTGCAAAAATACGCTCAGGAGGATTCTTGAAAATATAACAGTTCTTTTTTACAAAACAAATAACAATTACAGTATATAATTGTTTTAGTGTTAGTTAGTTAGTGTTTTGTTTTGTTGTTGTTGTTTTGTTTTTCCCTATATTCATTAAAAAATCTGTTAAAATTCCTAGGGGAAAAAAAAAAAAGGAAGAGTGAAGCATCACATGGAGGCAAAGTGGAAGAACTGCCAATACAAGACTTACAACTGGAAGTACAACTGAAAAATTTTTATATACATATGCTTACACTACACTTACTAACGTGGTAGTAAGGTACTATGGACATCAGACTGTCAGAGATCTAATGGTAAAAACAGGGAAACTTGAGATGTCAGTAATGCTGATAAACAGTGCAAGTACCCATTTGCAATCACTCTGGGTATTCAGTCAAAGACCTGAATATATTGGAGGTTTCAGTGTTTTGAGGGATTAGGCTATCTAGTTAGCTCCTTTAGCCACCCTGCTTTGTCGATCTGCTTGAGGTTAGGAAGGCTCTGCAGGAGGATCTGGATAGGCTGCACTGATGGGCTGAGGTCAACTGCATGAAGTTCAACAAGGCCAAGTGCCGGGTCCTGCACCTGGGGCGCAATAACCCCAAGCAGAGCTACAGGCTGTGAGATGAGTGGTTGGAGAGCTGCCAGGCAGAGAAGGACCTGGGAGTGATGGTTGATAGTTGGCTGAATATGAGCCATCAGTGTGCTCAGGTGGCCAAGAAGGCCAACAGCATCCTGGCTTGCATAAGAAACAGTGTGACCAGCAGGGCTAGGGAGGTGATCGTCCCCCTGTACTCGGCTCTGGTGAGGCCGCACCTCAAATACTGTGTTCAGTTTTGGGCCCCTCGCTACAAGAAGGACATGGAGGTGCTTGAGCGAGTCCAGAGAAGGGCGACGAAGCTGGTGAGGGGCCTGGAGAACAAGTCCTACGAGGAGCGGCTGAGGGAGCTGGGATTGTTCAGCCTGGAGAAAAGGAGGCTCAGGGGCGACCTTATCGCTCTCTACAGGTACCTCAAAGGAGGCTGTAGCGAGGTGGGGATTGGTCTGTTCTCCCACTGCCTGGTGACAGGACGAGGGGGAATGGGCTTAAGTTGTGCCAAAGGAGTTTTAGGTTGGATCTTAGGAAGAACTTCTTTACCGAAAGGGTTGTTAGGTATTGGAATAGGCTGCCCAGGGAAGTGGTGGAGTCACCATCCCTGGAGGTCTTTAAAAGACATTTAGATGTAGAGCTTAGGGATATGGTTTAGTGGGGACTGTTAGTGTTAGGTCAGAGGTTGGACTCGATGATCTTGAGGTCTCTTCCAACCTAGAAAATTCTGTGAATTCTGTGAATTCTGTGAAAATTTTCATCCTAATGATTATTTTTATAGCAAGGATCATGCCTGCAGCAGTACCTTACTCTGTTTTTTCGGGGTTTTCACCAATGGGACATGAGAAAGTCATGAGATGGGTGGAAATGGAGATAAGTCAGGATGGCAGCTCAGCGGCCCTGTGATAGGATCCATCTCAGACATCACATTACTTCCAAAAGTAATTTATTTTAATTGTTGCTGAAATAGATTAAATGCAATGCTTCAGCTTTGCACTGGAGCTGAGATTGTGTTCAGAATCCCACAAATAACACTGGAGAAGGGCATTCAACCACACCTCCAAACTATTATCAGTTAAAAATGCTTGAGTGCTAGTTGGAGCTGAGACATGGACTTTCAGTAACACATTTTCAGACAAGTCTCTGACAATATTATTATTATTATTAACAATAATAATGCATTGGTATTAGTATTAGATATTTAATAATAAATGTGAAAAGAGGAGGTTTATTTTGTTCATTTTGCCTAGCCATTACTAAGCAAGCTGCCCTAGCAGAAGCCTGCAACTAACCTTTGGAGCTATCATATTCTCAGTAAATGCTACTGTCTGGTACGAGAGCTACAGAGGCAGCACACACTTTAATCACCTTGAGAGCAATCTGCAAACCACTGGGAAGTGGTGTAGTTTCAAAGTAACCTCACCAGTGTTAGTCTGAAGAAATATTTTTTAAAGTACCTTACTGAAGACCATAATCTAGAGAAAGATCTTAAAACATGAAGAGACAGTGTTTTTAAATGGTCACATAATAAATTATTTCTCCTAGAAATCAGTACATAGCTAGAAAAAGTTCAGTCCCATCAACAAGAAATACCCTATGTCAAGGCTCTAACTGTAGTTTGAAGGATACCTCATGAACCTTTCTGTTTTCATAATGGGTGAAACAATTTAACCTTATTTTTCACCAAGACCTCCCAGTCTCAACACATCCTGAAGCACACTTGAGAAAACCCTCCCTGGGAATGTCCACAATGTGGTCACTCAATGTAAACAAGTGAAACATATAATTTATTTACTAGCAGTGAAGGGCACCATGAATGACAGTGACAAACTTTTTTCCAGTGACAGCCTGCTCCAAAGTTCATGTATTGGATCTTCATTTACATTACTGCTCATGCAAGATAGATCAATGGCTAGCCCTACTTATACTGCAGTTACACCACTGGTTGATGTAGAGATTAACTCCTTTTCTTCTCTAAGTCTTGTAAAAGAATTTGGATAAGCCAAGTGTTTCTTCTGGGATAGTTTACTAGACTGCCTTGGTTATCTCTGAACAGGTAATGTTTATTATAAACTATGATGGCATGTAAAGGCTACAATTTTCAAATCATCTTTCAAAAAAATATGAAAAAGTATGAGTCCTTTCTGATAACTGAGTCCTATGAAGATGTTTGCTGCCTCAATTCTTGACCACATCAATTTAGAACTTCAATAATGCATGTTATATAGTAGTTTTGAAAGATTATACAAAATTCATTGGACTGTAGGACTTATGATAGCTATGGTCACCAAAAAACCTCCAAAAGAGATATGTCTATATTTCATGCTGTTGGTTCTGTTTAGGAAAATTTCTTGTCAACACAAAGATCACAGGTTAACATATCCCTGTTTTACATAAGCAGCTATCTAAAGTTCTGACCTTGCAAATTGTTTCTTTGGGAAGGGAAAAATAATACTAAATGTACACAAGCTTGTTTGCTTGCAAAGAACCTGAAAAAAACAGTTTCCTAATTGTAAAAGGAATCCAACAGAAGAGCATATTTCTTCTGACACTTCAACTCCTTCTATCTGGCATTAAACTCAAAAATTCTCTCTCCTCACAGAGTCACACTACAGATTTCCTTAACCCACTGGTATCTCTTGCAACTCTCGCCTTTTCATCAAGGCCTTCAGAAATACATATTCCCATATGAAAACCACTCTGAAAAAGCATTCAGAAGTATGCTGCAAGTGCTTTTATTTTGACCAATGACAGGTGTTGGCATTCAGGATGGAACAATTTCCATTTCAGCTGCTTCTCATATAACAGCAAGCTTTGCAATTTCTTATCATTGTCCTTAAAGCAGTCTCTCTGCTATCCTCTTTCAAATAATCACATTTTAATCCAGAATCTCAATTGAGCAGGAAAGAGTTCTTAATGGTTAAAGGCACTAATATAATTCCCTTCAGTGCTTATTATCACTACTAGGTGTTTTAGTAACTAGGTTTATTTGACTACAGAAATGAGTGCAGCCATTGTTAAGGTCTTATACTGTAACTGAAAACACAGTGAATTATTATGCTCATATGTGGGAAATACTATAATGGGTCATATTTAATATAGGTCTTCCATCTGCATGATGCACTGAGCACAGTCAGTGAGAAAATATGAGTTCTAATGAAAAGCATAATTGCTGTGCTTTCTACACAACTTAACTTTCACCCCTGCTGACCGTGCCAATAACAAAGATCACATTTTTTCAAATTTCTTTCACTGCAGTGTCAGAAAAAATAATAAATTAAAAATTATATTTTGAATCTCTTAAAAATTGTTCATTATGCAAATACTATTCTGTGAAATAGATATGAGAGTACCAGAAGTGATTTGAGACTGAAAGGCAAAGGAGACACTAAGTTATGTATGAAAAAAATATACAAGGGTGAAGAGAAATATATTTCTATTCAGGTTCTGGAAAAGTGTTTGAGATACCAACTTCATGTTTTTTTAAAAAATAAAAGATAAAAAAAAAAATCTCAGCTTTATGCCTAACTTGTCCAAAAATAAAGTAGCATACAAGATTTTTTAACACTAAACATAGCTATTTAAAACACTTTCAGGTGTATGGAGATACTAAAATCTGTTGTCTGCAGTACCTTTCTGCTCAGCTTAATGGTGTACAACTATACTGCAACATTGCTACTTCATAACTCTTCTTTGAACCATGTCAGTCAATTTGCTCCAAAAGCTAGTATAAATTTGCTGATACAAGGGCTGCCTCCCTTAATCAGATAAAACTCCTATTAACGAAAGATGGCAGGCATGGCTCATTTTATTGCTAGGTTCCTACCGCATATGTTCATATTTCCTCCAGCATGGCAACTCATTGACCTTGGCAGCCTAGATTGATTCATCCAGTTCAAGGATCACTTAACATCTGTGGTGAGTGATGGCTGCTTGGCTAACTGCAATCTTTTTCATTTCCTGTTGATTTAATAGTGTTTCTTATGTTATAGATTATCATACCATTGAATTGTAAGTTTGGATCCTAATTCAATTTTGGCTTTTTTCAAATTCCTTTCTAGAATACTGTTAATCAAGGAGAATCGCTAGTCCAAGTCTATCTCCCAATATAACCATAAATACAAGTATTAAAAAAGACATGCATACACACATTAGAGGGAAAGAGAAGTCATACATAAAATAAAAATATTAACCTCCCCCACTAACTTTCATTCATTCTCTTAGAGATAAGGAACCTTCTACTTTCAAAGCACTTTTAGCAAATTTGGCCATCTAAGTAGAAATTTTATAAATATACCAGAATCCAAACCCAAAATTTAAAACTTGTCATGAGGCAAATTTTATAAAATCTTTCCCTGGATATGGTTATGAAAACAGAGTCAGGCAATGAAAGCCAGATATAAAATTACAGTGTAAATACAATATATGCATTTTCACCAGTTTTTCATCTGCTTTTTTCATGTAAAAATTCTCTGATTTTACAAGACTGAAAAAATGTCAGTAAAACATTCAAATGCAAATGGCTATTTTCCTGAGACATAACAATCTAATTCCAAACATAAGCTCTAAAAATGGAACAAGCAGGGGAAAATTAGAAGGATAACAGAAAAAGCTGATCCAGCTACTTAGTTAAGAAGGAATATTCTTCAATAAATAGTAACAACTTCACAATTGTCTGGTTTCTGAATACAGCCATTGGCTGGTGAAAAGGTACAGAATATGAGTGAAATGCAGCTACTACTCTTTCAGAAGTAAACCTACATCATAGTCTTCAGTGCAAGGTATACATACCTGAACTACATACAAGTGAGGCTATATGTAAATGAAATGGTTCAGACCCTCACTGCAGAATAGCTGCAGCAGGATGCAGCTCCTTGCAGGCTAATTTATCCCATTCTTGGGTTGGGTGTTGAGCTGAATGCAGAAGGATGTTTGGCACCATTCATTCTGCATCACAGTGACCTCCAAAAGAGTAGGGTGCTGCACAACACACAAATCTACTCTGGCACTGAGCTTCAGTTTGTGTCTTCCAGTGTTTTCACTATCCACACAGTTCACTGTGACTTGTTGGTGACTGAGAGAGGTCTGCCACTTGAATTATCAGCATCACTGTGGCTCAGCACACTACAATTGCTTATGAAAATAGTGTAATTTTTTTTTTCTCCCTGGTCTGTCATTTCTCACCTGACACAGAATACTGTGTAACTTCATGACTAACTTGAGTAATATTTAGGTTTCAAAGTTTACTTTGGCTGAACCGCTTGGGCAAAGCAATAGCTGTGCTCTGCTAACCAAGCTTTTGGAAAACTCACCTGTACTATACTTCAGTGATTCCTAGCATTTGCCTTGTGCTCCAGTAGGCTTCCATGCTTGGCTTTTTCGTCTGATAGACTCAGCCTACCAGTTCCCTCAAATCAGCCATTTTACAGATTTCTGTCCTTTGTCGGTCATCCCATCCATCTGTCTTCCTCTAGTAATTTTCAGATGATGGTACTTTGGTAGCATTTTCAAGCATATCATTGCTCCCTGGAGCCTCTCAGGCTACTCCATAAAACCTTCTTCCTTATGTCTCACACGAGTGCCTCCAGCTTCATGCCATGCATCGGTAGCCTCCAGCTCATTGCTCTGCATCACTAGCCTTCTAGCCTATGTTCACGGATACTGGCCCTCATTTTAATTAGGATAAAACTCAAACTAAACAAGAAATGTATTAAGTAAAAAATGTAAATTAAGTTTAGCTAGTTACCGGTACTGTCATTTTAGCTTAATAAGCATTTGCTATAAAGAGGACTTTACAAAGCATAAAAAATTCTGCATCTCAAATACTTGTTTTATTTTGTTTTGTTGTTTATTTTACATTTTTAACAGCAGCGTAATTTTAGACTTAAAGAGAACAGACACCTCGTGATCCAAGACTACTTTCCCAAACCAGTAATACGATCTTGTTGTTAATGATAAATCATTGCCAAGCCAGTGTTTTTCACCATTTCCTATCTTGTTCACAATAAAATATGATCAGGTATACTCAGAAACTATAAATAGAACTATAACCCTGGATAAACAATATGTTCTGTGCAATTTAACCCAGATCTCACTTCTGTTATACTTTTTCAATCCTTTCAATCCTTATGTATGAGGATAATGGTTCTCAAAATACATTTTAGATCATTTTGACAACAATGCTCTCTTCTTCAATGAAATGCCAAATGTACATTCTTGTTATTTACTTTCAAGCAGGTCTATAAAGCATTATATTTAATATATATATATGTTATATAGTTTTTGTATGTTTTATATATAAGGGAGGAAAATGATCATTCTAAGGAGTGTGAGTCAAGTGCCTGAGTCCTTATTATGTAAGTCAAAGGCCTGGTAGTTGTCTTATGCTTATTTTATACCTTACAGATATAAAACAGAAGCAATTTCTGTAGCAGCTTTGTTAATTATTCTAGAAAAAAACATGTAGAATTGAGAAGAAACATCTTTAATGTTAAAGTGCTTTACATCTTTGAGGATGTTTTGAATATCTAATATATTTATTAACCAAAAGCAGGAATACTTGAAAGCTAATAAAAATTATTATTGCTAAGTCAGATCCTGAACACAAATACAACATCAGTTCCAGATTTAACATAGTGCTACAGCTATGTGTCCCATTAGTGTAAACAGGTTGAAACTCAAATTAACATGTCATAAGCTGCTGGCATAACAGATCTGCAGTTTCCCAACCCATCCCATAATCTGTTTTCTACTCAGAAGAACAGATGAGTTAATGGACATCTCACTAGGAAAGGGTATTGTGAGGTTCTGCCTACTGCAGACCAAGAGACCACGAGCCCTTCCTCCAGAAGCTGAATTGCTTCTGAGGGCAAAATCAGCACAGCTACAGCCTCTTGAGAATTTTGCAGTGCTGTAACTCTGTAAAGCTTAGCTAAATAAGACGACTAAAAACTAGCCACATCATTTTAAGCCAAAGAAGGAGCAAATACTCAAAGATTTCTTTGCTGTGGCCACATCAGGTGTGAAATGAAAGACATCTGAGGTATGAACCTGCATTATGCACGGAGTACTGAAAATAAATTGGTCCTACAATCTGAGAGCCCACACAGTTTTCAATCCCTGTTTGGAGGAAGAAGGTCAGAGGGAATAGAGTGATATGTAACTGACACTGCTTTTTTAAAAATGGGTCATTTTTTTCTGACATTAATTAGGATGACAAAACTTTTTTATTCCATGTAGACTTCCACACCACTTCATTCTGGATGTGATTTTTTTAAAGAACTGGAAGAAAAAAAAAAGTTCCAAAGGCAGTTAAAATGTCAAACATGCACTTGATCTTTTCATCACCCTTTTAGATTCAGAAAAGCAATGAAATGAGTGACATAAAAATGTAAAAATTGAGAGGGAGGTGTATAGTAGTTAATCAAGCTACAGTACTCTACTTTTGTCACCTCAGTCATATCCCACAGGACAGTTAAAAAAGGTTATGCCTCATAACAGAAAGGAAAAGTTGTCTCCAACCTAAGGGACTACTATAGGTAAACAAGAGACATGGATCTTATTATTTTATTCTAGTTACTTTTTTATTTACTTTATTTTATTTAGTCTTATTATTTTCCATTTATTTCAAAACTTTCCATGGGAACTATAAGCATTTTTTCCACCAGTGAATGATAAAGAAAAAAAGAAAGACAGCATAGATTTTCAGATATTGTTCCAATATGAAGACTGGGATTCTAACCAGGATTATGTGTTGTAAACACTCTGGGATTATAACCAGGATCATATATTGTAAATACTCTGCTGCAGACTTAAAGGCAGAAAACAGCAAGCATAATCATTCTTCTCCATTTTTTAACATGTTGATGATTTGTGTCACTTTCTCATTTTTTTACCTTGTTTTGTTCTTGTTCATGGTTTTCTACTTCTTTGAACTTTCTTTGATTCTCATCTTTTAAACTACTTTCTCAAATTTCCATTTTTTTTGCTCTCTGCAATTAATAACACATTCTTCTCACTCAGCATCTAGTCTCACAGCCTCCTGCCAAGTCTAACCCACTCCCCAACCAGTGTATGTGGAGAAAATGGTGTCTTTTTTGCTCTAATGGTCTACAGTATCATTAACCAGGCATCTTTCATTACTCAAATCCAACCTTATTTTCTGCTTCAGTGGTGGTAGTTCTCAATTAATTTAGTAGATTTTAGACAAAATAGATGATAATTAAACGCACTATATATATATATATATATATATATTTTCCTGCCAGGACAAACTAACATCTATCTGAAAAATAATAGAAAAAAATACAATTTTAGGGTAAAAACATTTTTTTTTTTTACGTTAAAAAGAAAAACACACAAGACAAAACAAATGGAAATTACTATTTTCTTTTTTTAAAATAATAATAATAATAATATTGTGGTATTTCATTTGACCTGCTTAATTTTTAAAGGAGGAGAGAATAATAAATAGCCTCAAAGTCACACATAACAGCATGTAATGACATTAATGCAAATATGAGAACATCAGACCAAATATTTGGATTTAGATGAAGGATTCAGGTTATCAAACACCCTTTCTCTCATGCTGGCCAATAGGGACACCTAAGAAAATAGACAAACTGGCCACACATTCAGCGATACTTCACCAGCATGTCTTCTCAGCTTTCAGCACTCTGCATCTCCTGAGCTAGAGGTGGTTTTCTTGTGATTTAAGTCTTAAATGATTTTCCTTCCATGACCTCTCCTCACTGTTTGCTTGTTTATTCATTTGTTTTAAAATACATTTATTTTTCTAGTATCCATAGTGTCCTGAGAGTTGTGATACTTTTCCATAAACTGTGACTGCCACTTACTTGTGTCTTTTGTGGAATACTTCATTTTGATTCTGCTGTCTGATAGTTTCATTTTGCACACTTCTTCCTCAAATTAGAAGGTGATTTAAACAAATATTTTTAATCATTGTCTCAATATTGCTTATAGTTTTATAGACTTCTATCAACCATACCCTTCAGTCATTTATTTTCCAAACTGAAGATCCCTAAAAATTCCTCTACAGAAACCTCTCCACATCTTTCATCATCTTCATCACCTCCCTCTGTGTCTTTTATAGTTTTATCACATAATTTTTGATGGTGCAAGAACAGAACACTTACTAATCCAAGATGAGCAGAAATCATGGATTCATTCAGTATTACAAGCACAAAGACATTTTCTGTTCCAGTCCTGGTAGATGATAACTTTTGCTTTGTTAAGTGTTACCAAGCACCAAACTGATCTTTTCATATCATAGACAAATATAAACACCAAAGACCTTTTCAGATTGCACAGTTTAGAAATAGTTTTTGTTTTGTTTTGTTTTTTTCCCATGGATTTCATTTATATCTGTGGTCATTGAATGTCACCTGCCATTTTATTTTCTAGTCGCTTGGTATCATGAAGTAAATCAATAATTCTAATGTGTCTCTTTTTTTTTTTTTTTTCACAATTTATTATCATTGCCACAGTTGGTCACTTCTTCCTTTTTTTTTTTTTTTTTCTCCAGATCATTTATAATCATAAGCACTGATACTGAACCCTGTCAATCTCTAGTGGTGGTTAGTCTCCCCCACAAAAAAATGTTTTAAGTTTTGTTACCCATTAACCAGTTATTCAATAATAACTCTACTTACATACAATAATAACCCAGCTTAGCATCCTTAAGACCTTTTGGTGAGTGACCTTTGTGAAATGCCTCTTGGAAATTCAGGTAGACTATATCAAGTGGTTTTGCTCTATTCAAATGCTAGGCACAACTTCCCTTAAAAAAAAACACTTTTAACTCTTCATTAACATATTATATCATGTAATAAATCCATATATGTAATACACATGGTGAGAACAGATACTCTGAAATATCTATCTGGTGTTTGGTGGTAAGCTTAGGCATGGAACAGGGTAAAAATTAGGGTGAATGTAACTGCGTCTTCTATTTTACTTTATTTTCAGACAGACAGCTGAACTGTGAAGACTTTCCAGATGTAGTGGACATACACTGCAAGGACATCCTAACCAGGTCTCTGGTGAAATAAAGGCAGCAAGGAGTGAAAGTGAAAATATTCCCAGCTGGCCCCCTTGAATCTGTCTGTACAGAGGAATACAAAACACATATGATACCACTTGGGATCAAGTATAAAATGCACTTTCAGGAAGGAAATATATAGTATATAATCAATTCTGATTTTAAAAATGATAAGGTGTGTGTGCACATATTTTAATTTTAACTTTGGTCCACATAACTAATCATATGCTCAAACATTTTCTTTGAGTGAGACTTAAATTCAAAGAAAAGAAAAGAAAAGAAAAGAAAAGAAAAGAAAAGAAAAGAAATCACGTTATGTGCTATTTACCAGAAAGGTAAAGACTACAGATTGCACAGGAGGTGATACAAGAATTAGGAGAAGACAAATGTTTAATATATAAATTTAATTCTGTACTTTTTGTGGGGATATTGCAGTTGAGCCTTTAGTAATATATGGAAATATATTATAGACATGCACACATACAGAAGAAAATTCAAAATCTTTATGAACGTTTTCAGTTTTTTTATGTGGGAAACTGCTTTCTGTCTTCAATTTATTAGTTACATTTACATCAACATAATAACATGCATAGGCATTATAAATAAGAAAATGTCAAGAGAAAAATACCAAGTATCCTTGTTTTCTCTGAAAAGAATCAACAACATAGAAAATATAAAGACACATCAATAAATTACCTACCACGGTCTAATTACTAAAAACATTAGTAAATCTGAAGCAAATGTAATAATATAAATATACACAATGTACTAATGATTGTCAAATATATTAAACTTAATCTGTTTTCCCATCAGCCTCATTAGATAAAAAAGTGAATATAGAGGACAGCTTTACAATAAATCATGCTGCAAACATCATTAAGGTCTTCTTAGAAACACCTTCTTAGAAAACAAACAAGCAAACAAAAAAAAACCCAAACATTTACCAGATGCAAGGAGTGTCCATCAAGACAACTCTGTCACTAGTAACTTCAGAGACCTCATCCAAACTCTTTTATCAAAACACCTCAGCTGATTTCACCTGTTTTTATAAAACATAAATGGAGAACGAATATGAGGTGGTTTCTAAGGAAACCAAGACAGTAATCACAGAGGTCTTTATAAATCAAAATCTGCACCTGGAAAGAAAATTAGAGATTGGAGCATACACTGGATAAAACAGTGTTCCTTCATATTATGCTGATAGATTTCTTTTAAGTGTGGGATTAAGGCTGGGGGAGACGTATGCTACATTAAATACTTTATTTGGGATATTAAATACTTTCTGTGGACACATCATTCACTTCTCAGAATGAGCCTATTCTCTCTCATACAGTAAACTAACATTAATAACGACTATTCAGAGACCTCAGAAATACTTTCTCTCTCACCAGATCCACAAGGCGTGAGCTGCTGCAGCTACACCTGGATTAACAGTCAAATTCAGATTTTTTTTTTTTTAAAAAGGAAGCAACCTTTAGAAAGAAAATAGGTGTTATATGTTTTTCACTTAGTGGCTTTAGTTATATCAGTTCTTGCTCTCTGAGGAAACACAAGATTTCCTTAATGAAAATTAAGTGAATTGAATTGGTAGTATTTACATGTTTAACTGTTTAACAAGGATAAACTTTTTAATAAGGATTCAGTGTTTATTACAAAACTCGAGAGCCTTAATCTGGAAAACATACCTCGTACCATTTTCTTTAAAATCCTTTCAACCATTATAATTAAAATGTTCTAAATACTGCTTTCAGTTGTGAAACTATGCTCACCCAATTTAATTGGCTGGAGAATTATGAATATTTAGTGCACAGTTCTTACGGCTCAATCAACAGAAATTATAGATTTATAACTTAATATATAAAATCATACATTATTCAATATAATATCATGGCACAATAGCATGTCTGTGAATCTAGTGCTTCCTTCCTGTTTTAGGAATCACATGGACATTTAGCTATCCTTTCTGCACCTATTGTACACTTAGTGAAGTTTATAATAATTGCTCTTAAATAACAAATTTGTAGTATACCTCAGTTTGCTCGTTCATTTTATTGACACACTTTATATTTCTTTTCACAGAACAATGAAACACTCATAAAAATCTTATGGATGTTTCAGTTTTTAATAACTTATTACTTCTGCCTTGTAGCAGGACCCTTCACTTTTTGATAGCAAAAATTAATATTTATATCATATTCACCTTGGAAGTAGCATAAATACAATTTTAAAAAGCAATGACTTCAAATGTAGTCATCTATCTCAGTAGAGAATGGTAAAGCAAAGCAAGCTGGTCATTTGTGTTAGCTTTGCATTATATAAGCAAAAAAAAAAAAAATCATTTGTGAAATAGTTAAACTTCTTATGGAAACTTGTGAAATATGGAGATTTCTTATCTCTGACTCTTTAGGCAACCATAAAGTAATTTTAGTTCCTGCTGTTTTTGAGATGCAGCTGAAATAAACTCTCTGCAATAGAAATGGAAGTAACCAGAATGTTATTCTTTTTTCTCAAGTATTGTTAACAGATCTTGTCAGCAACAGAAAATGCCTTGTTTTCAGAGTAACTGAAACTAAATGGCAGCTTAATTTTTCATTTAATGTTGCTGTTACATACTATAACCAAGCTGCCACAGTTTCCTTTTCTTTTCTTTCTTTTTTTTTTTTTTTTTTTTTTTCTCCTTTTACCAAATTGGGTTCACAATTTAGCAAAGAGAAAATAGTAAAAGGTAGATATGTGACTTACATTTCATCTCAGAAGGTTGAATGCCTCAGTAAAAACCTTTCAACTGACTTGAATGTGCATGAGATGAAATCATACCTACTTATATTTGATTAGCATGAAGGAATTACTTTGTCCCACCCAAAACTGTATTAAACCCATACAAAAATAATTATGTGGATTTTTCCTTACATATATATGAATTTTTAAAAATGATATTTCCATACCTTTTTATTACTATATTGATTCATTTAGACTTAAAATAATAAAGAAGTCCTTTCAGAGGATCAAAATGATCTATTATAATATCCATAATATAAAAATTCAGAGGCACATTAAAGTAATAATTCCAAAAAGATTTCAACATATATATTTCAACTCCCTTCTCTTTTACATCTGAATGTCCTCTTGCCCTTTTTTTCTCTGTAATCTCTGCTTCATGAGGCATTATCTTCCACCCATTTTTTGTCAGCCTCTCCAGAATCAAAATATAAAATTATTTAAAGTGACCTTGATAACTTTGTGCTAATAAATCTTATTTGTATAAGCCACAGGACCTCTTTTTTTTT
>CM021700.1:43717636-43908907 GCA_011074415.1 Stictonetta naevosa
AAAAAAAAAAAAAAAAAGAAAAAAAAAGTGGCTGAAGTATTCATTTGTTCGTCCACACCACCTGCTTTTATCTTTGGCTAATGCAAAAGGATGAAGAGAGTTTCCAAGTGAGAAATAAAAGGGATCTTAGAATATCCACACTTTCAAAATTATTCTAGTTCTGTGAAGTTTGAAAGATGTTTTAAGACACATTGAAAGGAGGCTACATAATCAAATAAAATGCATTCTGACAAATAAGTTATTTTACATTAGTTATTATGCAAGTATTCAGAATAAGATTAGAATAGAAGGAGCAGGTTAATGTGTCAAACAAAATCATTTAGCAGAGTAGTTAATGTAATATATACCCATCTCTTTCATTTTAACTTTTTTTTAAAAAACAAAAAAATAAAGCTTTTGTGAAACAGATGAAGAGAAGTAATTCAAAAATCCTATTTAAACGGAGTAGAATAATATGTATCAGGTGTGCTTTAAATGAGAACATGATCTCTCAAACTGGATATTGTATGATATTTTCCTCCACTTATCCCACAACCATTTTGCATTTCATCTCTTCTGAGAAGGAGAGTGGAAAATAGTTATCACATTTTTTTTTTCATTTTTCTTTCATTCTTTCCTTTTTTTTTTTTTTAAGCTAGACAACTCTAGGTGAATTGCACATTTATACTATATGATTATCAATCCTATCATTTTCCAAAGATTGACTCTCCTGAAGCCCTCCTGTCCTTTTCTCATTACAGAAATGCAGACATATTGTGTCGTGATTACTATCATATTCAAGGTATTTCTGTAAATCTTATTATTATAGTACTTGCCTCCAATGGAATGGAAACCTAGGGTAAAAACAGGTATTGTTCTCTACTACTGGTATTCAGAGACAAAGCAAACAAGGGCTGCTTCAAATGTATTTTATTTCTAACAACTGTATTTTTAAAAAATGAAACCAATACCCTCTCTTCCTAGAGATAATAGTTAGAGTTTCATCATAAAACATCCTTGTAAAAACTATTTAATTTTCCACTACAGGGAGGGAGGATTTGATCTCTTATTAAACATTTTATGGAAAAGTCTAAAAGTGCTTTCAATTATTTATCTGAATTGAAATCTAGGCCTTGGAAACTGCTGGCATTACACACACACACATAATATTATCAGCCCATTGAGTGCTATTAGGTCATAAAATGCTGCTGTAGCAACATCTCTGTTACAGCTGCTGGTGCTCATGCAACTTTTACTACAGTTATAAAGACATTTATTACATTTTCTTTATGATGCTAATGCATTGCGGTCTGTTATTTTATTGTTCCCACTGTGATAAAGAGTGAAATGTATGATATTGTGCAAAAAAATACAAGCCTAATAACATACCCTGCTGCATTAAAAATCTCTTAGATAAGCTTAAGAGACTCATAAAAATATTAACAGGGGATACCAAAAGGGAAATATTTGGTGGGACATTTTCTTTCATTTATTTTATTGTTCCCCACAGAAAGTTTTTTAATTGTGCTTTGTCAAAATATACAAAGGATAATATGAATGTAACTTCTTTTCTTAATTATAATATCATCATTGTGGAAGAACATAATTTGCAGTATGCTATGAGGAAAGATGACTAAATAATATCTAAATAATCACTGAAAACAAGAAAAGTCATTAAAAATAATCATTCCCTCATACCCAGAAGTGCATAGCAGTAGATAATAACAATTTTTTCAAACTGTCTAAATTTACCTTCCCCTTTAACATAATTCTGTTTTAAGAAAATGCAGTTTCTTTTGAGGGACAATCAATTCATTTATTTAACTACTACCTGGTGCTATGGCTCATTTAGAGACTCACCCAACAACAGTACTATAATTCAAATAAAAATTCCTTACTGTTTACATAAGTTAGAATCTCCAGGTTAGGGATTGCATACTCTTTTGGATGTGGATTATGCTTAAAAAAAAAGCATGGAAGAGGAAGAACGACCTGAATATTTTGATAGCTATAATACTGCATAAGGAAGACAATAGCTTTTAAGAGGGTTCTGACTGTAAATGTTCCTATATTTACAAAGTCTTATTCTCTTTTTCTTAAAGTAACTGCAGTTCACACAAAAACATTTCCCAGAAATAACAGTTTCTTAAAATGAACATGTTAAAAACAAAACAAAACAAAAAAACAGATTGTGAGACAGATTTTAAAAATCACCTTTCAGACAACTTTTCACAGAATTTAAACATGCAGAAAATTTTCATCCTTTTGAAATATACAGCATTCTCATAGTATTAGGTAAATAGGGTCAGGTTTTTGTTGCCATTTTTTTTCCCCATTTTCTAATTTGTTTGTGAACTTTTGTTTCAAAACGACTCTATATCTGACCACTATATTGGTATTACTGTTTTAAATGCTGTGCAACACATTCCTATGTCAAACATTTGTGGGAGCTTAGAAATGACCATAATGTTGATTAAGACAGTAAAGAGACTGAGGTATCTCATAATGTGTTTTGAGAGAGCAAACTCCTGAAAGGCACTGCACCCCAACCACATGCAGGTTAACCATTTGGTTCACTGGCTTCACTAGCACAGCTCCACTAGTGCAAATAACTAGGTGACTTTTCCAGCTTCTTGTGTCATTTTAAAAAATATCATGGTAGAACTGTCCAAAGAATGATGATTTCATTGCTGCAACAATTTCTGAAACTAATTTTGTGATCTTGTAGAATAAAGTCCAAACTGTCAGGAAGGTCATATGCTGCTGAAAAATCTCATTTTAAATATTGCACTATCTCTTACTGCTGTATGTCAGCTTGTATTTCCTGTTTTTCAATCCCTACTTCTCACTTTTAAATGTTTACTCTGACCAGTCAGAAGTGACCAGAGCTCTGCATCTCAGAGACCTTCCCAGACTACTGGCACAATCAATGTGCTCAGAAAATGTTTTGTTTGTTTGTTTGTTTGTTTGTTTGTTTAAAAAGCAAACCATTGGGCTGGCACTTTGTTAGGCAGGAAAGAAAGGGATAAAAAGATTTAGTCCTATAAAACCTGAAATACAGAATTCAAACTTATAATGGATATATCAAAATATCTTAGTAACAGCCCTCCATCTCCCTTCAGAAAAGTGTACTCTAAAAATACACTCAGTGTACAAATAGGGGCATTTTTACTAAAAATATTTAAAGTGTAAATTGAAACAATCTTAAGAAACTTAAAGAACAGAAGCTCTTTCTTCCTCCCCAGTCTTCCTTAGAGAATATATCTTATTCTGTAAAGTTACATACAGGTTTGATTAGGTTGCCAAGTTTTCCAAGGATCTTACTACTATCTAAGTCCCTAGACAACACTGAGTCATGAATAAAAGTCTCTCTCCCCAGTGACAAATACAAGGCACAGAGATAAAGTCTGAGTCCAGTTGTCACTTTCATTTAGACCAATAGGTTTGCTTCACAGTGAGCTGCAGGCTACGTGTCTCCACAGCTGTTAGTTCCTTGGTCTCCTCATACCTCTTCCACTGTATCTGTAACACAGGGCCTTTTATTTTCCACCAAGAAAAACACTCAAAGAGCAGCTCATCTTACAGATCAAGCACCCGAAGTCTTTCATCATATAGTGTAAAACTAAAGTGCAACTACTGGCTTACACATGACTTTGTCATCTGGCTCATCGCAGTGGACTAAAATAATCTAAGTTTTAAACTGGAAGTGCCAATCATCTGGATTGAACTTCTACTCCTAAAATTAAGCATATGACTCTGGAGGAAAGCTGTACTACCTCAGCCCATATGCAAGCAAATGTCTTCTCAGACAGAAAAGCTTTCATTAGTGGACATGTCTAGCTGAGAGCCTTCAGTCCTCTGTTAATTGATTATTTAGTCTTCTCAGTCTGTTTGCTAAAATTGGACAGCAGTAACCAAACAATAAAGGTTTTGAAATGCAGCCCAGGGAACATCTGATGGTGTAACCATGTCATGTTTGTGTCAGCTGACACAGAAAAAGTAATTGTGTTCTATATAGCTTTGGACCAATAGCCATTGGTTACACTTATTTACCAACACACTGTTCTTTTGTTTCTATGAATATCCAACTGAAATTCAGCTTTTCCAGCAGATACACCCAAAAATGCTCTACATCATTACATTTTCATTACTTTGCAATTAATCCTATCATTAAAAGTGCCAGACATAGACTAGTAAGTCTAACAAGCCTCACAATAAAATAAGACGAGAGGAAAGCTTTTAGAACTTGTGAAAAAAATGAAGTGGTGGCAGAAAAGCAAACACATTAAAGATTAAATATTAATTGATGTTGCTTAGAAGATGCACAATATGAAAAAAGGACTCTATAGCAGAGAATCTGGCACATATACATTTCAACATTTTGCACATTGTTTTTGAAGAAAAATTGTAATAACAATTGCAATTAAGTTAATAACATAGTTCCATATTTTACCACTGCATTCTTAACTCTTGAAGTCAGGAACATTTAGTTCTTTGTGGTTATATTCCTTAGAACAATCCAATTTGTGATCCACTACTAGACTCTGATTTTAGGTTAACAGTACAACTAAATTTCCAAGGGATTTTAGGTCCAGGAACCTTGCACTCCTGAGACATCATTCTCAACATGGTAAAATAATGGCAAGGCAATTCATAATGTTGCTTTGAATATATGTAGCCTGGCAGATTTTATCATGCTACTGAAGTGGGACTAGCTCATCATCAAGTAACTATAGAAACATCAAGAGAATGTGTGTTGCTGCTGGCAACACAACTAAAGCAGCATTATGTAAATGCAGGTGGTCATTCTTGGGAACCAAAATATTAAGAAGAAAGAACTAAAGAAATGGTCACAATCTGATAAAGAAAATATTCCTGTGCTGAGCAAAGTAGTGGAAGGATATTTTCTATGTTTTGAAATACTTAGGCAGATCATGCAGAAACTGTTCATATTTTACCTAAAAGCTAAAAAGTAATACATTAGCAAGGCTCATCATAGTGTATAGTTCTGACTATATATAGTAATAGAGAATGTTGTGGGAAATAAATGACACATCAAAAAAAAAAAAAAAAAAAATCAGTGAGAAGATCCAGATGCTGAAATAAATGATACAAGATAAAGGGGAAAGTATTAGATCAATAATATTATATGTGAAAAAAAAATAAAATCATAGTGTAATATCACAGAATTTGAGTAGATCTGAAGCTATTGAGACAATCAGCAGAACTGAGGAAACACAGAGAGTTAGCAATATTTGGAAAGCAATATTTGGAAGTGATCTTTTTGATACTTTTCAGCCCATTTGATAAAGACTGAGGATATGGCAACTAATTTGTTGAAAATGTTAAAGTAAAGGAAGAGCTCTTATAATGTATTGTAAAAGTGAACTGGAAATAAGGAATTAACTAGAATTAACATAGGCAAGGATATAAAGGAAGATAAAAGTTTTAAACCAAGAAATTATTTGTTCATGATCCAGAAGAACTTTCTGAGACTAATCAGTGAGGTTTTTAAATATAACATTTTATTTTTTTTTTTCAATAGTAGAAATTATGAGAAGAATGGTTAAGTGTTGTCAGTGAGTGGAAAATGGTGAATAATTTTTTTGTAGTGACAAAGATGTATTGAGGAAAGTGAAAAACCTTTCATGTATGTTGATATTATATGAAACCATACATTAGTGTGTAATGAGGGAATTTTAGGAGTGCCCGAAATAACATTTATTATGTTTGTGGTATTAATATGTAATAGCAAAGATACACCTAGGCTTTGAGTATACTGATAAAATGCCAAATAAAAACATAGAATTTCTCAAGCTGATTCCTTGTCATTCTTGTTCTTTGTTGCTTCTCTTTTTTCAGGTGTACACAGTGTTGAGACATTCAAAAGAAGTTTAACTAATGACTATTAAAAGGAAGATTACATTACACTTTTCAGGTGGACTCCCTGAAATAAGATGCCACAATAAAATTTATATTAATTGAATGGTCATTTTTTTTTACCATTTTTGAAAGAGAAAAGAGTAACTTTTAGGTTGAACCATATAGATATCTTAAGGTACTCAAAGAAACTGTACAAATGTACAATAGTAGAAGCACAGAAAGGAGAAATAAAAGATTGATTTGGGAACTGAAAGCTCTTCAAGGTTCTTTAGAAGCAAAAGGTTCATAAAGAAAGAGGGAAAGACTCCAGAAAGAATGCTTTAGGAATTACAGAGTCTGCTGAAGCAAAGTTAACTAGAAAAATATATTTAAGATAACTGATATATGTTTAAACACTATCCCAGTTCTGGTCTTTTCTTAAGACAGGAGGCTAGGAGCAGGTATTGCATGAAGTTGTGGCCGGATACTGTGGAACAGAAGTATGTAACTGCAGGAAAGTGCATGAGATAGAAGATCTTGGATCTATTTCCAAAAATAAATTAGGAATATAGTCCTACTGAGAGCATGTCATTAGAAAGATAACACAAATATATACATGGGCATAAATTAATGGAAAAGAACTACATGAGTTTTTAGAAAATTTCACAAAGAGATTATGGCTAATTATACAGTGCACTGTCAGAGGAGCACTGAAAAGAGAAACTGAGAGCTTTATGGCTGTGCAGAAAAAAAAAAATATCCCAGAATATATTATAGCAAAGATAGATGGTAGCCAAGATGTCCTTCTTGAGTGCAGGATACATGGCCAAGCCCCAGGAACAATTAGTCTTATTGTAATTGGATTTACTGAATTGGCTGGAAATAAGTATAAATTAGTGCATGACAAAATTGGTTATAGTGTGTCCTGGTTGCTCTGCAAGAAGTGTAGAGTGTACAACAGCCCAGATAAAACTGTAAAGAATGATAATGTAAAAATACTGGAGGATTTTTCAACTGTCATTGTCACTGAAAGACACACTAAAAAGCACAATAAGGTGATTATAAAAGAGAAACAAAATTTCTGTCCCAACCACTTAATGGGAATGTAGAAAATGTCATTGGAAATACAAGAAAAGTTTGACACTAAATAGTTTATCTGGATCTGTATAGCTTCTGGGGAACTGAAAGTTAACCAAAAGCCAGTTATATGCAATGCGCTGATATCTAATAGCAATACTATAAGTTGACTGAATAAATTAGACTAAGTTCTTCAGGATGCAAAACTAATGAACACAAAAAAAGTACTGAAAAATATTATATCTCTGAGGCCACATCAGACATGTTTGATGTTAGCTAGGGCCATGACAAACAGTGTTATTTCCCTGCTCCTTCCCCTCCTCTCCACTGGAAAAACAAAACAAACAAACAAACAAAAAACATTTACATAGAAATCATACTTTGGGAAAAAACTTAGTATTTTAAACATAGTTTTCCTGAAAAGTTTTGATCAATATTGACCTTGGGACTGTTCTCTGTCGTGTGAGAGGAATTAGTGTTTATAGGCTCCACTGATGTTAGCTAGAATAAAGTCAAAGTCACAATCACAGTTTTTTCAGAAGTATCTCTGATGCTATTCTTAATTTGATTAACACTTGACATCTTCCTTTCCACTGGCACGTTAACAGTTTCAGATAGATTTCTCTTTCTCACAAAAGATCAGGAATAGGTATTAAGACTGTTTTTTCAATTTCTCAGATTACTTGAGAGATAAATCCAACTTTATTTTGTTATAAATATGTCCTATAGAAGAAGTGAAAACAAGCCCCTGCTAATAAAAACAAGTAAATAAATTTTAAAAACATGCTGCATGATCTGAGCAGACATTTTGTTAAAACAGAAGTCATCTACTCCAATGCTTCAAGAACCGGGACTTTCAGAAACATACCAACACTGAGATTCACAATCCAATTCCTGTGACTGTGAATATAGAAAAGCTGGAGAGACAGAGATGCTTCAATCCAATCAGACAGAAAACTCCAGAACAATCCTAAACCCAATTTGTCAAATAGGTTTGCAACAGTCATAACAACTGAAGCTTTCTTGTTCAGCTTAAGCAGTCTTGCAATTTTGTATAAAACTAAGAAATATTCCTATTTCTTTTAGAGTGGTTATCTGATCAGTGTGTCAGGATTGACTATTCTATTCCCTTTCAAAACCTAGATCATCACTAAGTACATCACCCCACAGTAGCTGAAGTACAGTGCTGTTGAGTCTCTTTTGTTGAGGCTGTCCCTGTTTATGTAAGGTAAACACTGGAGAAGGGACTTAAATTTAGGCTACACAGTTCAATGCCTTCACTAACAAATAATTAGTTTGCATTGCAGCATTAGCCATTAGCTCATTTCTTTAGCTGAAGAAATGTAACAGTCTGACAGTCTGGCAAAAGTTATGTACTTTATAGAATATAAAGCAACTTCAATAAAAGAAAAGTTAAAAGGGAGTTGTATGGCAGGATATCCATTTGTCTATCGCTAGGGTGTTCTTGAAGGTGGGATGCTAAAACTGAAGCCTTTGCTTCAAAGCAGGAGTTTGAGCCTGGCTCTCATGTGGTCCAGACAGCTCATCTAATTGTGGCCTTCGGAAAGAAACATTTATTTCCTCACACAATTCTCCCTTTTTCCTTACTGAATTTCCCAGCTCTTTTTTCTGTTTCTTAGTCATCCAAACCTTTTGAAGGACTGAAATCACAAGTACGTACACAGTACACTCTTATCACACCTCCTAGCTCATGCAGTCTGAGATGGATAAAATGAGAAAATGTCTTGTTTTTAAATCCCTCCCAGACTATGGATACAGCAAAAGCCATACAATTAAAGATTTAGGCAGCTCTATATGTCCTGGCAGAAAATTCAGTGTTGAGGGACTTCAGAGCTCACAAAGGAAATGCAGCAGCTGAAAGGGGATTTTTTTGAATGCCAGTGATAATTAATTTGGATTTAGTAGCCTAATTGCCACTTATAGAAACTAAGTCTCTGTAGTGAACCTTCCCCAAATATCGTGTGGTTCACAACAAAATCAACAACCCTGTGGTAAGTCCCATTTTACTTTCATAGGACTATCTTAAGTGCTGTAATAGATGGGGCTTTAATGGTTTTTCCTGCCAGTCTAACAAGTTGGAGCTGGTATCACAGCAGTAATATTTCGGTATAGCAGATACCACAGTTGGCTCCATTGGCTTTTCCTAACACCTGATCTCTCATCTACCAGCTTTTAACAACATTATGTTTTGTGCCATTATTATGACACGTTATGTATCATATTCAGCAGTAAGCTTCTTATTATTTAATCAGGAAGTCAGCACTTTTCTAAGCACTAGTGGTACAATTTATGTCTCACGCAAAAGCTTCAATTTGTAACTATATCTGTGCCGTATAACAGAGCAGTGCTTGCAAATTGAGATGAGGATACACAGGAGTAAGCTATGTGTTGTTAACAATACTCTACACATTTAATGCTCAACTCTATATTTAAAAACAAGCAAAAAAGAGCACTTTCAGTTTTCTGTACAGAAGAGCATCACTAAGGCTTAAATCCCTAATATGAAACTAATTTCAGAAGCAGATGGCTGTATACAACTTTGATGGCCCTTCACTGTCTTTATTGTAAATAAAATACTTGCTAGGTTTGGTAAAAAAAAAAAAAAAAAAAAAAAAAAAAGTAGAGCACAGCTGTCTTATCTGTGTATATTTTGACTAAGCACACATAATCAGCCTATAAATGATACTACACAATTAAAACAGAAAAATTATTTACACTGCATTTGTCATTCAGAGTCATTACTGAACATATGCACCCAAGTGAATAGGCACCGGGTACCTGTCCTCTACAGGCAGTTCATCAAAGAAAAGTAAAAGTAAACTACAGTATACTTCTTTCTAATATGAGGAGGAATCTTTCTGACTTATAAAGAAGCCTAAAGCATGGTGATATAATCAAAATTATAATTAACTGTCATAAGCCTTAAGCAAATGTAAAGCACTATCTGTTTTATGAAACTTTGATCAGACTGTGATTAAATTATTTTTAGAGAAATGCAGTACGTGTCAGATCTCAATTATCCAGAGCTATCTTAACTGCAGGGAACACTGGTTGTTCATTTCATGTAACAATTTTTGTATGGAGTGCCTCTATAAAGAGTATTTTTGGTAGTTTCTTTTACAAAGATTCATTTTTCCGAAGTGGCAAGCATTCTGATGATCTCATCTTATCTTTTTTGTTGTTCCTGCAGATATATGAAAGACAAAACCACTCTAACAAATACTGTCTACTGTTTTTCTGAATTGGGAGAGATAAAAATGTCTTTTTGAGAGGAAAACAAATGAGTTTTCAACCTGCAAGCCCTGATTGCCTGCCCTTGCCTTATTACCGAAAGCAGTGAGTGACAGCCATATCTCACGTGGATAGAGAGACTGAAAAGGAAGCTGTGGAGCAGAAAGGTTAAGAGTTACCAAGTTAGATTAGCTAATATCCACCTTGTGAAATGGTCTAACACTACCCTGTTACCATGTCTGTCATCACTGTTAGACCTGATACAGTCAAATTGTACAGAATTGTAGTTCAGACTCATTTCACCAGCTCCATCTTCCTTCTTCATTGTGTTTTGCAGGGCCATAAGACCACCTTTTTAACAATAACTTTCCTCGACGTCCATAGGACCTTGTTGTATTATCAAGACTCATCCTGAAGGAACTTTATACTCTTTTGATCTTGTTATTATTATTTATTTATTAAAATATTAGTTTTGAAGAAAATACTTTTTAGCTTTAAAAATAAACTTTAATAATCTCATCTCATCTTTTCAAAGTATTAATTATGAAGAGACTGAACAATGTCAACTCAGAAATGAGGCATAGACAAAATATGCATACAGAAAAGGCTACTATTCCTATACTTTCCCACACAGCAGAAGAGAAAATTTGCTACTTCAGATGAAGAGTACTTATTCTACCATAGGTCAATATTTCTACCTCGATCTATCTGGTAATCAGATTGCAGTGAGGAAAAAAGACATAAGAGATATGATCTTTACTTATGGGGAAAAGCAGAATCTGAAAGTTTCTGAGGAGAGATAGAATCATATATGAAACCTTATTGTGTAGTAGTCGCAGTACATCAAAGTGAATTACACATCAACGTATCCCAAAAGGAGAACTGACCCTTCCTCTTTGAAAAGGAATCCAGTTGCCTGTTCAGATACACTAAATATTTAGTTTCCTGAAAGACAGCTCACAAGGGGAAGTCCAGCTGCCAGACTGCCAGCAACTTTTAGATGTGTTGTTGTATTCACAGAATAAAAAGTTTCCCGATTTGCTCAGAGACTACTTCTCCAAGTGTTTTAGTTTCCAAAAGTAAGATTTACTCTTCATTTCAACATGGCAGACACTTTTTTTTACATGTTTTATGGGTTAGTTTTACTATCAGTTCTGCTGCTACATGCCATTTTAAATACAGGAAACAGCTGCTGAGTTTTTTGTTTTGTTTTGTTTTGTTTTAAAAAAGAAGTAAATACCATGTGCAATCAACTATTCTACCTTTCTGTTTCTCTTGCATAATCCTCAAGCCCCCACTCCTTGTCTACTTATTTTTCCTGGTAGTTTCTGTTCACCTAAACTTGTTGACATTTAAGTGTTTAGCTGATTTAATTTTACTGCCACAGCTCTGACACTAAAACTGTCTTTCTATTGATATAGTTATATTTGCAAAGAAGTGCTTTTCCTGGTATCTCTTATTTCAATGAGCAATATATGCTAACGTGTCAAGTGCTGGTATATCTACAGCTCTGCTACGGCTTTGTTGGCCTGACTGCATCATAAAATATCTGGGAAATAACCAAAGTAGCTGTGACAGCAAAAAACTTCTAGCGTAGACCCAGTACGTCTTCCTTTCTCTTTATGTAGTTACTGTGTTTTGTTTATTTGTTTTGTTTTCTTAATCTCCCTTTCCATTATCTTTTCTGTATTTTTGTTTGTTTGTTTGCTTTGTATGAGTAACTGCATTCATTGCTAACCAGGAGCACTTCATTATTCTTAACATCAGTTCTCTACACTCCCTGTATTATTTATTTTTTGGGATTGTGGAGATTGCAAAACTGGATGCATGTGGGAAAAAGAGAAAAGGTAGTTGAGTAGCCTTACAAAGACACACACATCATGTGGCCAGGGACATTTCCAGTATTAGACCTGGTCACTAAGGTGAGGAAGGCCAGGGCCTACACACATCATTCCCATTTTGCACCCAGCCTTTGACATTTTTCTTTCCATTCTTAATGGATTATCAACATGTAACTCTTAGAAGTTTTGATGCCACATTTCCTTTCAAAGGCAGTTTCTTCACTTTTGAAGTGTAGGAATCCTTAATTAAGCACACTGCCCCCTTAAACACCTTGGTCATTAATTATGAATGTGAACAATCAAATATTCTATCCTCACAATAACACTAAGATTAGATTAATATCAACTCTGAACTCTAGGATGCCCTCCAAAGTCCAGAAACAAAAGAGCAAGTAAGAAACAAAATTTAATAAAAAGGAGACTCCCCTCTGTGAGTTGGCCTGAGGTGGACAATGACAGGATTGTCACAGCTACATCTGCCTCAAAGGTTGCTGTCTCTCTGAGATCATATTGGAAAAACACGGAGTCAACATTTGCTCTCTCATCTTCTGCTTTCCAGCTATTGAGCAAAAATTTCCATCTAAATGCAAAAATACTTCCTAATATAGGGTGACAATATTCATCATATGAATGTCTGTTTTATTCTTCTTTTTTTTTTTTTTTTTTTTTTGAGGGTGTGGATGAACAAAGGATTTCATCACAGATCTACAGAGCTGTGCTCAAGAATATGTAACTTTGTTCTTTTAACATGTTGCTGTATATGTTACTGTACAATTTGGCTTATCCATATCAATAGATTTTCTATGGAAACCCCTCGACTGATAAAAAAGCAAACAGTTTTCAAAAATTATTTACTAAGAACTACAGAAACAGGTTATATTTCTCAATAGCAAGCTCTGTCTTGTCCTGGTAGACTTTACTGTCCTGTGTTGGTCTTACTACCCATACCAGGTCTCCACTGATAGAGAAGGAAAGACTGCAAGACAGAGAAGGAGAGAAAATCCCAATGCATGCTTGATGTGCTAATTCTTATCTTTGTAACATTGGCTACGTTAATAGCACCAGATGAGCAGTCCTATTAGCTTCATTTAGAAGGCCTAAAACTGCGGTTTTCAGGGTCAACTGACTCACCTTGGACATATTAATAAACTATTTAAATAAATATGAATTATGTATGTAACTCCCAGATAAATATATATTAAGATGCTACAAGCAATAACCTTACTTCAGCTTTATAGTGACATGAGGTAATAACCATATAGTTATGAAAAATACATTTTAAAGTTTGAAATCCCAGATTAGATTTAGCTGGGTTTTAATGGCATATTTTTTTATTATATAGACAATTTTTTTCTCATGAGATATCATTGCTGGACCAAATTAAGACTGTATGGTGGCTTTAATCTCACACTTCTGATTTTAAAATTATTAGAATACTTGTAAGGGTAAATTAACTTTAACTTGGAAGATTTGAATCCTTACTATGGAAATAATTGCAAAATTCCTGTAAATTATTCATACATATCCTCCCTTAGTAGTCTTTTTTAGTTCCCTGAAGGCTTAAAGAAATTCAGAATGAATGCTACTATATGCTATCCCCAGCCAATTGAAAACACCAAGTATTAAAAATAAGTCTTTTTTATTGTTATGGTTTATTTCAAGGACAGATTCATATGTGTTAGTGACCAGCAGACAGCAAGGAGACTGCTCTGATACAAGAGCTGGCTGCCTAACCAGAGAGAGAAGTAAGTTGAATCCGATCCTTAGTTTATCAGGCTGTCTTCCCATTTAAAGCTGAAAGTACAAACAACAAAAGCCCTGTACTTGCTGGGCTTCCTTTCCACACCCCACATTGCTTTAATCAATGAGTAATGCAGGGCAGCAGAGCCTCCAGGAGCCAGTCAGTATAGGGGGGGCTGCAGTTAACCTTAGCCCCACCCATGTGGCCATTCCTCTTTCTACAAGGGAGTCAAGTGTTTGCATTACCTCTGCTGTCACAATAGCCTTAACAATTTGCTGAGTCATAGTTCAGAATACCTGTTGCCTTTACAATGACCATAAATACAATAAACATTAATAAATGAACTTGATTACCATGCATGAAGAATTTCTATGAGATTTGAACATATGTTAGTTCTACAGATACATAGAAAGATTTTCTATTTCTTTGTTGTTATCAGTAGTGACAAGGATGGACTTATACGGTAAATTTTCTAAGGACCTAATATGTAATTAACATAAGTTAATTAATGACTTCACTTGTCAGTTCAGTGCCCAAAGAATAAATGTTGTAATTTTGTGAAGAATATGTAGTATTTCTCAAAGAAAGCAAAGATGTTCAATACCTGTTTTAAATGCAAAATCGAACTCCTTAACTCAGGAGTCATGACAAGGCTTTCCATAATAGCAAGGAAGAAATTAAATTGATATATCAGTAGTTAACGTATAGCCATGTAGAAATAAATCACTGTTTATATTATATTGCACTTTACAGAATTAGAAGAGTTGAGAGGAATTTGATTAATGGAATAAGGCAGTAGGTGCATTCCTTATGGCATTGGTGGAAAGTCTCTCTGAGTTTTTTGCTCCATATCCGTGATTTTTCATGTCCTATATTTGATGATCCTTGATTGGTATAAAAAGCTGACAAAATCTCCCAGTCTCTCTCAGCCACTGCTAAGTCAGCCTGCCCTCACTTTTTGCAAGATTCTGACACTGAACAAACTGATGATTATTTTTATGATCACTCCAAATATATTATTATTATCACCAGAGCACTCAGGATAAAACTTACGGCACAAACAAAAAGACAATAATATGTGGAAGAAAGGAGAGAGGAATATCGTCTCTGTGTTTCAGTACAAAAGACACCTGTAGTGCAGCAACTAAGAAAAAATGCACGCCATCCAGCTGGTATCATGCTTTTACAATAGTTGCAAAAATATATAGGCTGAAATCAAACCTGACACAAACTTGAATCCAAATTCCAGAGAAAGCACTCTTTGCATAAGAAGAGCATGTAGAAATCTCAACCAAGAATAGGAGTTCAGTTCCCCAAAGAGCTTAGAGGTGAGGGTCATGAGACTTACTAAGAAGCAGGAGGAGACAGAGAACTCAGATGTAGAGCGGTAGAGTTAGTTGCTGAAATTCACACAGAAAATTTTGGCTAGGCAAATAACTGAACAGAAATCTCCAACATTTTGTACTGAAACTCAATAGAACAATCTTCTACTATTCTTCTTCTTTTCAGAGACAATGGTATTAGAGAGAGAGAGAGAGAGAGAGGACAAGAATGCTTTTCAGAAGTCTGTAAACTTAAGCTCAGCTTCTAGTCTAGGTCCCACACACTAGTTGATCATCTTTCTACATTAGAAAGTTTTGCTTCTTTCCAGACTGGTCAGGACTTATAAATTGGTATTTATAAATAGTTACTGAAGTATATTTAATAGATTTTTTCCAATTACACTATATGTATGTATGTTTCTAACAAAACAGATTAAAAATTGGTATGTTGTAAGAGTCAAGAAATATTTGAAATTCTAATTAATCCAGTCTGAGGTCTACAAATTACAGTTTTTTTCTTATGAATTTTTTGGTACATAAAAAATATTTTCTTAAAATTTTCATAACATTTGTGACTCAATTCTTGAAACATGACTCTTTTACCTGTGTTTATTGTGGTAATTATATAGAACAACTTCATGGGAAGAACTCAAGACCTTTTATATATATATATAAAGAAAATGACCAAGATTTGGAGGATTAGAACTGATAAAAGAGCAATAGTTTTGAGTTTTTTTCATAGAATATTTCAATACAGCTTGTTATTTAGAGGTATTTGGTACCACAGACTGAATTAAAAATTTAAGTAAGCATAAATCTTCATAATAAATTTTTATTATTATTCTGTAAGCATTTATGATATGCATTTTATTAAAAACAGTTAAGTTTATAAGCTTTTTTAACTGCTGCATTCTTTGTAAGTACGTATGCACAACACAGTGTGAGTGCCAATATTATAAATATTTCTAAAGACAGACAAAATTTGATATATTTATAATATGTCTGCTCTAAATTACTTTTTTTTTTTTTTTTTTTTTTTTTTTTCCTAAATGGAGAGTCCCAACCTACTTAGCTGTTCTTCAAAGGGAAGCCTTCCTATACTTTTGTCACTCTGGTCCTGTCCTTGTTTTGTTGTCTTTCAAAATGCAAAAATAATCTGAGATGAGATCAGTATGGACTGCAGTGTGCAGGATGTGATCAGCAGGATAATAAGGTTCTTTGATCGACTTCCTATTTATTTTCCAGTAGTTACTAATATTTGGTATGCCTTTAGCCTACTACTGAGCACTGAGTTGATATTTTGATGAGACAATCTAACATTGCCATAAGATCTCAGTCTTGAGTGGTAACAGGCACTTCAAGGTTCATTCTATGGTAAGAAAAATTAAGAAGTTTTTTTTTCCCAAATGCATCACTAGATATTTGCCTACTATGAATTTGATAAGCCATTTTGTTAGCTGGTCACTCAGCTTCGTAATGTCCTTCTGTAATTATTCACTGCTTTCTCATTGTCATTGCTGTAAATAACTGTGTCAGCAAATATTCCCATCTCACTGCTCATCTTTCTTTCCGAGGTCATTTTGTCTGTTTTGAATAGCACAGGCTAGGATGCTTGCAAAACTGCACTGTAATCTCCCTCCTTGCAAGGAGGGCATATTCCTGTCATTTAATTTAAAATAATAATAATAATAATTAAAAATTGACTGGTCAATATAAATAATGACTAACCTATGAGAAGACCCTCTAAAATGCCTGCCTAGATTCCTTAAAAGTCTTTGGTGGGAGCTGTGTCCAGAAGTACAGAAGAAATCCAATATACTATATCAAATAAATCGCTTTTACACACATTTGTAGAACACTGAATTTTCTGCATTTTTTCCCTTTGCAGAAGTCACAATGACTCCCTTCATGTAGGTTATAATTATTCATATACTTGTTATCTATGTGTACCCACTAACTGTTTAACTGTTTGTTTGTTTTAACCCGTTCTACTGATTTTTATAGTTATTCAGGAGGCACATTTCAGTTTTGAGTATAACAGATGCATGTCAGCCTTTACCTTAGACATCAAAGACATTTTGTTCACCTGTACTGCCCTTGATTGAACCTAAAATTTGTGGATCAATCTAATATGATATGCCAGATTTCTTTCATTTTATATACTTAAAGTCCTCTTTTGAAACCTACTGACTAAAGCAGCATTAAGAAATTCACATAGTATTTATTTAACCATAATTACGATTACTAGTTACATAGCTAAAACAGTGCCAGTTTTGCAAAATTCAGTGTTAAAATGTGCAGTGGTTACTTTGCAGTTTTGGTTCATAAAATAGAATTGCTTTGAAACACAAGTACATACAAAAAAGTTATCAGCATGCCCAATTCAAAACAAACAAACTAAAACAAACAAACAAAAAACAAAACCACCCTCACACTTCCTAGATTTAAGAGCAGGATTTTGTTCCTACTCATCATTCATCTCTAATCCACATCTACCTCATACATATTCTGGCCAACAACAACATATGCAGTCTATCCTTTCATCTTGGCAGACATCAAACATAGCATTTAAAGTAAGCATTTAGACTACTAGCAATTATTTTTACTCAGCTTCTTAAAAGCTCTTAAATTTCACAGAAAGGCATTGATAATCTTCCCATATGTTTAGTGATGTTGTTGCCATGGCTTCTGACACGATTGTGCAGGGATATTAAGACATTCAGAAATAACAGTTTAGGGGGTAATTTTCTGATAGGATGTCTAATTAGTTAATGTTTCTCTTCGTGAGAGCAAACTACTTGTACTGCAGACACCTGCAGAGTGGGATTCCACACAGGTTTGTGAATTCACCTGCCTCATGACCCATGTCTGTTCTGGCCTTGAGGTCAAAGTCTGACATTTCTAACAAACTGTGCAATGGTCTGTGCTACAAATATCTGATATTACTGCAACTTAATTTCAGCTAACATTTTTTTTTTTTTTTACATCATTGTTATCAAAAATAGGTTAAAAGCAGGCTGCGGTCACTGACTGCACTGTTCATAACAAGAAAGAGCAATCCTAGACAAGTCTCACCTTTTACCCCTGTGCTAATATTAATAATGGACAATGTGTGATTTAAGTAAACTCACACAAATTCAAATAAAAGGAACTTCTCAAGCTCTGGTTATTAAAGCCAGGATAAAAGAAACTACTAGAAAGAAAGATTCCAGCTTTGATATTTCATACAGGTAAAGTGCCAGTCAAGGGCATATAAATCTTAAAATATCATCGTAGAGGAATCAAGATGTGTTGTAAATCTAAGCTTAGTCTCGTGAGATTTCTAATCATGATTTATGGATGAAATTGATTTGGATGAATATACAGTTTTTCGTGCTTTATGCAGTGAAGACCAACTTCAAAACACTTATTAAGTTAACCCATCTCTAACTGAGAAACAAAAAGTGATTTTTGAACGTCTTGAGGTAAACAGAAGTCACTTCTAAACAAGAACTTTGAATTCATTTTCAAAATTATCTATATTGAGGTCACTTGGCCTGTTCAGCCTGGAAAAGAGGAGGCTTAGGGTAGACCTCATCGTGGTCTACATCTTCCTCACAAGGGGGAGTGGAGGGGAAGGCACCAATCTATACTCTTTAGTCACCAGTAATAGGACCTGCAGAAATGGTGTCAGGCTGAGGGAGGGGAGGTTTAGGCTAGACATCAGGAAGAGGTTCTTCACTGAGAGGGTTGTCGCATACTGGAACAGGCTCCCCAGGGAAGTAGTCACTGCACCAAGCCTGTTGGAGTTTAAGAAGTTTTTGGACTGTGCACTTAGTCACATGGTCTGAATTATTTGGTGGACCTGCATGGTGCCAGGAGTTGGACTCGATGATCCTTGTGGGTCCCTTCCAACTTGGGATATTCTATGATTCTATACTGCATATTCAATTAAAATAAATATACATTATACAGTTTTGTGCATTTAATAGTTGCTTTTACTATATTGCAAAATATTATTGACAGGATGATAGAATGTCTAACTTTTACCTTCTCTATACTTTTGATAAAAATTCCAAGATGAATCTTTAAAAAAAAAAATGGAAAAAAATACGGATTTTGACATCAGGGATCTGAGGAGTAATGGCATGATAACCTTGTAACCACATAGTCAAGCTTTGCAAGTCCTATATCAGTCACTTAGCATGAAAAAAATCCTTCCTTGACTACTGGATAATTGCATAGCTGATGACTCCCACTTAGAAAAGGCACTTAAAGGCATCAGCAATGCTGATGTTGACATCTGCCAAGGTCATTTGGATGCAGTCTTTTATAATCATTCATTTTCATGAAATGCACATAGACTCAAAGTGTGACTTACTTTCCTTAGAGATAGCAATAATGGAAACCTAACAGCGTTTTGAAATGCTTGCATTGTCATAATGGAAGTTGTTCTGGAATTAATAGGGGCATCAAGGGAAGGGGACAGGATAGTACACCTGAATTTTAACCATGCTACAAATCCTTGGACATTTGTGCATATAGGCTGAACTATGCATGCTATTTAACTGTCTCCTCAATGCACAAATGATGCATTTCCTAGATAGCCACATCCATCTTAAAAATGGAGGTTCAGAATGGATCTCTAGACATCTTTGGAAGATCAGAAGATTGAAGAGGTGAATAAAGACAATAATAAAAAGACAATTAATCTTAAACTTCAGCATGTACTACTTGAGCAGTGAGTTTCCAAACAGTTCTGAGAAAAATGAGAGGTTACATCTGACTACTTCTGAGTTTACTGAAGCAGATCTGGAACTTGACCAAAAAGATGCTGAGGCCTTGCTGAAAATATGTGAGAACCACTGAATGCTGATTAGATGGACCTTTTCGACCTGTCAGCTAGTCATCTATTTCTATTAGATTTTGATGATTTATTGAGGATCAGGAGAAAAAAAAAAAAAAAAAAAAGAAAAAGAAAAGATGATTTCTAGAGGAATCATCCTAAGACTGAGACTTCCTCTCAAAAACTGTGACTATTTATCATAGCAGAAACTCTTTCAGCTGAAAGGAGAAAGAAAGAGAGGGAAAGAAAGAAGGAAGTAGAGAGGGAGCACAGTCAATATCTCAAGAAAAGAATTGTGTCAGATCATTTCAGTGAAGATTAACAGTTGAAGAATTAAATAATGTTTGAAGACTGCATTTTTTGCATGTCATAAAAAAGCTCAGTTTTACAGTTGTTACCTGCATTAAATAAAATTTTCAGCAATGCTGAGGTGCTAGAATGCAGAAACAGCACAAAATGGGAAGTAATCATCAAGAACACAGCCATTGCTACAAAGTTACTACCCAGCAGCAATAATCATATTTAATCAAATAATACAGTTAGATATACTAATTTAAAACATACTGTTACTGCTACTCTAGTGGTACTGAAGGTTGAAATTTCAGAGGTGAATGTTCATATACACTTTCATCTGGTTTGTGTTGTAAAAATTGAACACACAAGGTGTTCAAAAAATTATAAGTAAAATAAGAGCACTGTTCAGCTTTTAGTTTTTGGTGTACCTATGTTTGTTATACAGATTACTAAAGACTCTATAAGTTACAGGACAAAACAATGTCCAGCAGATGCCATCTTCAATCCGTTCAGTCAGCACAGAATCACTGAATAGTCTAGGTTGGAAGAGACCTCCAAGATCATCGAGTCCAACCTCTGACCTAATGCTAATAAGTCCTCCACTAAACCATATCCCTAAGCTCTACATCTAAATGTCTTTTAAAGACCTCCAGGGATGGTGACTCAACCACTTCCCTGGGCAGTCTATTCCAGTGACTAACAACCCTTTCAGTAAAGAAGTTTTTCCTAATATTCAACCTAAACCTCCCCTGGTGCAATTTTAGCCCATTCCCCCTCGTCCTGTCACCAGGCACGTGGGAGAATAGACCAACCGCCACCTCGCTACAGCCTCTTTTAAGGTACCTGTAGAGTACGATAAGGTCGTCCCTGAGCCTCTTCTCCAGGCTAAATAGTCCCAGCTCCCTCAGCCGCTCCTCGTAAGACTTGTTCTCCAGACCCTTCACCAGCTTTGTAGCCCTTCTCTGGACTCGCTCAAGCACCTCCATGTCCTTCTTGTAGTGAGGGGCCCAAAACTGAACACAGTACTCGAGGTGCGGCCTCACCAGAGCCGAGTACAGGGGGATAACTTCCCTGGACCTGCTGGCCACACTGTGGCCAACAAGCCAGGATGCTGTTGGCCTTCTTGGCCACCTGAGCACACTGCTGGCTCATATTCAGCTGACTATCAACCAATACTCCCAGGTCCTTCTCTGACAGGCAGCTTTCTAACCACACATTTCCCAGCCTGTAGCTCTGTTTGGTGTTGTTGTGTCCCCGGTGCAGGACCTGGCACTTGGCCTTGTTGAACTTCATACAGCTGGCCTTGGCCCATTGGTCCAGCCTATCCAGATCTTCCTGTAGAGCCTTCCTACCCTCGAGCAGATCGACACACGCACCTAACTTGGTGTTGTCTGCAAACTTACTGAGGGTGCACTTGATCCCCTCATCTAGATCATCGATAAAGATGTTAAAGAGGACTGGCCCCAGTACCGAGCCCTGGGGGACTCCACTAGTGACCGGCCTCCAACTGGATTTGACTCCATTCACCACAACTCTCTGGGCCCGGCCATCCATCCAGCTCTTAACCCAACGAAGCGTATGCCAGTCCAAGCCATGAGCAGCCAGTTTCCTGAGGAGAATGCTGTGGGGAATGGTGTCAAAAGCCTTGCTGAAGTCAAGGTAGACCACATCCACAACCTTTCCCTCATCCACCCAGCGTGTCACCTTGTCATAGAAGGAGATGAGGTTCGTCAAGCAGGACCTGCCCTTCATAAACCCATGCTGACCGGGCCTGATCGCCTGCTTGCCCTGCAAGTGCTGCATGATGACGCTCAAGATAATCTGCTCCATGAGCTTTCCTGGCACTGAGGTCAAACTAACAGGCCTATAGTTCCCTGGGTCTACCTTCTGGCCCTTCTTGTAGATGGGCGTCATGTTTGCTAGCCGCCAGTCGAGTGGGACCTCCCCTGATAGCCAGGACTACCGATAAATGATGGAAAGTGGCTTAGCCAGCTCTTCTGCTAGTTCTCTCAATACCCTCGGGTGGATCCCATCCGGCCCCATTGACTTGCATACATCCAAATGCTGTAGCAGGTCGCCAAACATTTCCTCATGGATTGTGGGAGCCACATTCGGCTCCTCATCCCCTTCCACCAGCTGAGGGTACTGGGTGTCCAGAGAACAACTGGTTTTGCTGCTATAGACTGAGGCAAAGAAGGCGTTAAGTACCTCAGCTTTTTCCTCATCTCTGGTAACTACGTTTCCCCCCACATCCAGTAAAGGGTGAAGATTCTCCTTAGTCCTCCTTTTTGTACTGATATATTTATAAAAACATTTTTTGTTGTCTTTAACAGCAGTAGTCAGATTGAGCTCCAGATGAGCTTTGGCCTTTCTAATTTTATCCCTGCACCGCCTCACAACATCCTTATAGTCCACCTGAGTGGCCTGCCCTCTTTTCCAAAGATTATAAACCCTCTTTTTTCTCCTAAGCTCAAGCCGCAACTCTCTGTTCAGCCAGGCCGGTCTTCTTCCACGCCGGCTCGTCTTTGGGCACGTGGGGACAGACCGCTCCTGAGACATTAAGGTTTCTTTCTTGAAGAGCACCCAGCCTTCCTGGGCTCCTCTGCCTTTCAGAACCTCCTCCCAAGTGACTCTGCCAACCAGTGTCCAGAACAGCTCAAAGTCAGCCCTCCGGAAGTCCAAGACAGCGGTTTTACTGGTCCCCTTCCTTACTTTGTCAAGTAGCTGAGCCCAAAGGTAATGCTCTACAAATGGCAGCATCCACTGCAGTGAGTCTGAAGCCAAGGATCAGTTAAGATATGCCAGTTCTTTTGCTTACCTATGACTTATGAACATGTCTTTCTTCATGCACTGAAAAAGGAATAAAACAGAACATAAAGTAAATTATATTCCATTGCTCCGCACAGAGGTATATTTTATAAGAATAATGGCTGATGACACTGTAGGCTGTGGTAGGGAATCTGAAGTATTTTTCTCATGTCAGTAGAACCATGAAAGAAAAATATTGTTATGCTTTTATAATGTGTGCAGTTTGTATGTGTGTAAATTGTAATGTTTTACAATATGTGGATTCCAACAAATACATACAACCTGAATATCAACTTCACAACATTATCTAACAATTTTAAATACTTACTGCCTCCAAATCCCTCTTCATTTTATTTAGCTCCTGCACATTTCTTTTTATGATTAGCTGTAACAAAAATAAATCTGGAGTGCTTAAGAAAACACTTTAGTGCAGCATAGTAATTGTTTCTGACATCTTCTGTCGGAAGCAGATGGCTGATCTCAAAGAAAGAAAATTAAGAAACTTATAGGACAGACTCTGCACTGATGTAAAATGAAGAAACTCCATTGACTTAAAAATATATGTTTGTTAACAGTATAATGAAAAGAATGCTTGCTTTACTGGCATTTCAGGTATCAAACTTTTTTCCATGCTTACTGAAAATAAATTCTAGTCAAAATATTATCAAACATAATCAAAATACATACTATCATTGTATGCTCATACTAATGATTATTCCATTGTTTTGAAAATATAAGAATTCAGATAAATGATATTGGCTTAGTTAATTGATTACACACCATATAAAAAAGGGAAGCAATGTCCACAGAGCCACAGGCTAAAATGTATTTACACAAATCATCTGGTAAAGGCTTAACTAATATTTATTTGCATTCAGAGATACTGGGATTGTTTCTTCTAACAATTTGTGGAAAGAAAAGTAAAGTTATTAATTAAAATTACTCAAGTAATGCATTTGCAATTGACCCATTCTAAACTGCCAGCCACCCTCCACCTCCCAGAATTTATTAATGGTGATTACATAAAAGCAAACTAAAAAATGTTTGTTTGAATAACTGTGGTTGCATCTGTATAACTGAGAGTTAAAAGGAAATTTTGAAACTCAACCTTGGCCAGTGAACCAAGTCCCACAGACTCAAAGAAGGCCTCCTACAGATAAAGGTCTAACTTTTGGTTAGTCCAGCAGCTGCAACAAGGTCTGCAGTGGGACAGAGACATGCTGCATCAGAGCCATTCTTCTTAACTACTAAATTCTAGAAATCAGTTGTTGTAAACTACTATGGCTTGACAGTTTTTTCATAGAGGAAAATGTGTTTCCCATGACTGTCATTTAAACTTTTAAAAACATCCACCAATTTGCACAAATCCAGATTACCCTCCCAGTTATATGGAATACAGCCTGCACAGTAGTTCCTCAGTATACAGCATTAATCCCACAGATTAAAAATGGATAGGAAATTAAGAACAGATGTTTCATAGCAGTGTTATGTTAGAGATGCCTGAATTAATGCCAAGAGTCCTAATATCTCCACATGATATCCAGTAGTGCCAAGCCTGGGCCCTCATTTACCTCATGCATGACATAATGTTTCCAGCTCCAAAACCATCTCATTCAGAGCTTAGGGATTTCTTCACAGCAGCACACTGCACATTATAGACATACTCTAGTGTCTCTTGAGATTACTATCTGTTTCCCTCATTCCACCATCTGCACTGTGCATGGTCTGCTACATCGAGAAACATTTTAGCAAGCAAAGTTAGTTCTACCATTATGAACTCGGCTAACACCAAATCATGTCTTGCAAAATAGCACAGCTAACATCTTAAAAGGTGTTTTAGCACTGCAACCAAGGACTCTTAAAATCTACAAAGTGTTAGAGCCAAAGATCCTAATGGTTAAATCCTAAAAGAAAATGAGAATAAACAATACATTAAACGATCTTTCTTTTTTAAAAAGTAAAATAGGATACTTTGGGTACAAACCATGGCCCAACACTGAGGTCTTCTAGAGAAATATTATAAGAGAGGGAGAAAGAAGGGAGAGGGAGAGGAGGGAGGGAGGAAGTGAAAGATGGATACTAAGAATACACTGGAGAAATAAATAAATTATATGTGAACACTGGTCCTTACCAAAGAAAGCATCTAATAAGTTTAGGGACAGCCGTTAACATATGTATACTTTGAAAGAGGTGAAATGGAAACAGGACAGTTTCAGAGACAAAATACTGAATGCTTGTCATTGAAGTGATAGAGCTCTCTACTCAATTTCTAAAACAACAAGCAATGATTGTCATAACCAGTTAGTCTAAGAAGTAATGCTGGAGACAGAAAATAAAAAAACTACCCATTACCTAATGTATAGTCCTACACAGAATAGGAAAATGCCTTTGCATCTCTGGTATCTTGAGAAGAAAGGACCCAGTGAAAATATTTCTAATATCAATATATTTGTTTCTTTCTTTCCAGAAAACAGAATGCTACATATGCTCCTATTAAATATTATTTCACTATTATACTTGTTTCAGATTTTGTGACTTTACTAGAAAAAAAAAAAAAAAGAAAATACTTCTATTTTTTTTTTCAATTTTTAGTAAGAATAGTTTTGAAATAATATTGCAGAGATCTTTACAATCTAGAAATCAGTTTAATTCAAAATCATTTTTGCAGCAGCTAACAAAAAATCTGTGGAATATATCTCCCAGAGATAGTACAGAATAAAGTCAGCAGAAACATGAAACAAAGTACTTTTTCAGCAGCAGTACTAAATGAGTGTTGGAATTAATAACAGTGCTCACCTGAGAGACTCATGCAGTGATCTTAAACTTTAGTTGTGTTATAACAAAGAATGATACTGAATATCTACATCCATCTTTTATGCTCTTTAAACTATCACAATTTTTCTGGCACAAGACTGTTTCTTTAGATAGTATATCTTTTCTTTTCCTTTTTTTCCATTAGATGGGTGTCCATACCAAACTCAGTATAAATTTCTTTTATCACTTCTAAAGTGATTACAATAGCAGCTTCCAAAGAACAATGGAGAGTGGGTCAGTACCTATCTCCTGGACATCAGGATGTATTGCAATATACCACTTGACAGGTTTCAGTAAGTTGTAAAGCAAGTTTATCTTAGGTTACCATAGCATTTATATCTCTAAGTATCAGCTGGCATAAAGGAATAATGCAAACAGCAGAAGACACATATTTTGCTAACTGTATGTGTCTTTATTAGATCATATTACCACTATTATTAGGCTCAGGTGAAACCTATATCAGCTTAAGTCTTTATGGACTGAGATTGTAAATGTTCTGAAGTGCAAACTATTGTAGTTACAGAAACCTATTATAATTCCTCAACAAAGAAAGGGCAAGTAGACTATAAACTGACTGAGCAAATAAAAGAAAAGTATAAAAAGGCCAAAGTACTAATAAGAAAAGGGAGATTTTTATTACCTAGGTAAAGCCTGGAGTACATTAAATGTGGTAATGAGATTGAAAGAACAGGTAGATGCACACATATAATACCAAACAGCATTCACATTCAACCCTGACATAAAAATAACAACATAATGGTCTTCTTGGTATGAAGTAACACAAAGGATAAGTTTGAAGACATAAAGGCAAAAGAGAATCTGTGGAAAGAGGTAATATTTCTGTGGTTGTAATCAAAATAAAAATAGAATTAAAAAGAAATAATAATAATAATAATAATAATAAATCCTTAAGTCAACCTGGTGGGTGCAAGATGCACTTAGTAAAGACACATAATGCATGCATAATAAAATTACTTAGTAAAAATAAATCATGAATAAAGCAGAGTTTGGGCATAAATAACACAAAGAAAAGAATATTTAGAGGAAAAGGTATGCTTTGTCAAATATCTAAGCCCCAGAGCTTGGCCTAAGGGCCAAGAAAACAACGAGTAGTACAGAAAAATATTAAAGACTATAAATTTTTTTTTAAAAAGGATAAAAATAAGATTAAGTAAGATATACAGTAAAAGGTTGTTCTGTTTACACACTCATGGAAAGCAAACAGAGAATGGGAAGATATGGGATATGCTGGTGTTGGAGACAAATAAGGTTAATGTGACAGAAAATAAAAATGGAAAACAAGAGTAAAAAAGAGCCAAAAACCAACATCCAAAACAGAGAAGGAAAATGTTAAAAGTCCTCCTCACTTTGCACAGAACAGTTAATTAAGCAATTAGAGCTATACAAAGCAGTGAGAGCTCCAGGCTCAGAGGAATTATGTTTTAGAGTTCTGCAGAAGGCAGGGAGAGAAATGGGAAGACTATTGGCCAAATTGAATAGCACACTAAGGACAGGGAGCACCAGAGGGCTGGAGGGCACACAATGCCACACCGGTGTTGAAGAATGGAATGAAGAGGACATGTAAAATCCACAACACTCATAGGAGGTATACTGGAGATATGAAGACACCTGAAAAGATTAGACTTTTAAAAAAACAGTAGTGTGCAAGCTAGTCAGCAGCAGACAAAATAGTTTCATATACTAAAATTCATAGCTGGATCCATAAATATACGTAAAATAGTAAATATCAAGCATCCATATTAAGTCTAAAATATACCTATTTGTCAGAAGAGCTTGAATTTCAGTTATACTTTTAGACTGTGATTTCAGTTTGTCTGGGATCTTTTTGTGTGATTAATTTTCTTGCAATTTGAATTTCAGTCACGGATGTAGTTTTTGCCTATGTAAATCCATCATTAGAGAGGTTTTTATGGTAAAGGCTGAATTAGCAATCACATAAATTAAATTCAGGACATGGCTCAAGTATGGATTATAAATAAACCATTTGGGTCAAAGCTCAATGTTGCACTTATAAATGTACTTTAAGTGAATGAGTATTTCTTTTTCTATATAGAAGGGTTTACTACCAAAAAAGAACAAAATTCAAAAAATATTAAAGCTTGTGAATTGCATCATTCATTTAGATGTAGAGAACATACTTGCATAAGATTACTGAGTAGGAATTAGATAGCAGATTTACTCAAAAATGAGAAATCATTGTTATTATTGAAATAGAGTGAAGTTTTCTGGTGTTAAGTTGCTTCACTATAGAAAGAAACAGTAACTACATTTTCCTTTTTTTTTTTTTTTTTTGTATGCAGCAAAATGTATATTAGGTAAAAAATGGGCCAAGCATTTGGTTTTAGATTGCAGATTTCTGTAAACAGCCATTCTCTATATAAAACATCTGTATCATGGGGCTCCCATCTAATTCAGGGCATGTATCCTGAATTATATGGAGGAGTTTACAGACATTAGTGATTATGCATATCACTTTGCACATCCATAGACTACATGAAGTACGCTGGCTTGTAAACCAGTGGAAACCGGATTCAGGGTACCTAACCAAAATGATATTTCTAGGAAACATGATTTGGTTGGAAGGAAAAATATCAGGAGCCTGATACAAAACTCCTTCCTAGTTTAAGCTGCATAACAGAGACAGAAAAAATGTGACATTCATCGCTTTTGTATACACTGTAAATTATAGCATAGTCTCTTGTGTAATTTAAAATCTGTGTAAAAATAATACAACATGTTGAGAAAATACAGAGAAGAACAAATTAATTAATTTTTAATAGTTTTTGTTTATGGGCTGATAATTTTTTCTTGCATTTTACTGCATAGAGTAGGCGGTCATCATGAGCCTGGAGACAGGATATTATCACAACGGCTCAGCTTAAACTTGTCACAAAGCAGAAGAAAGAGCAACCAAAAGATTTCAGATCATTATGGACAGTATATTAAAAGATTAAATGTCCCAATGACATTTTATACACTGCTTTTGCTTATTCTATACAGATGCTATAGGACATATAGACAGTTTATTGCTAGACAAACTACAAGCCACCTGTGGACAGACACACATACTGTAAATATACTTTTGCATATATGCAGACTTTAAAAATTATCTATAGATGACTACATTTCTTTAAGAGTTAAATTTTTATAATCCAGTTAAACAAAGCTAGCAACAGAACTCTCAGTGATAAAGCCACCTAGCACACACAGGAGTATTAACAAGCCTGTACGATAATAAGAAATGTAGATACAAAATTTAAAACATCATGTTTTCCTTCTATGGCTTCAACAGTGAAGATATCTCCTGAGTTTCAGGAGAAAGAGAATGAATGAGGCTCCTCAAGATTTTTCTTTCTCTTCTTATTAACTCTTCTGAATAACTTAGCCATCAAGGCCCTAGAGCATGTCCAGAGAAGGGCTACGAGGTTGGTGAAGGGCCTGGAACACAAGTCCTGTGAAGAGCAGCTGAGGGAACTGGGGTTGTTTTGTCTGGAGAAGAGGAGGCTCCGGAGATACCTTATTGCTCTCTCCAACTACCTGAAATGAAGTTGTGGGGAGCTGGGGGTCAGCCTCTTGTTGTAGATAACTAGCAATAGGACAAGAAGGAGCGTCCTCAAGTTGCACCAGGGGAAGTTTAGATTGAAATTAGGAGAAATTTCCTCTCAGAAAGAGTATTCAGTCATTGGAATGGGTTGGTAAGGAGTGTGGTGGAGTCACTGTCTCTGGGACTATTTAAGGAAAGGTTGGGTATGGTACTTAGGGACATGGTTAAGTGGGTGATATTGGTAGTAGGGGATGGTTGGATTGGATGATCTGGTAGGTCTTTTCCAATCTGAATGATTCTATGATTCTATGATTGCCTTGGGCTGAAGGTAAAATAAAGGTCTTTATCTGATAGAGTGAGCTGAAGGCTTTGTTGGGAATTTCTAAGTTTTAACAAATTCAAGGGTGGCATATCATCCTTTTTCGCTGTACAAGCTTTGTGCAAGCAGCTGTGGCTGTCTGCTATTCTTACACTTGAGTTTAACAGCATTTGTTTGCATTCATCCTTATGAGCTCAGTTCAAATTTTAGGATAAGGAGACTTTTCCCCACCTCCCACTTAGAACAGCCTGAATAGAATAGGTAGATTTCAGCCTCCTTTCAGAACATTGAGTCCATGAGGATGTAATAGACCCAGATTGCCAGAATTGATGAGATTCCTGATGCAGACATTTTTAACTTTTTTTCCTCAACCCTCATAAATTAAGGGCACCAGCTATACAACCATACATGCATATATCTTTTTTTCAGTTACTTTTCAGGTGTTCACATTTCTGAACACAACCACTGCTCAGTTCAGCCGACCCATTCCTCAAAACCATTTCTTATGAAGGAAAATTCTCATTTTGAAACGTAAATTATATTTGAAATTTGCATATTGCTCTGATATGCACAGGAATCTTTGCGGTCTGGACATGTAACAGAGTATACTTGAAACTTGAACTGTAGGAGGTTTCTGACTTGGAGCAAATTTGTGGAAAAGGGAAAATATTATGGTTAGAGAGACTGCAATAAAGGAGTCAAGTTCTTCTTCCCCTGAGGGAAGCAATACAAATAAAAGACTTGTCACTTGCAACTAAAAGATCTGTACACAGATACTAGACAGAATGATATATACCAATAAAAATAAAATAAGAAGGATAATGACAAAGATGTGAAACCTTGATAGAAAATCTTAGTAAAGATACAGAAGGTTTAAATCAGGCATCGATAAAAGGAGAGCTTTAGAAAAGAGTGGCCAATCTACAGTTTACCACAGCAAAACATGCAGCTTTTTCTATGCTCTCTTCTTTGGACCCCTTTTTGATGTGAATATGTGCATACACTCATTCCGTTAGAACCTTCATAACTAATCACATTAGAGTCCTATATTACTTACTAACTTACATGCCTTATTCCAAGTGAGATACTGGAAACCACTGTATGAAAATATAAACTGATCTCAAAAACTCTTGGTGCGTTTTGTTTGTGACTTATTTCAAACTACTGTCTTCCATAAATATATGCCATATTTGGTTGGACAAAAAGTTTTCATGATAAACTGAGTAACAGATGATTATGAAAAAAATTGTATTTATGTCTCTCACAGCAAGAACAAATTAGTTTTACCCCTTGGGAAGGATGAGTTTCTTAGTGAAATAAGGCTTGTATGAAGATATTACCTGCACAGATAAATGTCTGTTTGTCCATCAGAGTACAATAACTTTTTAGTCCACTGACTATTTTCAGGAAAATTGAGGAGAAGGGTAGAGTGCTATAGGATCACTCAGTTCCATATAACAGTCTATAAAAATTCATTAAAAACAAATGTCTTATGTGGAAAAAGTCTGTAGTACCCCTTACCTTACTCATCATTAAGTTCCTTTCACAAGAAAACCTTCAGAGGTAAGACTCAACCAAAAGAAACAAACTTGCATGAAACTTTGTTCCCCTAGTTCCAGCCCTCATACAATGGCACTTATTCATTTAAACTCCTGTGTTTCTTGATATCAGGAAATTAGAAACAGTGTGTCAGTGAAAGGAGATTTAAAATGAGAGGTTTCATTTGGCTTTTTGTTTTTTAAAGTATTTTTGTGCATTTATTTGAACTTAAATGCCTTACCACACTGGACTAGAGACTTAATTTTTTTCTTCTCAACTATTTCTCAAGATGTCATGTTAATTTAGAGCACTACATTTTTATATCTGTGTGCTTGTTAATTTGACTATCTATCGTTGATATTTCTGTGTCTACATGAAATACTGTGATACTTGAGTTTCCATTACCAAATTTACCACCATGAAAGCCAGCCACTATTGGCAATCTCAGTTCAAAAAGTCAGAATTCTGTCAAAAAGTGAGAATTATGCTGTTATACCCACAATAGGCTCTTTCAGTGAACTACATTTTAGGTTGAAATATTAAATATAAGCACAGTGATCTGTTGTGTAGATAAAATATCCATCAATTCCACAGTTTTTATGTTCTCAATACAATGTTTTTACAGCTTTTTGCAGTCATACCAGGAGTGGGTATTTTCAGGTATTTTCCTGCCATTCTATGATTTTCTCCAAGCCTACTACATTTGGGCTGAAATTCCAACAAATACTAAAGATAATAGATTTGGCTGTCCCACACACTAGAGTACAGTATAGATATGCCCTTGATAGAACTTAACCCTAGCACCAGTGTTGTACCTAAACATGTTTGACCTGAACACATTTTTTTTTTTTTTTCCCCTGTGGATATATCAAATTCCCTGTGCAATTCAAAGATCTCTACATTGTGACTTGCAGGCATACTGTTATTCTTGAATTCTTGTAACAAGTGTGAGAAACAAAGTTGTGTTTTTGCAGTAGAGAACTAATTTTCTGTATTCAAAGGCAGTTGTGTAGTCATAACAAGGAGAAATGCTAAGTAGGTAAGTGGATGGTAGAAGGCCTCACTGTTCCAAAATAAGGTAGAAGCTTGAGAAAAACAGGATGAGCAGTGTGAGAACAGTAAAACAAAGATCACAAGTTCTCAAAACATAAGAAAGGAGAAATTAAAGGGTTGAAAAAAAGAAAAATTTTACATATATGGTATAGAGGAGTGTCAAGTACCTTGTGAACCTGTAGTACTCATCCAATGAGGAAACAGGGGAGGGGATCAGGTGTTGGGTAATAGGGAATAAAAGGTTATGATTTGTTTACTAAAATGCGCTCCTAATTGACAGGAAGCCCGCCATTGCAGTTACGAATAAAATAGCTTCACAGAAGATCCTGTCTGAAGAAAATTGAGATTTTTCTCACAAAAGCAAAAAGGGAAATATATATAAAGCCAAGATTTGATTGTTAAAATTATAGAAATCTTAACTGTTTAATAAAAGAAGAATTAGCTCAGATCATGTTATCCAAGCAAGAGTGTGAAAAAAAAACAAACAAAAAAACAAACGAAAGAAAACATGAGCCTTAATAATCAGTAATAAAATGAAAATCGTTACCCACTGACTCTCAGTACTTACTCCTTTTTCTCTGACATGCCCACCCTCCTGGGAGGGTGATAGGTTTTGTTTCCTCCTTCCCACTCTAGAAACCACCCGGGTATCTTATGTGCCTGCTAACATTGCCTACATCTCTTCTTTCTTCTCTGACCCTACCTCTACGCTGACTCTATATCACGCATTTTGTTAAGTGCTTGTTCTAAAGTAAGACAAACTGGGAATAGCCACTGGGCCATCAGAAAAAAAAAATAGCTGTTCCAGATAAACAAAACAAAACAAAACCAGAAACACACAAACAAGAAAAACACCACCAACAACAAGACAATAAAACTCCAGGCAGGGCAAGGCAAATGTAGACAAAGTCTGATAAACCTCAGCTGTGAGGCCTTGCCAAGCCAGTACAAAGCCTGAGGCCTATTACTACCAGTGACAAAACTGTACTTACACATCTCAGTGCCCTGTGAGGTAAAACCCCAAAAGAAAGCACCAACATCTTGAAAACTCATTGGGACTTTTCAAAGTGGGTTGAGTGTGATCAACACTGATATACAGAGGCAAAAACTTGTTCACCTTTATCAATTGATTAAGATCGATCAGAGAAGGCTGCCTGGTTTCTCAGTTTGCATATTCTCCACTTACCTAATTCCCTCTCTTTTTGTGGCATATCCTCTCACCAGCTGTTGGCCATAGCACATGTTACTTTACAAAAACACAAAAACAAATAAACAAAAAACAGCTGAATGGAACGTGTTTCAAAGTTTTTTTCTTCAGTATTTTTAATATGCCCTGCTTGGAAGCCTATCAATAATATATATATATATATATATATACACATATATATATATATATATATATTTAGAAACACATTTGAAAACAAAATAGTATCTTAAAAATTCAAGTTAACTGAAAGGAGCAGATGTTTACATTGGTGCCCACGGGTGCCATATCACTTCAGGATTATACTATTATTGCTTACAGTCTACTTCAGACACTTATATACTACTGAGGAATTCCCTGATGGTTGTAGCAGTCAACATCATGGTTTGAAAACATAACCATGTGCAGTTACATTTACTGATCTGCCAGTCTGAAATATGTATCAGTGTTATTTCATTTTGTTACACTAGTTCTGAACTGTCAAGACCAATATAAAAGGAAATCAAATTAACAGGGATTATTTTTGACATCATCATTACACATGGGTTCTCATTGTCAGCAAAGATGATAAAATCTATGATATGCTTCTTTGAGTTATAATCAGTTCTTTTTAGAGTTTTCCCTCATTACATGTTCTATTTAACCATACAAATATAAATGTCAGTTTTCAGTGAGGAAGCTTATGGCAAGGTCATTAGCTCATTAGATGGTTGCAATAAGTAATACAAGCCTCTAGGAAATGTGTAAGCTTCATACGCACCTGAGCAAGAAAACTTCACCTTGAGCAAATTGCTTCTTACATGAAGATTTTCTCTAAGTAAAACCTCAGGTTGCCAAACAGGATAATACAACCAGAACAAAAATATGATTTCATAAATTTCATAAGTTCCTCAGATACATTTCTTTGCTATTAGTTTAAAAGTGACTTGAAATACTGTATTTAAAATGATATCTAGAAATAAATCCATTTTTAGATGCTGTAATAATTGCTTTGTTGTAAAGTAAAGTCACGGTATCTAAGAGACTGATTGAAAGGAAACTGCAGCTTCCTTAAGGGAGTACATGGTCATTTAATTTAATTATCTTATTCCAGCTGGTGATAATATCCAAAGGGAAACTGTTTCCAAATTTACTTTTTACTAAAACTGAACTCAAGCACAGTCAGCCAAATCTATATATACTACAAGCATTTTTAGCTTTGGTGCTGCTGTAAAACTTATTACTTATCACTTCAGAAATCAAATGAGGAGAAAGTCATGTTCTAAAATAACAGAAAATAGACAAAGTACTAAGAACACAAAAAGAAAATTATTTAACACAGACCAAGGTAAACTGGCAATCTTATGAGTGATACTTTTTTCTACTTTCCTTGATTCTTACACATTTGTGTCAGTTCTCAGGAAAAAAAAAAAAAAAAAAAGAAAAGGCAGGAGGGGGTATTTTCCTTTCCTTTTCCACTACCGTATTCAGTTAACACTGGTAATACTTTATCATTTATCCCTATTTAATCTATTTGAGTCTTACTTATGCACAACTGGTACCTAGTAGTGATTTTCTAAGAGACACAACCATATACATATGAAGGAAAAAAAAAATTATTCTGAGGGCAGCTTGTAGAGCAAGATAAGACTCATATATATGGCATTATGCTTTTCCAGGACTGGTTTTGAGGTTGACCCTGCAACTGTCATCATCGTTAGTGACAAATACTAACCACTCAAGAATAGATACTCAGTTTGGCAAGCCATTAAAAATATAACTGAACAAGCCTGTTCAGAAGTGTTGGCAGCAAACTTATTCCAAGCCCTTATACCTTAACTAAACTGTGCTTAATTGGGAAATGCCCACTTTGCACAGCTGCAGCAAAGACTTATTTCCTGCTCTTCTAGAAAATAAATAGCTGTTTTCTTTCTATCTTCAAGGTCACATCTCCCATGCTACAGAGTAATTCAAAGATAAGAGGTATTTTTAGCTCTCCTTGTAGTTCTTAATACAGTTATGGCCATTACACAGCACATTAGTTTTTCACAGGAATGTTCTTAGCAGTAAAGTAGACTTGGGGCCTCTCACACTCTATGATTTTATTCTTTCAGTACATCCCATTCTTTTTTGTACTTCACATAGCTGTGGTCTTGTACCAAATCTTTTTAGTGCATTTTCTCTGATTTCTACTCCATTATTTTTTTGAATACTCTTCCAAGTATTTCTTCCAATACCTTTTCTGTTGCTTAATTAAAGGTTTTGAATTTAAGGATCTTCTTTTGGATGCAACCAGCTCAGTATGTATCTTGCTCTTGGCATTCCTGCCAAGTATCTTTTTGTCTTCAAATTTTAACAAAAATGACTTAATCTTATCCTCCAGATTATCCCCGAAGCTACTTTTTATCACTAAAACACACTACAAACTCACCAATATAATGCTGACTCTTCACTGGCACCATTGTGCCAGGTTATGTTAGCACTGTTTCAATCTCAATTTTGCTTTTTTTAATTTCATATTACCTAATTCTTATACAGTTATTCAATAATGTCTGATGTATGACAGAAATCTAAGAGCAATTACAGCTAATTTTAATAAAAAAAAAAAAAAACACAAATATCTAAAATATAGAATCAGATCTGATAGATCCTGAATTCCATAAAACTCTATCACTTCTTATTGACTATACTAACATTTTTCATTCTTATGTTTAAAAATCAAATCTTGTACCACTTTTTGCTTATGTTGCCTGCTAGTAATATTAGATTAGGCAACTCAGTTTACCACTTGATTTCTTTCATAGAATCACAGAATATCCTGAGTTAGAAGGGACCCACAAGGATCATTGTGCCCACCTCCTGGCTCCACATAGTACAACCTAAAAATTAGACCATATACCCAAGAGCATTGTCCAAATATTTGTTGAACTACAGAAGACTCAGTACTGTGTCCACTGTCCTGGGGAGCCTGTCCCAGTGCCCAACCACCCTCTTGGTGCAGAACCTTTCACTAATATCCAGCCTGACCCTCCCCTGTCACAGCTCCATGCCGTTCCTTTGGGTCCTGTTGCTGTCTCCAGAGAGCAGAGCTCAGTGCCTGCCCCTCCAATCAACTCACTACAGAGACTACTCAGACAGTTTACTCACTACAAGTGAGTAAACTGTAGGCCACCATGGGGCCTCCCCTCAGTCTCCACTTTTCTAGGCTGAACAATTCAAGTGACTTCAGCCACTCCTCATATGTCTTGCCCTCCAGACCCTTCACCATCTTTGTAGCCCTCCTTTAGATGCTAATAGTTTCATGCCCTTCTTATATTGTGGCACCTAAAACTTGAGGTGCCACAATATAAGCAGAGAACTCAAGGTGAGCCTTCACCAGCACAGAGCAGATTGGGACAGTCCCTTCCCTTGATCAGCTAGGAATGCCATGCCTGGTGCACCCCAGGATATGGCTGTCCCTTTCCTCTGGCTCATATTCATCTTACTGCCAACCAGAACCGTCAGATCCCTTTCCACAGGGCTGATCTTCAGACTCGCAACCTCCCCCCCCCCCCCATGTGTAGTCACAGTTGCCCCATTCCAGGTGCAGAATCCAGCACTTGCTCTTGTCAAATTTCATAGAATTGAGATGAACACTTGAATACCTAGCACAGTGTTCTCATTCTTTTGGCATCCTGTACCACACCCAGTATTCAAAATATATTAATAACTGTCACCAGTAGGCCAGATACACTTGCCACATGATTTTAGGACTCTTGACTGAGAGTTATTTGGACCAGCAGATTTGAAAAGTTTGGCCTTAGTTCCTTTTATCCTCTCCAGTTACTAATGGACTAGAAAGTACATTATATAAGCATATTATCCCCCTTCTTCCAGGTAAAGAAAGACTTGTCCAGCACTTAGCATTTTCCACATCACTGTAAAAATTTTACCATCTCTACCTATTATATTGCTCATATCAGTTGTAAGATTCATTTTTTTCTAATATTCTATAAAAACTTATATTATCCTTAACAATGCCACCTATAGATATTTCTTTGATATCTTTAGATATTTCTTTTCTTATGAAAATTCCTATTTATAGCAGAATTTCTCTTATAACCTCTTCCCTTAAAACCCTGTAGGGTTTTCTTTATTTCTAATTGATATCATTATCGGCTCCTGAAACAATCACAGGCTTTTAACCAAACCTGTCCTTTCAATGTAGTGGTATGATGTTAGATATATAATCTTTCCTTAGAGAATTTCCCCTTTTTATTCTTGTTCAGTCTTCCCTTTTTTTTTTTTTTTTCCTTTTTCTTTTTCATTTTCTTTTTCCTGCCAGTCATACTCATTTAAACTCATATTTGGAAAATTCTGAAACAACAATTAATTTATTATTTCGATTTATGTGTGTATATATATATATATATATATTTCAAGTCCAGGTTTGACGAGGCCCTGAGCAACCTGATCTAGTGGGTGATATCCCTGCCTACGGCAAGGGGATTGATACTAGATGATCTTTTAGTCCCTTCCAACAGAGGACATTCTGTGATTATATACAGTACAGTTACTGGCACTTTCCCTTGCTTGTTTGAATTGTAGGTAGTCAGGTCTCAAAGATTAGTCACTAGGCAATCACTAAAACCCAGGTGATTTATTTAACTCCAGATTTATCTCATGTTGAGTGTAATACCTTCTGCATAACAAAGTCTCTGGTTATATTCACAGTAGTGAATCATATGGAACCATGTCATGTGAAGGGTACAGTTTTAAAAGTGCATGTAGACTTGTAAGTCTAACACTTGATGCTTTCATTTAAGCTGTGTTTTTCCTACTACAGCTTTATGAAAGTCTTGTTAATGATAGATTTTTTTTTTCCTGCATTGCCAGTGCTAATTTACCTTTATAATTTGCATTCTTGATCGTTGGCTATTTTGTAATGCAAGTTTTTTTAATGACTTCTACAGCCTTGTTGCTAATGGACTTTAGATAACCTGGCATTTTCAGGGATTTTTATCTCATGCAAAGTCTTAGTTATTCATACATATGAATTCATTTGTTCTAAGTCTGTGCTATTGAGATGTTGTTACAACCATTTTAAATTCATCTCCTACAAACCATTTCTGACAGAGATGGCTGTGAACCCAAACCATACAGTCCAAATCACAGGTTATAGATTCTCAAGATCTAGGTCCTATACTGTGTCATAAAAACTGATTTACTACTCTAAAGATGGAGTAAAGTCTTTTTTATAAAAATGCTCTTGCAGGAAATAGGGAGCTAGAGTTTTCCTTTCCTGTGCAGGTAAGGGGTTAAAGATTAGGGCTCCCAAACCATGATCCAAGAATGGAAGAATAACTGTGTGTTACTCCACTCCAACTCCAGTGGTGTCTTTCCCTGAATCAACTACAAGAGCTTGCTTCATAGCTCTGCAAATGCTGTCACAGAGCATTATTTTGTAGTCAAAAGGACTTAAATATGCTCTCTAGGAATTTGCCCGTAAAGCTTCTTTCCATGGCACAATTAAAATTGGTTTATTTTTTTCTCAGTACTTGAGTGTCTTAGTTGGAACATGCAGGAAAGAAATCCTTCACTTATGTTACTATGGTACAGAACCAGGTGTCCTCTTCAGTCCTCCATGAATTTCCAAACACAATGTAACAGCCAGAAGAACTCTCACCATTCTGAAGTCATTACTAGAGCAAAACCATGCTGATTATCAGACAGTTTTTCTTTCCTGATGTGACTCATAGCTGAATCAACTAATAATTGTAGATATTTCCACGGGAAAGGTCAATTCTGACAAACAGCTCCTTGAAAAATGCTGAAAGTAGTTGTGCCATGCTGCATCTTTAACATAAATTATCTCATGGTAAAAAAAATAAAAAATAAAAATAATGATAAATAAAAAAAAAAAGTCTGCAGTCAGTGTGAATCTGCCCTTGGAAAATATTTAACTCATTCATCCAGTCTGCCAAGTTTTTACCTGTATTAAATGTGTATTACTGGTTTTCATCATTTTCATCAGCTGAGAATCTAGCATGCCATATTTAATGACAGGGATGTGGGCAACGAATTAGAGATCTACCTGAAGAAAAATGGGAATTACCAGCCTTTCAAAGATTGTCTAATTTTCATAGTGTGCTCACCTAAACAGTCAATAAGTAATTCTGGACTTCTTATCTCCAGACCTCAGACATAAAACCATTATGTTATCCTAGAAGATCATACAGAAAATATATTAAGAGATGAGCTTGACACCACTGCCGGTGTCTTGAAGTCTTGCTGCTTATGGAAATTTGCACATGTGAAAAAAGATAAACCTCAAAAGCTGTGGAGCCCCCCTTTGTAACCAAGGTGGATTGCCAAAGGTGAACTTCTGTTTGGCACAGGCTGTAGAAGAAGAAAGACAGGAATGCATAAGCTCTCCTCCTGGAGTTACATCTACAACCACTTTCTCAAAGAGCTCACCCAGATAGATTATTTTATTCTGTTGTCTAGCAGTCTGCATACCTTTCCTGTATAGCCCAGGTACAAAGGAAGAATAACATATACCAAGAACACCAGATTAGAAGCAATATCATGTATTAATTGCAAGCAAATTTAATTTCTAGCAAAAGCTAGAAATGCTAAGCCATATCTCCACTTGTTGGTTTGCTTGCTGTGACTGTCTCATATTTTGGCTAAATGAATGTTCAATGATTTTTGCAAGGGATGTGTCCCAAGAATAACATAGAGAGATTTTCCTATATGGTTTTCTGATGAGTGCATTATATTGAGTTCCTTTAGATGCATGAAGGAAGCAATTTATTCTTTCCCATCCTAATCCAGGCCCCGATTTGCTGTAATCAGTATAGCACATGATTGGGAATCATTGAATCATAAAGGTTGGAAAAGACCTCCAAGATTATCTGGTCCAACCATCCCCCACCACCAATATCACCCACTAAACCATGTCCCTAAGCACCATGTCCAACCTTTCCTTAAACACCCGTGGAGACAGTGACTCCACCACCTCCCTGGGCAACCCATTCTAATATCTAACTATCTTTCTAAAAAAAAAAAAAAAAAAAAAAAAAAAATCCTAATTCTGACCTGAACCTCCACTGGCCACCCCCTCTTTCCTACCACTAATTATCTGTGAGAAGAGGCTGATGGCCAGTTCCCTGCAACTTCGTTTCAGGTATCTGTAGAGAGCAATATGGTCTCCCCGAGCCTCCTCTTCTCCAGACTTAACAGTCCCACTTCCCTCAGCTGCTTCTCATAGGGCTTGTGTTCCAGGCCCTTCACCAGCTTCATAGCCCTTCTCTGGACACCTTCCAGGGCCTCAATGTACTTCTTGTACTGAGGGGGAAGAAGGATCCTGCGTGATTAGAAGGCAGGAAATAAAATATCACTTCCTGTCTCTGCACTTTTTCACAGCACTCTGCAGCACATGCTCCAAGTGTGCCCACACAACTGGAACTGGAACACAAGATAGGCATGAGAAATAGGCTGAGAGAGCAATGGATGTTCATTTCTAGAACAATACCCAGAAAGGCAAGGATGGTGTTGTTTTGCAAAGATTTTCTTCAGAAACAGAACCTCATGTTAAACTCAGAAAATTAAGATGATTCCTGCAAGCCCTAATCACACCACTACTCAGAGATGACTTGTATTTTTCAACCTCTATCAACATATATATATATATATATTTCCTCTGGAAATAATGAATCAACATCATATATCTATGCATTTCTTTCATTTGGTTTTGACAAGCTCACCTGTCCTGTTCTGGACTTGCTACATTCACTTTAATAGGACAGTCTTTACCAGAAGTTTTTAAAGCATTTCAGACCAGGAAAATTACAATGAGAGCAAATTAGATGATGGAACAGTCCTTTGGCTTTTGTATACATATTTCTAGAAAAATGAAGAACCTGAGACTGAAGAGAATAAATACATTCAGGAAATAAATATTATGCTATGAATCTGAATCCTTATATTACCGTCTGTTATTCATAAACCTTATGTATGGTTTATTGTCATTACCTGAATTGCATAATAGGAAGGATTTCCATTTGCAAGATCTATCTGGAATCCTACCTGCCTCCTCATACTCTGCTAACTTTTTAAAAGAAGTACTTTTGTTGCACTTAGAAAGCAAAATCAGAACAATTTATTTGAAATCCATACAAAAGGAACCTACCTCCTCTTTTCTTCAGATTTTTGTTCTCATCCTCAAAATTCTGTTTAAGTCATATCATAAATATTGCAAAACATTGATTCCCAGACAGTTTTCAACTACCACCTGTTGTTGTTTGTTTTTATCATTTTGAGAAAAAAAGTCACCTTTAAATTATATCTTTTAAAAAAAAAAAAAAAAGTCTTTGTCTATATAATCAATATCACCTACTGCTGTAAGAACTCAAGCATTTTATAAATCCATTTGATTTCCTCTTTGTAAATTCATTTTTTATTATTTTGAATTTGAGATTAAAAAAGTGAAGTTACTTTTATGCACATTTTGCCCTCAAGCACTCAAAGTTGCAATATTGAACCTGCAGAGCAAATGAGGAATCAAATGCACACACATATACTAAAAAAATAGCCCGTCTTTAGATATATTTTAATACTAGAGATATTTTCATTCATTGTCATCTTCATAATTGCCTCTTGATTTTCTGTGGCTGTTAAGATTTTTCACCTCAATAAATTGACCAAGGTATTTTATTTTTTTCATATATCTGTGAATTAGTTGTATCATGACTGAGTGCTGTTTACTTAATATAACTGCTGTTATTGTATTGAGAAAATGTAATCAGCTGTTTTATTGATGAGCCACATATTGTATGTAATATATCTGCCTTATATCATTCTGACTCTGAAATAAGTCATACTTATGATTTGACTATTTTCTTATACTTCTTTATGCTTTAACCTGAAAGGCAGCTAAGTACCACGCAGCTGCTCACTCTCCACGGTGTTATGAGTGAGAGAATCAGAAAAGTAAAAGTGTGAGGACTCAGGAGTTGAGATACTAAGTAAAGCAAAAGCCACATGCATGCAAGTAAAGCATAACAGGGAATTCATTCACTACTTCCCATCATCAGGCAGATGTTCATCCACTTCCAGGAAATAAGGGCTCATCACATGTAATGGTTTCTTGGGAAGACAAATGCCATCACTCAGAACATCCCTGTCCCTTCACCACCTTCCTTCTCCTTTGCACCAGTTTTTATTGCTGAGCATGAAGTCATATGGTATGGAATATCTCTTTCATCAGTCTGAGTCAGATGCCCTGGCTGAGTCCCCTCCCAGCTCCTGGTGCACCCCCAGCTCCCTCTGTGGCAGAGCAGCACGAGAAGCTGAAAAGTCCATGTCCCTGTGCAAAAACTGCTCTGCAAAAACTAAAATTATTGGTGTGTTATCCTAACTATTATTGTCAGAAATCCAAAACACATCATCATAAAAGCTTCTATGAATAAAATTAACTCTGTCCCAGATAAAAACATGGCAATGATGTACTTTAATTCCTCTCTCTCCATAAACATCAATACCATCAAACACACTTTATGCTCTTTCTGTGGCTGTACTGCTCAGGTATACTTTGATCACATATGTCACCAATACATGTGTTATCTTAGGTTATGTGCTCATCCTAACCTGAGAGGTGCAGGTGAAGAATATGATATTTCTTTTAATAATTTCAGTTGTACAAAGACTGACCTGCACTTACTCCTCATCAGATTGTGAGGAATTCTTCACAGTACCTTTCCTACCTGTCCTTGGTCAAGTGGTATCACTACAAAAACAAATGAAGTGTTTGAAGTATATTAGGACAGCTGGAACCTATTCTCAGGATTGGTAACACAGTTCTGAGGGTACACCAGGTTATCTGAGAAGACAAAAGCAGTCAGAGCAGGCCAAATTAGAGATCCACCATGCCTCATTTCCAGAAGGTGTGCCCTCACTAACATCCTGGGGCCACAGCACTCTGGGTGAGCCTCTGTCTGGCAGGCCTCCTCCACCAAACCCCACATATTGGGTTAGCAGGATCTAACTTGACTCTTCAGTTTGAACCGTCCTTCAAAAGTGGTAGCAGATTTGATCACTCATGTCTCTGCTGAAGTCTATCCTTCCTATGTACCTGACAATCTGAAAAATATTTCCAGTTCCCCATGAATCTGAACCATCATTGCTCACATCATCTTCTCAGACAGTGAATAGCATTCTCCAACTCCAGATACACTCTGGAATCCTGCCCAACAAAAATGAAGTATTTCATAGAATGTCACCTACCAGTACTGTTTTTCAGCTTCTTTACAATCTGTCTCCATAAATTCTTTCCAGTCCATTTCTCAACCATTGTTGACCACATAGGCCACAATCACAAGCTCTTCTGTAACACTTCCTAGGAGCTAAGCCAGACTGTTATGAGCTGCATCACCTTTATACTTGGTTGGTAAATCATGTCTTCTCTCCTGTGACAAACTCTACTGTCTACTTCACTTAATAGCTCCATCTGCTACAACCTGTCTCTTCCTTCCACCTGTATGTTTGCTTCCATAAGGATTCCATTGTTCCTCCCATTTCAGACAAAACCATATATACATAAATATTTTTTGTGAATAAATAATCCCAGTTTCCCTTTTAACAAACGTCTCCATGCCTTAGGAATGCTCCTTTATGCCTGTAAAGCTGAAAGCTTTCACATCTTGCTTAATTAAACAGGTAATAGTAGTTTAACACCATCTCATTTGGTGAACATTGAGTAAGGCTTTCAGTAGTCAACAAGTATAACAAAAACAAATGGCACTAGCACATGAAAATGACATTTCATAGCAAACTTTTTGCATGCCAAGACTGTGCATTTTTAAGCTGAGAAGTGATAACTGAAGCCTAGGGTCCAGTCTAACATTTAATTAAAGTCAAGAGATGTGTTGCAAACTCCTTAACAGGAATAAGAAAAGCCATGATCAGTTCCTGGTTCTGATAAGCAAATAATGACCTCTAATTGTTAACAGCAAATGGCTAAAAAAATTAACATTAAGTAAGCCTGAAGCTTCCTGCTTAATGAATGTAGAAGAAAGATTCATGGCAAGACTTTTAAAAGAACACAGGAAAATATCATCTTCTGAACAGATTGGCTGGCAGTTTAATATAGCAAAGCAGCTGCTTTTTGTTGTTGATGTTCCCCTACTACATTCAGGGAGGTAAAACTTTGTAAACAATTTTAGCAACAACAACAACAAAAAAAAATACCCCAGAAATATACTTGGCTCATGATGTTATTTAATAAAAAGTTTGGGGTTCACAGTTTGGGTCAATGAAATAAGAGCACCCAAGTGAAGTTCACAAATCTTGGGTGTAAAATCAAAATAGCCTTTAGAAATGTAGTTTTTTAAACCATTAACATTTCTTACCTATTTTTTAATACTATTAGTACAAATAATTACTTGTCTTGTTAAATTATGTGATGAGAGCCCTCTCCTCTCTTTTCTTAAGACACTAACAATGCTAATTGAAATCTACACTATCTTACTGCAACTGTCATTACAATAACTCTCTGACAGGCTGTCATATTAAGTTATCCTTCATGAACAGGAAACAGTCTATTCTCAAACAAATATTTGTCAATTTCTATTGAATATGACTCCTACAGTTTTAATACAAAAGATTTACAAAGTTTCGTATCTTTTCTGTCAAAACTGTAATGGAATGAAATTATCATGCATTTTCAGGAAACATAAAAGAAATGTTTCTCTTGTCAAAATTCCTCTGCTAATCATTATCAACTGTATGCTGTACTAGTGGGTATGTGGGTCCTGAATAAAAATTCAGGGAGGATTATTCTATTTAGTTATTGAAAATAAACATAAACCAACTCTCATTTGCTGAGCTCCCAAATTGTTTGTTCTTCATTCTTATTGTGAATATTGTTACTAAATTTGTGGTGTAAGTGCATGCAGCTGCTGAATTTGTATCATGGATGTTTGTAGATATTTGATGTTTGGGTTATTGGAGAAAGATAGTCAAGAAAAAAATCTAATTTATATATGAAATCCAATATCAGCTGAATATTTCTACTAATTTTATTATTTATTTTACCAACTACATGAATATTGTATGCATGTAAAATTATAAACAAGTTCCAAATATGCAGTTTTTTATTATTATTATTTAGAATATTTAACATGGTTAACACTGTAGATAGATAAAATAATTCTGCTTTCCAAGCTTATGCAGTATCATTTGTTGATTAAAGATCTGTTGATTAATTCTTTATAAACTGCATTGATTATTTTTTTCTTAAATTCTGACTAGTTCAGATTTTATTACTGTAAATACATAGGGATATATATTATAACCCTAGTTTAAGCCATCACAGTGAAAACAAAACAAACAAAGAAACACCAGCTATCCAAATGCTAACATTCAACCTACTTTGGTCTTATTAGTAAGCAAAGTGTCAGAAGTCATTAATGGCTATAAAATGGGACCTCTAAAAAGGGCGGTTTCAGTAGGAAGGTTCACAAGAGTTATGAAAGCTTATTTTTTAATATTTAAATAAAGAAATCCATATAATGATTGACAATTCATCTGGATGATCAAGCAAATATTTAATTTTTACTGTTTCAAATTGGCTCTGAAGTTTTCACTAGAACAAAGAAATTCTCTTTGCCTTCTTTATCTTCAACCTTAATAAAAATTTTAGTTATCTGAAGACTTTTTTTCTGACTCCTTGGCTTACTGGAATCAGAATCGGATCAATAGAAGGATAATTCTGAATATAGAGCATTTGTTTCCTCTCTGTATTTTCTTTGGATTTTAATTGCTATTTTGTTGTTTACCTCTTTGATAAGTACTATTTGTCTCTATTAGCATTGCAATTTTCTTTCTTTCCCCCCTCCATCCCGCCACTCCCCTTGAAACATCCCTTGTCTCTTTTAAGCTTGGGAAAAGATTTCCCAGCAAACTGGGTTTTTTTCACCTTCCCCACTATATGCCCTGGCCATGAAACACATAAGGTACTGTCCATTAACATGGGGAGGGAAGCTCTAAGCTGTGATCACATAGCTCTTTGTCCTAAATAATATTCTCTGTAGCTAGAAATCTTCCCATTTAGCAATGTGGGAGGCTCATAAGCTCTATGACATCTACTCATTACCTATCTTGATCACAATTTTATGAACTAATTGGTCCATTTGTATTTTTTTTATGTAATATCATATTTCTTTTGCAGTTAGGACTTGGACGGAATTCACAGTGAAAACCAAGTATAGCAAGAAAGAAGACCATACCCCTAAGATAATACAGGTTAGAGGTTTTTTTTTAAAAAAAGAAAAAAAAAAAAAAAAGGCATGCCTACCCAGGCATGAGGAGGAGTGGGGAGTGAGGCAAAAGGAAAACAAAAAACAACAACAACAAAAAAGAGCTTCAGTGACAGATCCAGGTTTCTTACAAAGACAAACCACTGAAATAAGTTGTTGAACTTTCCACCATATCTGATTTCACATGGAGAAGTGCAGGCTGACATGGAAAAGGAGGAAGTAAAAAGAAGGTTGCACAAAAGGTCTGAGGGTCAGACAGGGCAAAGAAGACATGGCATATGATTTAGCACATTGAAAATGATGCTAGGAAAGGTTGCAGTAAATTCAGGTGAATGGCAAATACTTTCTTTCATATGAAAAAAAAAAAAAAAAAAAAGATTAAAATAATCTGTAATGCACAAATCATCTCCTGTAATGCACAAATCATATTCTGTAATGATGGGAACAGAACCATTTGCAGCAAGGTACATTGTACCTTTGCTTTTCAAAGGTTAAACATATGTTGCCACCACTAGGCACACATATATCCTGCAGAGAGGGAACTGCCCTCATACAAATAGATTCTGGGGTTCTATTTCTATTTAATCATACGAACAGCAACTGATAGCATAAAGTATTAAGTGTGGCTTCCTTTTCTTCTTTCTCAGCTCCTGTATAATAACTTCAGCTTGTGGTAGCAGGGGGGATAGATCAACATTAATTTAAAAAGTTCAGCCAAGATCGTTTTTAGAGTCAAATGTTATATCTGTGAAAATAAAAAGTTGGCAGTGGAAGTGCTGACATAATTATAGCAATGTAAGCAAACACTTCCATACTTAGAAGTATGTAAACTGATGCTTTTAAAACTGCTTCCCCCCTCTGGGAGATTGAGGTGGCAGGGGTTCATATTAAACACAGAAATCAGGACTTTGGAGGCTCAGCTGTCATTACTTTTGTGCAGAATCCTGAGTTTCTCTTACTTTAGTTTCATATTTACAGCACTGCAGGGTATGTAGTGACACTCCAACCCAAAATAAATACATATATATTTTTTTAATCCCAAGGTGAATGGCAAAACAGCATGTATAGAAAGTAATAAGGTGTAGCTCAAGTCTAGTGTGAAAATGAACAAATCACAAGCAAGATATTTTTTCAAGCTTAGTTTCTGATGTTCTTGTGGTTTCTGATGAAAGCTGACAGGTAGAAAAGTTTGCTTTTTAAGAGACTGATGGAGTCCCAGGAAGACAGGTGACAGGAGCAAATGAAAACAATAGAAACATCAGCGCTACCTGCCCTACTTTAAAGAAATGTTGTCACAGGACATGATTTATTTTTATTATTTTTGTTGCTTATGAGATGGTGATGGAGGAAAGGGGTTCTGTGTTCACTTTCCATTTCAAACTTTGAATTTCTTTGGTTGCGTTTATTAATTAAAAAGAAAAACCTGATGATGTGCTGTGGGTGTGGTGAGACAGACATGCATACTACAGACACAAGAGTGTGACAGTCTAAACTACTTACACTAAAAAAGCAGAAAAGATTTTATTGTAGGCCTAACTAATAATAGGAAATGAACAAGCTGTCTTCTGTTCTGACATACTTATAGGATGCTTCAATAATAACTCTTCTTTAGAAAGGCTTCACTTTCATCCCACAGAGAATCTGACACATGGGAGAAAGATGCTATTCCTGAAAGCTCTGTGTGTCTTACTTGAAAATAGACAGAGGAGAGAACAAAGCTATCTGCTTTAAACTCATAGAGGAATGTTAAGTAGCTTATTACAGAATATACAGATATACAGAACAGAGGGAGAAGTGTGCTTGTAAAAGCTTCTTTACCTGCCCCCAAAGGTTCAGATCCATGGCTTCCTTCTTCCTTCCCCAAATCACTAGAGACTGGTTTGAGATATCATAAGAATATTGTTTTAATTTAAAAAGTCATAGGAAGTGTGAAGTGCCTACTGGAGATGCTTGTAAGCCTACTTTAGGCTTTCCTTTATGACTTAAAACCAATATATACTTTTATAAAAGGTGTAAGTTTTCAACCTTTTGCTTAATAACAATAGTCCATGAAGTTAAAGTTAGAACATATATGATAATATGACATTACAAGGACTGATAGCGTTGAATGTAGGCAGGGAGTTTTATTTCTGAGTATTCATTTGCACTATACAAGTAGGTCCTCAAAACAGATCATACAGACAGGCACTGATAAATAAGAAAATTACAAGATTTATTAGTCAATTGTTTGTATCAATAAAAATCCCTGTGTTTGGAGGATTATGCGGTCTGTCAACTCAGAGCTCCTACTGGAATTAAACAGTACTTCAAAGAAGAGAAGGAGAATTTTGAGAGAAACGAAAAGACAGGGAAAGGAAAACAAACAACTCATTAAAGAGTGTGTTCAAGCAGACATAGATCAGTCCACAAATACAAACAGGAGACAAAATGTTAGAGCAAAATTTGCTGTAGCTCAAATACCAGGACATTTACAGCTAATGGTATTACTCTTGGCCTCAAATACTTTAGATGTAAAGCTTTAGATCTATACTGGAAAGGATCTGACTCCTCAATGTCAGAGACTATTCAGATACAAATGCACTAGCACTTATTAACAGATCTTGTTTATGTCTTACTGCCATTTAACAGATTTTAATGCATTATTCTCTACACTTATTTAGTCATCCTTTACTTTTACATCTTTTTCTATCTGTGTTCAGGGCATGGTATCTAAACCAAAGTAATTCTATTCTACACGTTCCTCCAAAAAGTCATTCTGAAACGAAATCATTGTGCACTAGATGCCCACAAAGTTTTAGCATTGGTAACAGCTGCAGCATCCATCACCAGCATTTGGAGTGGATTTTCATATTCTTACTAGTGGTACTGAATTCTCAAGCAATATATCTAATCAGTTGGCTCTTCTAAAGTCCTCGTCTCCACCCCACTGTCAAAAAATCTTTTATGATTTTAATTATGAGGTATTATTTCCAAAACAACACTGCATAAAATGGGAGGGCAGGGGCTGCAAGATAGTGAAATACTTGGTCTAAGCACATAAAGTTTTAAATTCCATTTCATGGAATTAGAGAATTCAGCCCTGCCTCCTTGGATCCTATATATGCACAGTGCCAGAACCTCCTGTGCAAAATGCCATCAGAATCATCATTGCTGTGTCTAAACTTATTCCAAGATAGAACCAAGTCCTTGTAGCTGCTGAATTACAAGCCGCTTGTGACCAGAGATCCTACAGGTGGTGTGCTAAATGGATTAATTATTCAGATTGTATTGATCCACATGGCCTCTGTGATCTACCTCCCCAAAATAAAACAAAACAAAACAAAACCAACATATACTCCTACTGAATTTCATCTAACTTTAGAAGGATATAATGTTATGTCATTGTCTTCATTTTCACAGTCCTTTGAGAACAGCGTTGTTAAAAGAAGGGCTTCAGCTTTCCCTTAATATTAAAATCACAGAACCATAGAATCATAGTGTTTTGGGTTGGAAGGGACCTTAAAGATCATCTAGTTCCAACCCCCTGCCATAGGCAGGGACATCTTCCACTAGACAATGTTGCTCAAAGCCCCATCCAATCTGTCCTTAAACACTTCCAGGGATGTGGCATCCACAACTTCTCTGGGCAACCTGGTACAGTGCCTCACCACCCTCATAGTAAAGAGGGTTATATCTTCCTTATATCTGTTCTAAATATAAGAATCACAGAATTGTAGGGGTTGGAAGGGACCTCAGGAGATCATCAGGTCCAACTCCACTGCCAAAGCAGATTCCTTAGAGCAGGTTGCCCCGGTAAGCGTCCATACAGGCCTTAAATATCTCCAGAGAAGGAGACTCAACAACCTCCCTGGGCAGCCTGTTCCAGTGCTCTATCACCCTCACTGTGAAGAAGTTCTTTTGCATGTTGGTGAGGAACTTCCTGTGCTCCATTTTGTGGCCTTTACCCCCTGTCCTGTCCCCACAAACCACTGAAAAGAGGTTGGCCAAATCCCACTGTCTTCTACACTTAAGATACTTGTAAACATTAATAAGATCCCCTCTCAGTCTTCTCTTCTCAAGGCTGAACAGGCCCAGGTCTCTCAGCCTTTCCTCATAGGGAAGATGCTCCAGGCCCCGTATCATCTTTGTTACCCTCCTCTGGACTTGTTCCAGAAGATTCCCATCTTTTTGGTACTGGGGAGCTCAGTACTGGACACGGTACTCCAGGTGAGGCCTGACCAGGGCAGAGTAGAGCGGGAGGATCACTTCCTTTGACCTGCTGGCCACGCTCCTTTTTATGCACACCAGGATCCCATTGGCCCTCTTGGCCACCAGGGCACACTGCTGGCTCATGGTCAACCTGTCATCCACCAGGAGCCCCAGGTCCTTCTCCACAGAGCTCCTCTCCAACAGGTCATCTCCCAGCCTGTACTGATATAACTGTTCGTTCCTTCCCAGGTGCAGGACTCAAAGCCATTACTGCTTGTGCTGTCACTACACTCCCTGATGGAGTTCCTGCCCAGCTTTTCTGTAGGCTCCCTTTAAGTATTGAAAGGTCACAGTGAGCCTTCTCTTCTCCAAGCTGAACAACACTAACTCCCTCAACCTGCCTTCCTAGGAGAGGTGCTCCAGGCCCTTGATGATCTGTGTGGTCCTCCTCTGGAGTTGTTCTAATATTCCATGTCCTTTTTGTGCTATTCCATGTCCTTTTGTGCTGGGGGCCCCAGAGCTCAGCACAGCATTCCAGGTTGGGTCTCGTGAGAGCAGAGCAGAGGAGGAGAATCACCTCCCTCAACCTGCTGGTCACGTTTCTTTCGATGCAGCCCAGGATACAGTTGGTTTTCTGGACTGCAAGCACACATTGCCAGTTCATGTTGAACTTCTCATCAACCAACATCCCCAATGTCCTTCTCATCAGGGCTGCTCACAACCCAGCCTGTATTTGTGCTTAGATTTGTCAAGCAAAATGCTTTTTAAACAAGAATTTGTCTGATGAAAGAATTTTGACTTTTTGCTCCAAGATATATTACACACCAGTTATCTGTGTCATAATGTAGGATTGTCACTGATAGCTTGTCTCTAATGCAGCCTCTAGTTTAAAATCTCCATACCACCTTCACACAAAACACAAACATGTCACACGGCTTTTGAATCCAGCACATCTCATGCCAAAGTGTTCGTATGGATCCTGCCAAGTTTTGCTTTGAGGCAGTTCTTAAACAACTTCTTTTACGGTGGAATTATAGCTGGGACCAAAATATTCAACTTATTTTTTCTGCAGTGTTATTTCACAATTGGCCAGGTTTCTATTTCCTGTTGATAGTGCTTATTCTCTGAGCTCCAACACCCTGGAGGCCACCTGTGGGTTCATGTACAGGTCGTTAATCATTCCACTAAGCCAACACAATTTCTACAGTCACCATATATAAACATCCATTAGCTTGCCAAAGGATCTCAGTCACATTGTCATGCAAGTGCAGCAAACACAACTGTGAGAAATGCACTCTTAATCACAAAAATATATTGAAAAGCCTGGCAGAGGCAAAGATTAAATGGACAGCTACACTGTTAAAAGAGCATTTCAAAAACCGCAGGATGCCTGTACAATGGTGATCCCTGGCACACTTCATCTCTGTCCCTCTTGAGGAAGTTCAAATGCATGCTGGCCACAGCCTTCAATTCAGAGCTAATTGTTGTGCATGGCAAGTCCAAGCAGGGTTAGTCGGTGTTTCACACAATAGGCAGAAGGTACAGACAGCAGCGTCAAAGGGGAAGCCCATCAATAAATCAGGTAGAGGAAAAGCACTTACCCCCTCAAACAGGTTTCCCTGATGAAACAGCCCCTGCACCTGGACAGGTAGCCTTAAGGCCATACTCTCACAGCCTGATTAGAGAGCAGACTCAGAGAGAAAACTAGCAAAAAAATGAAACCAGCAACTGAAACTGCAGCTCATTAAGTAGCCAATGTCACTACATTTCCATAGTGTATACTGGGGGAGAACACAGTATGTTGGAAAATAAAGAAACTCAAGGCAACTAATGAGAACAACACTTAACTACCCTCCCTGTAGCTTTGCTTTGCTTTCCTTTCCTTTCCTCAGGTATATATTTCAGTGCAAGTTGTGTATTCGGACATCCATCTGAATTTGCTTTTCATGGATACATATTTTTCCCTAAGCTACAAAATTGGTGCCATGCCCATAGTAGCCAGCACCATGCAACAATTATCTTTATTTCACTCTCAATCTGCTACAAGTTTCTTTCCTATGTTGTACTCTGCCTTCAGAAATCATTGCTCCCTACTCCTAAATGTGGCTTGCCCTTTATGAGCATCCTACTCCATACCTGTGCTGGTATTGCTGAGAATGCTCAGCAGTACAATGTATTTAAGAAACTGAAATATACTACTCACGTTGTCTTTAGTATTTGCGCACAGCAAGACAGGCAAGCTTTCTCTCAGACTTCTGGACAGAGCAGTATCCACAGAAATATTAGTGCAGAACCTAACCACACCAGGAACAAAGAGTCACATGCACAATCTTTGCAAACATGAAGGTGCACATCAAGACTAAGATCCATCCTGCAATATAGACATGGTCTCTTCTAGGAGAGTTCATACAGATGATGAAGTTGGTAGTTAAAATGATACAGAGAAAAGAGAAATGCATCTTTTTTAACACTTTTGTATGCATTGTAATGATAATATCCTGAACTGCATGCCTGCATGCCTTTCCATTATCTGGTAATGGACAAAACAGCTGTGTTATGATAAATAAAAACCTCTCATTTCTCTCCTCGATACAGTACAATGATAAACAGTTATTTCAGCTGCTCTTTCTACAAAACCAGTGCTCAGGAAGTATTAGGAAAGGAATATTTTCCAGTAAGCATCCAATGTCTTCTGGAATTTTTCCTCCTGCTCTCACTTTTAATTTTCATACACAATGTGGCTTTAATGAATTCAGTGGTGAAGTCAAGGAAAACACTAAAAACAAGAAAAAAAAATCACTGTTCCATGTAGGCTTAAAGCCAAAACAGGTATCTTTCATTTATCTTCTAGTTCACTTAATTCTACTTTCCTGTCCTGAATCACTCCTTAGCCTGCTCTGTCCCCTCTCATCAAACACAATTGTAACTGAAGGACTGAAGCCATTAACGATGGCATTATGCTGGCTTTAAGGTCAGAGATTTTCTTCTCCCTGAGAAATGTGCTAAATACATTCAGCATAGCTACCAATGGGTAGTGGAACATGAACTGTGGAAGTCTTTTGAATAGCAGACTTTAAGATTTAAGACTTGGAGACCAAAGACACCATAAGTACTGGTGCATTTCTGACAGTGATATAATGAGCCTGTCAAAAACAAATCACTTCCTGCCCCCACTCAAATCCATTTTGACATACTTCTTTATTTATATTAACTTGATACTAATCCTGATTTTGATTTGGAACCTTTTTTCTGGAATCACAATCACACAGGCGTATATAAATCAATGTTCCATTTATTGAAATTAGACCAAATTTTTTATTCATATGAATAAAATTTCCGGTATTACTCAATGGGTGTAATTACCTTAATGACACTGAATCTATTAGGGGATGCATATCAGTTTTGCCACTTTAGAAGTCAGCAGAAAACCTAGAGAAGCCTCACAGTTAAAATGTTGGTAACTGTAACCATATTTTCAATGCTTCTTTCTTCTCTGTCTAGCAGCAAACAGAGGTCAAAGAAAACCTTCTGTGTGCAGCAAACAGTAGCCTCCCACATGAGAAAGAAACGGTCAATATCATCTCCCTTGTCACATGATCCCCACTCAGCCTGAACATTATTTGTGGAGCATATTTCCGCTACTACTTCATACTGCATTTTTTCCTGTCTTGGTGAATAATAACCAAGAACACAAAAAGAAGAAAAAATGCACAGAAATTGCCAAAGGAGGATCCCTCTTTGACATCAATCACTACTTACTGGGGTAAAATGTATTTGCTGTTTGGACCTAATCTATTATGAATTGAAGCTGTTACTTTGAACACTTGATCTGAGGAATGAATTCAGCAGACAAAGCTAGCAGATACCAGCTACACAATCTGTGCTCTACTTTAGGTCACTATCAAGTTAAATCAGAGAAGGTCTGGATTGCTCTTAAAGCTGACATTTTCCTTAAGGCAAGGCTAATTCTATAACTTAACCCTCTGGAACAGCAGGCTGGAACCTCTTCTGCCTGTCAGCACTGAAATTTTTCTGGTTTAGCACTCTGGTACCTTGTTTCAGCAACACTTTCCATGCAGAATAAGTGCTCCTTCCACGGTAGTGGAAATGAAGTCCAAGGTGAAACTGTGTTATATATGTTTTGGATATAGTTTCAAATACCCAGGCACAAAATCTGCAAAATATCAACTTGGCAGCTGTGTAAACGACAATAATGTTATTGGAACATAGAGAGGTCAGTAAGACAACTGAAGTCCTGCTATTGAAATATATATGTATATGTAAACTACAATAATATAAAATAAACAGGAAATTCATGCATTAGCATTTCACGAAGATTGGGAAATTTTAGCTAAAAAGCTAAAATTAGTTGTGTTTCCACAGATCTTTTCTCGGTGTATATCATTGTTCTTTGTTATTTTAAAGATTAAAAAAGATTAAAGAGTTATTATTAAAGAGTATTTTAATTATTATTTATTCATTATATTATATTATTATATTATCATTAATTATTGTATATATATTATTTATTATATTATAAAAGGAGGTGAATATTTGTTATAAGAGACCACCTTTTATTAAATGTGTTTATAAACACATTTAATTGCTGTCATGTCTAGTTGTATATCCACAGATCAAGAAAAAAGGAGTTTCAAAGAAACAAAGAAAGACTGGAGGATGAAAAATTTGTACTGACCCAAAGTCTCCAAGCACTAACTGTGTTTCTCCCAAAGAGAAGGAAAAAGGTAAGTTGATCACATCATTACAAATAGAACAGAACCCCTCAGCCTGGAAAATAAGGTTAACATGCTCCAGTTGCTAGCAGCTGAAATACAAGTGCAATCTAGAAACCAGGTAACATCTGAAAGTAATTAATGAGGTTTCTAAGAATTTCAGAAGGGTTTTTACTCAACATGGATTTCATTTATGTATTTATTTATTGTTTCAAAAATGTGTTGTCCAGTTCAACAGAGCTATGTAGGTTTCAACAGGAATGAATGCTGTCAAATCCTACATCATTGTTATGAAAAAAGTTTACATTAAATGACCACAATGGATTTTGGAAGCCTTTAACCATATTAAAACTACCATGAGGAATCTGGTATTAATTATGGACAAGATAGCACAGACAGCATTGGATAAGATGAGCAACACAGAAAATTTTTCTCTAGGATATGATAATCATTTGAGAAAACTGCAGAAATTGTTTGTATCAGAATTAACACTTAGAACAGATACTGTGCAGATAATTCCCATCACGCAGGATGCATCTCCATAAAATATTTCCAGAAGGGGATTATTCTTATTAAAATAGTTCTCTAATAGACTACTACAGTGATGTTCAACATCTTAAAGTCTGATATACTGCCAGTGTGTTATCATGTTTTGCTAGTTGAAAGATTCTGGAATGCACAATAACGGCAATAGATGATGACACATGATGCTGGAGTTGCCCTCAGCCATCTTAGGAAAGGAATCTGTCCAGATGGCTGTAACCCAACAACATTCTTTACTTCCTAATATATGTCAGTCTTTCAGGGTAGCAAGGGATATTAATAATTTTAAGACTCCCGTGCAATTTCTGACATTTAAAACAGAAAATCGTAAATACTGAAATGTCAGAACTGTAACATTTGCAACCTGCTTTCAATGTCTATCCTACAGAACTCGAATTAGTCTAACCATATTGCCTGCACTGTGCGTCAGACTCATCTGAATTCCAAGTCAAGGCAACAAAAGTATGAAATCGTATCAAAAACATAAAATCATGTGAAGCCATCAATTAAGAAATACAAGGAACATTAAAGGTGAATTCCTACAGAACTGTGAGAGTTGAAGTCCCCACAGGCTTAAACACAAGCTCCTTAACATCTTTCATTCTGACTGGTCAAGAGGAGACAGATAATAAAGAATTTTTTATCAAAAAACCCTGCTATGAAGCAGAGTCCCCTTCCCTTTCTCCTCCACAGCTCCTCCTTCTCCCTCCCTCAAAATATTGACAATTTTCATATCTTTTTAAAAATGAGTCAAAACAAACTCTTTCTTTCTGGATAATGGAAATTAAGTATTTTATTCCTGCAATGGCTTGAAATGTTCTCATTTTTTATTAAATAAATTTAAAAACTCATGCAAGATTAATATGGTCTTATGCAGTAACAGCCTTCATTCTCATCCAGACTCTATCAAAGAATGTAAGTCAGCAAAGAAAGAGGTGATTAGGTGGGGAGTAATTGAGCTATACCCCCTGTATTATTTAACACAGCTACCTTAGAATACATTTGAGACAGTCTTCTGATTGAAAGTTTCTATAGGCTTATCATTCCTACATTTTTACTTTTCCCAGAAAGTGGATTAAAAAAAAAAAAAAAAAAGCGACAATTTAGCTCAAATACTTAAGTCTCCAACTACACGTAGGTGGCCCCTTTGACAGTCAATGAGAATGTTCACAGAAGTTATAAATAATGTCAACAAGACCTCATTCCTATTTATTACCTTATCTATATCAAAATTAGAAGCATTTTCATTATCATTAGAAGCTACTGTTTACAGAGAGTTTTGCCTACATTCTGCACAAGTTAAACAAGCTCTAATTTGTAAGTCTACTTGGTCTGTGGTCAACCTACTTCAAAGGCACTTTGCTAAACTAGAGACAAAGCTATAAACCCTTTCTTGCATGCCCATGTCCTCTAGATAGATATCTAGCCTTAAGTTAAGCACCATAGGCATTTAATTTAAGCTTGTAATGGAGATTTGTACAACTGAATAAGTTTCAATATTTTTCTTTTGCATGCTCATCTTCCTGAATGAATGGACCACATTCAAGTACAAAGGAAAGAAACAAAATATGTCAAGAAAAATCTAAAACAGAAATTTAGGAGATTCCATTGATACTTAGGGAAAACATAAAAACTCTGCATCTCCATTAAAACACATACCTGAACTCTGCAATACCTTGACATTTTTTTCTTATTAGCTGTTACCATTTTTATGGGTTTTGAGTGCAGCTTCAGTCTTGGAAACCCATTCCCGCCAGCACACTAATTGTATGATTTGGAACTCCCCTGAATTTACTTTAAGAAATGTTCCTAATATTTTCTCTGCAAAAGTATTTTTAACCTCAGCCACTTGCTGCATTCTGTTCACAGTGCAGTCCCATGAATATTTTTGGCCCAGCTGAGAGAAAAGAGTAGGGAAAGGTTAAAAAGACCAGAGAAAAAGGCGATCAGGTTCTGTTTAAAACACAATTGACACTGGGCTGGGGTGGAGTGGAAGGTATTTGGAAGCACCATCTAGGCAAGAAATGCTTTTCCCATATTTGAGTATTCATACAAATAATTTTTTGTCCTTTCTCTTTTGAGACAAGCAGGAAATGTAGGATTCCGCTGCCTTTTACAAGCTCAAAAATCTCAGAGAATTAGTGTCACGGTTAGGGTAGGGACAGAGTTCATTTTCTTCATAGAGGCTCACACAGTGCTGTGTTTTGGATTTCTGATGAAAATACTATGGTAATGTTATTGGTAATAACATACCAACATTTTTAGTTGTTGCAGAGCAGTGTTTACACAGAGCCAAGGACTTTTCTACTTCTCATACCACCCTGCTGCTCAGGGGGCTGGGGGTGCATGGGAAGCTGAGGGGAGCACAGCCAGGACAGCTGGCCCAGCCTGACCTATACCATACGAGGTCATGCTCAGCTGGGGTAAAGAAGAAGGAAGTGGAGGATATTCAGCATGATAGGGTTTGTCTTCCCAAGAAACCATTATGCATAATGATCCCTGCTTTCCTGGAAGTGGCTGAACACTTCCTGCCAATGGGAAGCAGTGAATGAATTCCTTGTTTTGCTTTGCTTGTGCACACAGCTTTTGCTTTACATTTTTTTGTCTCAACCTGTTTGTCTCAACGTTTTTTTTCTGTTTTTGTCTCAACCTTTGAGCTCTCAGACTCTTGCCTTTATGATTCTCTCATCCATCCCACCTGGGAAGAGTGAGAGAGCAGCTGTGGGCAGCTTAGGTGCCTACTGGGTGAAACCACAAAAATTAGAAGAGAAGGATTTCTAGAGCAGAATATTAATTGCTTAAAATTGACAGAAATGATATTTTGCACTAATAACATTTAGCAAGACAGGAGATCATGACCACTTGTATTTAAGGACAGCCCAGGTTTGGAGGTGATAATATCTGTGAAAAATATTTTTTGCATCCTGAAAAGAATTCTCGTTTTTCTTCAGAGGAAAAGAACTCATGGAACCCTAAGTTTATGCTTTCTTACACACATTTAACCAGTTATTGGTGGTGGGGCAGACACAGAACTGGTCCGCTTCATCTCTTCAGGTACGAACAAAGTAGAACTGGAAGTTTGCCCATAGGAATGCTCTTTCCATTATTTCTTCTCTGAGTATTAACAGAACGGCAAGGAGGAGACTGGACTACATTCTTCATGCCTTAATTACAGTCACTACTAAGGTATGACAAAGGCATTCCCACAGACTATTGCCCTGTTGAAATGAAAGGAATTCTTTGAGCTCTGTTACAAAACTCTACTGTAGATTTGAATAGCATTCCTTAAAAACGTACAGATTAAAACCACTTTGTCAGAAAGAAGTGATGTGGAACATAATGTTAATTAAAATGCTTTTGCAAGAACTTTAAATGCAAATTAAACTACAGGATTCTTGCAGAATCATCTTTTCATTCCATCTAACAATAACAAGGATGATGCAAACACGATGCTTTGAATGTATAAGATTAAATTTAAAAATCTGCTGAGAGTAAGAACTGCAAAGTTTGGATTTTTACCAAATGACTCAATACAGCTTACTATAATATTCCTAGAGAAACCATGATTGGTTTTGTTACCTGATAAGTAGAGAGCAATCATTAGTTTTGAAAGGGTTATTTACTCTAGAAAGAGATGCTTTTGCAACCAATTTTGCATTTCTGATGATATTGGCATTCTTTATGGCATTACCTGCCAAAAAGAAGATATTTATTTATTTATTTATCTATTTATTTTAATATGTGAATGACTCCACATACTGGAATACAAGTACTTTGAATTCAGTGTTCTCACTTCAGACTTCATCCAGGTCAAACAGGAAAGAGTGAGCAAATCATGTTGCTATCAGATAGGTGTTAACATGCCTTCTGTCAGGAGTTTGGAGCATTCAACTGAGCTCCCAAAGGCCAAACATATGCAGGCTCAGAAACATCACTGCCACATCTGATACTAATTGGCTATAAGCTGGGCCTCTCTCACAACAGGGAGTTAAGGAAATGATAAGTCAAGGAGACAGAACAAACCTGTCATTTTTTGAGATAAAGGTATAAGCATGGCACCTTGGTTATACAAGCAATGTCACTGCCCCAGGTATATGGTTCTGTAGATAAAAAGAGATGATACAGGCCTTCACAGTTGTCAATACAGGACCATTCAGAGACACTGTATTCATTAAAACTAAACAAAAAGATCTCTTTTCAAGCAAAGCCACAGATTTTTCACAGGGACCAATTAAGGAGAAAATGATGCTTTTACATTATAGGAAAAAGTGATTGGTCATGACTTTCTTACTCAAGCAGTTTTGCAATGCAGAAGCTAAACACACTTTTTATTGAAAGTTCTCACTGGTGTGTGGGCAGTTCATGTTGATCTTTTTTATTCCCTGTCTATTCTCTCTTTACAGGCAATAGAAAATTCTTGCATGGTAACTTTCTACAACTTTTTAAAAAATAAAAATAAAAATAAAAATAAAAAAATTACTTCTAACTTGACAGATACTCATCTTCTTTTGAAATGCTTTCATTAAAATCAGTGTAGATACATTTTCAGACATAAAAATACATCTTGATTCCTGTATTTCTGCAACACTTAGAATAATTTAGGGAATTTGTTTCATTTTTGTTCCCATTTCACCTTTTTCATAACTCAGCATGAGGATATCTCAGCATTGGCACACTGTGGAAATGCATAGCCTTCCACTATATCTATTGAGCCCACACGCATTGTAATGCCTGATTATAAATTTAAAACATCAGTGTCCTCTGAAAAGGAGAAAGAAGGATTTTCAGAGGAAGTAATAAACCAAGACTTTAGGAGATTAATAACCATTAGTTTGTAGTATCCATTACCTATTTGCTTCAAATAAATATGCAGATGTAAGATTTTCTTCTCCCTTTGAAACTTTGTACAGTGCTATGCAGAATGCAGAGTATTACTGTATTAACACCCCTGGGAATATGCTGATGAGTGGTATGCTAGATCTTTTTTTCACTGATTGTTTCAGGGTGACAGACCACCTGGTCATTTTCTCTCTTACAAAAAATATATTTGTTCTTTATTGTTCTGCATAAAAATTTACAAAGTCATCATCCAGAGTGAAAAATAAATGCTTTGTATTGTGCACATGAGAAAACATAAACAATTTTAAGTGACATTTCTAATTAAGCAAAGGTGACTTTTTAGATGATTGCACAAGGATGAAAAAGAAATCTATAGGGGTGAGAGAGAAAGAAGGGAAAGGAGATGATATTTGAAGAAGGTTCATTAACACATTTAGGAAAATAAGTTTAACTTAGTTTCATATAAAAGCTGAATACAAGTAAAAGCAAATGTCCCATTATAATTTTGCACCTACTTTAATGTGCTGAGTCTTCTAACATTTTGCAGTTTAGAACTAGGTTAACTACTTTAAGTTTCTTAAATGTTACTGAATATTTCTGTTCAGTTTTAAACAATTAACATAAACTTGATATATGTTAGTAATTAAAATATATATATATGTAAATATATATACAATGGAACAACAGAAGATCTTAAGCAGCATTAAAACTGCTCATTTGCAGTTTGCTCTTAAGGGTACAGAAGCTTATTCTTACATATCCCCTGGAGGAGCAAATTTAGTATGATTCAATAAATCCACCATTCAGAATCTGTAAAAGGAAACCATTAGCAATTAATGTTAATGTCTAAATGGAGTTGGATGTACTGTACTCTTTCATAAGTGATATGCAGAAGAAGAAAGAAAAAATACTCCCTAGGGAAAAGACAACTAGTATAATTCAAATAACTTATTTTAATCCTTCATGTTCCTGCTAATACCAGTTTAAAAACTTAGCTGCTATTTTGACAACCAATTGAAATACCATATTCTTCCGACCTGTCTACATGGTGACAGAATCATAGTCTGAAATCATGTTCAGAGTAAAAAATAAAAATAAAAATAATAATAATTAAAAAAAAGTAAATTTCCCACCTTGCTTTTCTGTATTTGTACTCATTCGAGGACTTTAGAATATTTGGTTTCCAGGTCTCCTTCTCTTTCATCTTTTTACATGAGCTCAGCCTACCATACTCAGAGATATATAATATTATTTGAACATGGGACACTATCTATGCTATTTTCAAACCCATATCCTTTTGTACATCTGTGTGGCCATTTTAATTCAGGTCTAAACATATTTGTAAGTTTTCATATGGTCTTTCTCTCTAGTCAAGTCAAAAATTTGAAGTGCTTGTTTCCACAGAATACAGTCTCATTATCTATTTCAGGTAATCCAGACTCCTAGAGAAAACTAGACAAACAAAACAGACCTTTGAACAGGGAAATCAGCAAATAACAACAGAGAGTTTCCATTATTAGAGTTGAAGCACTGACCTAGAATTTATGTATACAGGCCCCATTATTTCAGTAGAAGCTATATATGTATTGTCATATATTGCTAACAAATACATTTTAAGTACTAATATCATTCATATTCTTTTAAACCTCTCCTACACATCCACAGAAGCATCCATGTATGTGTATCACATATATTAGAAATAATATTAAAAAAAAAACAACACATACATATGCACATAATTCAACAAATAAAATAGCAACAAATATTTTTCCCTCATAATGCAGTCTTATTCAATTCTCTTCTGAGGTGTTATCATATTAATCATTCAAAAATACTGGTATTAACTACTAACAGTTATAAAACTATTTGCAAATCTCAAGAGTCCCATATATATACTGGATTTCCTTTTATTGCTACTGATTCATCATTTGTTATGCTCAAATTAATAGCTTTTAGGTATGCAGTCCATAAGAAGAAAGTGTGCTATGCAACCAACAACACAGTATGACTGAACAATAGTGAAAATGAATACTGAATATTTTGGAAACAACTTAGTAATGAGAATTATCTTCACATACTACTAGGAAAGTATTAATAAATGTTTAATCAATTCTCAGAACACATGAGTGGACAACAAATACTACAACAAACAAAAAAGACCCTCAATTAATTTATTGATTATTTTAATAAATTTTATTCAACTGCATCTTGTATTCACTATCCTATAGTTATATAGAAAGATGCTATCAGCAGGAATATCTTCAGTGACTTTAAATAGGTTTTAGATCGATTTCTGAGACTACATAATAATTGTTTAAAATCACTCATTCTCTTGCACATAGAAACACAGTACAAGTCTTAGCGATCCCATTGAAGTTTTAGTACCTTTTTTTTCACTGGTAAATCATAGAATTACAGAATGGTTTGGCTTGGAAGGGATCTTAAAGATCATCTAGTTCCAACCCCAGCAGGAACACCTTCCACTAGACCAGGTTTCTCAAGGCTCCATTCAACCTCGTCTTAAACAATTCCAGGGAGCATTCATAGCTTTCCTGGGCAACTGGGCAACCTGGTCCTGTGCCTCACCACCCTCTGAGATTATAATTTCCTGCTAATATCTAGTATAAACCTATCCTCTTTTAGTTTAAACCATTACTCCTTGTCCTGTCACTACACTCTCTGGCAAAGAGTCCCTCCCCAGCTTTCCTGTATAGCCCCTTTAGGTACTGAAATGCTGCTATGTCTCCCCAGAGCCCTCTCTTCTTCGGGCTGAACAATCACAACCCCTGTCTTCATAGGATAGGTGCTCCAGCCCCTTGATCATCTTCATGGCCCTCCTCTGGACTCGTTCTAATAGGTCCATGTCCTTGTGCTGGGGCCCCCAGCTCTGAATGCAGTAATCTAGGTAGGGTTTAACTTGGATAGTGTGACTTGGATAGTCTAACCTAATCCATAACACTTACAAAGTCACCTACAGAAAGCAGTTCCACTCAACAAACTTGAAACACCTTTGAGGATTGCCCTTCACTACTCATTGACCTTCGAGACATCCTACAGCAATTAGATCATTACGCATCTCCATTGAATGATCAGGTGTGATGTATTTATACAATAGTTTATCCTTACCACAAAAGTATCAAATAAGAGAGTACATAATTCTTTAAAACCAATAAACCTTTCCTTAAACAATGTAAGTTTCCCCAGGCTTGATAATCCATTAACTAAACAACTGTAATAACAGAGAGAAGTTGGAAAATATGTTGCAAAAGTCATGCCAGAAAATATTCTCTCTCTATAAGAATAAATTTTTAAAAGTGAAAGTTCTATTTCATTATTTCCTTCTTCTCCTTTTTCTATAAAGTCTCCAGAACTCAGAGGAAGACTAGAACATAAATTATCAACTTCAGCTCAAGAGAATTGATAACAGTGCACGGAAACCTTCTGCTCCCAATACAGCAAAGCAAACAAAATATTAGAATGTATACAGAAAGAAAACGATTACACTGCAGAAAATATTTTGATGCCATTACATACATGGCAGTGCCATAGGTTTATCCGTGAAACTGTGCTCATTTCATTTCATTTGTTTTGTGAATAGAGCAACTGCATGTGGAGGTGACAAGAATAATTACAATCTCCATAAAAACCTAATCTATGGAGAGAATGGAAAGGCTAGAACATATTAATTCAGAGAAAATAAAAATACAAAGAAACAGGGGAAATATATACAAAATACAAGACAAATGAAAGTGGGTAGGAAGGGATTTTTTTTTCCTGTAGAAAAAGAAACTCATAATGGTAAAAGGTGATAAATGAAAAAAAAGGAAACATTACCACAAAAATAATTATCCCATGAGTCTTATTGCCAAAAATAGACTTGTAGCCATGATTTTAGAAATGCTTAGGAAAAGGCAAAGAAAAATCATAATAGAGAAACTGCTTTAAAGTAAGTGAGAGAGATGTAAACCCTTATATTTCAGACATACAATGATTTCTCCCATTATAAACTTTTCAGAATTGTTGCCAGCTAGCAGATTATCTTACCTTCTCTGAAACAGCTGTTGTATGTTGCTCGCTGAGTTAGTAAGTGGACTACATCTTATCTTTTTTAAAAAGTTATATCTCTATATCTTTTTTAAAAAGTTTTTGTGGAACCTGAATGAAGGATGTTTTTGCTTAAAAATACTGACTGCCAGCTTAATAATATATGCAAAGATGGCTCTGGACATTTGTCTGTTTTTCTTCTCCAGGCACTGGACATTTCAGTGGACATGCATAGTACCTTTAATCTATAATATATGTGGGAAGAAAGAGGGAGAGTATTGTCCCGTCTTCCATTTACAAGGAACAAGTGCATTCATATGAAGGCTGCTGTTTCAGTAGTTCTCATTTTTAACCTTCAAAATCATTATCTTCTGAGGTGTAGCCTTCTGATCCTTCTCCTTAGCTATGTTAGCAGAGATGTATTATTTACAGTCTCTGTTGTTCTTTGTTCCCTCAGGTCCACATATGCTTGTGTCAACTTCACACCAATTAACCAGAAACTCAGGTATGTGAGGGCTCAAAAGGCACCTTCTGGCCTTTGCAAGTTACATGGAAACTCTAAATGAGTTTCAGAGATAAAGGCAAAATATTACAATAGCATATATTTGGAGAAAATAGCAGTTCATCAAGAAACTAACTTCTGGTCTGGGTTGTGGGGGAAGAGTACATAGATAAATATGAAAAAAATAAATAAATAACAAAAATAAAAAGTAAAGGTCCCAAGAATTGGTAGGCCACCCTCATTTAAGCAGTTTCTTGATGCTTTAATGCAACTTACAGTAACTGATAACAGCACTCTGTGCATCTTTTGACATAATGATAAGTTAACTTAAATTTTTAGCTATAATATTTGTATATTAGTCTTTTGGACTGTTCACAACAATTTAGTTAATAATAATGTTTCTGTTTTAGTTTTAACTAACATATTGCAGAAATAGCCACAGTGTAGTTCAATGATCACCAGAGGGAGAGAAAACATTTTGGATGATGATAAACAAGAAATATACAAACTCTACAGTTACTATTCAGTTTTAGGCAGAATTAAGTTATAAATGAATATACACAGAAGGATGAAATGTTACCTCAAATATCCTAGTATAGAAAACAATTAGTCTTCAAAAGTTATCCAAATTAATCAAGAATAATATGAGAGAGGACACATCAGATCCTCCTTCCTCCCTCCTTCTTTAATTTACTTAATTTTATATGCAGATACAAATTAGCCCTAGATCACACTTGTAAAATATTAATATTCCAGTAGGATTACCATTAGGCTAAGTTTTACTCTGAAGTGGACTGCACATTAGACGCACCTTTTTAAATATAAAAAGAAAAAGGAAAATAAAAATTATTTAATGTGAGATTTTAAAAAAAAAAAAAAAAAAAAAAAAAGTATTTTTGTTCATTTCATGCTGCTTGGAGCAAATTTGCACAACTTGAACACCTCTCTGGGAATCTGAAAAAAAAAAAAGTTTTTTTCCAAAAACTAACAATAACAAAGAAAAACCAACAACAACTAAAGAAGAACTTCACAAAGACCTGATTATGTCATCTGAATACTCTCTTTCCAGTACCACATAAAAGATTGTTGTTATTTAGTACCTCTTCTGTCATTGTGAGCCCAAACACTGCTAGGGACCCACTGTACAAATAACACTGTGATATTACCTGTCTGGTGGAATCACATTCCCTGGGATTTAAAACACAGAAAAATAGTGAGGACACAATAACAATAGAGACAGGTATAATTAGATATGTTAGAAATTGTAGTGGACTGAGGAATCATGAGTGATTCCCAGCATAACTATTTTTCTATTTGCTTGTGCTTAGCACTTCTAAATACATCCAGCCTTGAAACTCCCATATGCAGAGCATGTATTGCTAGACGAAAGCCCCATGAGGGTGAATTAATAGTGCTCTCATAATTCACACTTTCAGGAGTGCTTCTTTCATCAATGTAAGCCACAGTGTTAATGCCATGTCTTTGTACTTGTATTTCAATGCAAAAAACACCTTGGTTTGTACTACTTCATTTTGGCTATGATTCAACAAAGCACTTAAAAATGAGCTTAACTTTAAAGCATGAGGAGTCTCACTGATTATAATGAGACTACTCATGTGTTTAAGGTTAAGTATGTGCTTAAGTGTTTTGCTGGATTAGGACCTCAGATATTATTAACACTGATTTATTGGGGAATGTGGGGGTGAAAGAGAGAAAATGCATGTTTCGAGCTCTAATATCTGGCTGAGATGAAATACATACCTGAAATGCAGGGAAAAGGTGAGAATATTTTTGTTCTGTGTCTAAGAAGTTCCAACAAATGTGTGATTGGGAAGATTGATTTTACATACAGTATCCTCCTGCTTCTTTAGAAAGCCACAAACACTGATTTTTTTTTCAAAAGAATTGTTATTTCTGTTTGATTTATCAATAATCCTCTTGCTGTAATTATGGCAGGAATAATGAATGGATTTCTGTCTGCCATGAATTATGCTGCCTTTGTGCACAGCTAGCCTGGTGGGCTTTAACGATGTCTCAGACAAATGAAACAGATTAAATTTTGTTATGCACAGTCACTCTCTGTGTAGCAGAATGATAGGTCCACTTCTGAGCCAAATTTTTATGCAACCTGTCACTTAAAAATGATAAAAGAAAGGTGCTTCTAATTTCTCCCTATATCAGAAGAGTGATGCAAGCACCCTTGACAGGTTGGAAGCATTCATGCTTATGATCAAGTCTCATTGTCCTAAAGCCCATCAGTGGCTGCCTGCCACCATTTCTCACACTTGCATAACATCTTGTGTTTCAGTAGATCTCTCTAACCTCAAGCAACAATTGATGGTATATATACAGTGAGGATGGGATTAACATAATCCAGGCCGCAAACAGGGGCCCTCAGCATATCATCAGAAGCAATGTCTTTTGAATGGAATATACCACACTTTTTATCAGACAAGAAGTAACCTTCAAAGGACCTTACTGTTAATTTCGGAGCCATTTTTTCCTCAAAATTTCATGATGGAGAAATAATTTGGGTACATTGATGGCTTTAGATTGAAGGATTACCCAGTCTTTGCATTTTGCCTGGCCATTTGGAGTGGTTTTGCCTGTCACCTCATCACTAAATCCAGTAATGAAAATGGACCTTTTAATGAGTTGCATACAATGTATAATTGCTGTAAAACTCTAACATCCTTTATGTAAATGATTCTTTGGAGATCATTAATTAGTTTTTGAGGAATATTAATTTCTCCAAACTGAAAAAAATATATATATTACTACAGGGAAATGGGCTTGAATTAGTTTTAACTATGATAAAATTACACTCTGTGACAATTAATCAAGTGGAGCACAAGAGAGCCTGGTTTAAAATGAAAAGTATACTGTTAATACTGCTTCCCATGGTTACAACTAATTAGTATGCATAAATAGTATTTTAAGAAGAATATAAGTTACCTGTGCTCCAGAATGTTTTCTGCTACACCTTGATTTGAAAATTGCACAGATACCAATTGTTTAGAGGTATTCTTGTGCCAAAATGATTATAGGAACTTATTTCTAAAACATACAAATTGTAATCAGTGCCCCAAGAGTGCATCTATTTGTATCATAGGGCTGCTACAAAACAGCTTGAGTTCAGGCTATTAAGAAAAAAAGGAAAATAAAGCCAAGTGATTCTACCCTAACAAAACTGTGATCAAGATACTTCAGTACAAATGCAGCTGCCCTTGGGGCATCATATAAACTTATTATAAAGCATTGAAACACCACTGCAAAGTTAATTTTATTAAAATTAACAGTGTCTTCCCCTCCATCATTCTCACATTAAATGGAGCACCAAGGAACAGAATGGTTGATCCAGTTTGCAAGATTATGAATAGCCACAGATTGTTTTCTGAATATTTAAAGGATACAGTTCAATGGCAAAAACAACAACAGCAACAAAAAGTGGTACATTGATAAATGAAGCCTTTATTTCTTGAAAGCTGAGCAAATAATTTGTTTATATGTGAACAGAAAGCTATCCCCTGATGCATTCACATACATCCACAGTACCTTTTGTGAATTCCGTGGAGTTGTTCCACTTTATAACTAGTGTAACTGAGATCAGAATTTGACATTTAGTTGCTAATAAAACAATAAAACATTGAACTCCTTAATTCCAGTTGATCCCAAGCATTCAGTTCTGCAACTGAAGAACTCCAGTCCTGCCTTTCTGCCTTTATATTATGCTGGAGGGAGGCCAGGCTTCTCCCATCTTTTTTTTTTGTTTTTTTTTCCTAGTGCTCATTGTGCAGCCCACATGTCTCTGTGGACATGGTACTACATCAGTGGAAGCTTAAAATTCTCTGCAGAAAACTAAAATATACTCAGAGCATCTTTTCCATGTGCAAAGTGAAGTGATAGTAGTAGTGTTGTCCACGAGGGACAATTCACCCAGTTCTAGGATTGGTGGTGACCTTGACAGTCTCTCTGCAGCCAACATTCAGTGATCATGTTTTCTTCCTTCCTCACATCATAGTCTTTACATCTCTGATGTAAATTTGTGTAATTTGTGTAATTTGTGTAATTTGTTCAGCAGATGTGCTCTGCAGTACAGCTCAAAATCAACAGAATCAAGAATGTGAACAACCATGCGAAGCAAGAGGTGCTCCTGGCTCTTGCAGTCTATACACAGCTTAGAGACCTCACAGCTTTTTCAAAGCCTTCCCATGCTCCTTCCTCTCAGGACCAGGACAGGGCACAATGCTCATGCATCAATCCTGACCCTTCTTTAAATACTTCCCTTGATTTTGTTACAATAACAATTGTGAATAATAATGACAAATTGTTTATTGTATTTTATTGTAGTTTTCTCAAAGCCTGAGACATGGCCTGAGACATCTGATTACTTTACATTACTGTTCATGGTATGGGATTTGAGATCTAACCAAGCCTATCTGTGGTACTGATACGAAATGCTGTGGCCTTGGGCAATCACGACTTTTTCTACTAAGAATATTTATCCTTACATTAAACTTTTAATATTCATGAAGACTTCCAGACAAAAGATAGATCTTTCTGAATAGCTCACAATAAATAAGTAAATAAATAAATGGATTTTGCACATTGCTGCTAACTCTGATCCCTTTCCTTCCATACAAATGCTTTTAGCGCTCTAAGCAAGTACAATACACTGTAAAAGGGAGCAGGATCTGCTTTTCTTCAGACAGGTGTAATATATTTATAATGTGCTTCAGATTTCCCATGGGAATTAAATAAGTTTTTTCTCTCTTAATGATTTTTTGCCCATCAATAAATAAATAAATAAATAAATAACAACATCTAAATAAATATAACTCTGGATGTATTGCTGGTATGCTTAGGAGTTTTTCTTTTTTTTAATGAAAATAAATTAAAAAAAAACTGAATTATTTGTAGCTGTTTGTGTCTCTGTAATTTAAGAGACTCACAAATATATTCAAAACACTATAATTTTATTAAATTATATTTTATTGTCATAGAGATTACATATTTGCTTGTTTGGGACATAAACTGCATTTAACAACATATTATCTTCTATTAAAGGGAAAGTAAGATCTGCACAAAACTATACAGCAGAATTCAGGTTCAATACCTAGACTTCTCTTTCAGTATAATACAGTCAATGCAAAATCTCAGGCAATTTATTCAGCAAATTCAACAAAGACAAAAAGAGAAACAAGGAACAAGAAAGTAAGTGGTTAACAAAAGACAACATTTTAAGTTCTACAGCTATGTTCTATGGTTTACATATTTTGACAACTTATCTAAATCTTGAGACAGAACTGTAATGATAAGTCAGAAACTGAAATTTGAGTATCACCCCATTTCTTGTCAAGTGTTACAGGTGTTTGAGATTAAAACCATCAAATTTTAACCAATTCTATTTTCTTGTTAACCCCATTATCAAGTAACTTTGAATGCAAAGAGAGGTCTCAGAAAAGCAATGAATTTTGAGACAAAAATAGAGAATGTCCAAACCTTGTAAACATTCAGTTTTTTAAACATTCATCCTTAGCTTCAATTTAATGTGGTTAAAGTATAACTGCTTCCATTTACATGTTCATTTGAATATTGTCCAAAAAGGTTGATATTGAATGTTTTTATTTTTATCTGTCCAGAAGAATATGCAAATGTATAATGAACAGTCGGCTGAATATGAGCCAGCAGTGTGCTCAGGTGGCCAGGAAGGCCAACAGGCTTGCGTAAGAAACAGTGTGGCCAGCAGGGCTAGGGAAGTGATTGTCACCCTGTACTTGGCTCTGATGAGGCCGCACCTCGAGTACTGCTTTCAGTTTTGGGTGACTCGCTACAAGACGGACATCGAGGTGCTCGAGCAAGTCCAGAAAATGGCAACAAAGCTGGTGAGGGGTCTGGAGAACAAGTCTTACGAGGAGCAGCTGAGGGAGCTGGGATTGTTCAGTCTGGAAAAGAGGAGGCTCAGGGACAAACTTATTGTACTCTACAGTACAGTACCTTAAAGGAGCCTGGTGACAGGACAAGGGGGAATGGGCTAAAGCTGCGCCAGGGGAGGTTTAGGTTGGATATTAGGAAGAACTTCTTTACCAAAAGGGTTGTTAGGCATTGGAATAGGCTGCCCAGGAAAGTGGTTGAGTCACCATCCCTGGAGATCTTTAAAAGACATTTAGATGTAGAGCTTAGGGATATGGTTTAGTGGAGGACTTGTTAGTGTTAGGTCAGAAGTTGGACTCTGTGATCTTGGAGGTCTCTTCCAACCTAGATGATTCTGTGATTCTGTGAACATACAACAAAACAGAAAGATGATGAGAAGCTAAAAAAAATAGTATTTTAACAATCTGCTCTGGAAGGAAACATTATGGCTACATTTCAGTTGTGTATTAAGACAACCTAAGCATCTACATATAGGCACCCACATTTGAGCTAAGGGACTAACATTTCATTACAGTCAGTAGAATACACAGGCCCAGAAAAGATTATTCCACTGACAGTCATCAGGGATTCATCTTGGTTATCTAACTACAGGCTGAAAGTACTTTTGCAGATGTCCTTGCGTATTCTGACTACATGCCAAATATAGCTGCATAAGGGCTCTGGGTTCTCCCTCTGCATTTTTCCACCTGATAACAGGCATCTCAACCTTTGGCACAGCAAATGGTTCTTGATGTAAATATTCAGGAAACTCAGTCAAGACCTAAGACTATTTTAGGGTGAGCTTTGAGTAAGAAATTACCATCTGTCATTCAAAAAGTTGAATGTCTTCTTATTTTCTTCTATGAGTCTTCAGCACTGCTTATTATGAACCAGGAGACTGACTCTAGTACATTCACTTGCTGTTTTCCAGGATAAAAATTCCACTTCCTTCTCACTTGTAGTAGCAGTTATAGGATACCTGTACTTAGACACCTGAACTTATAAGATCAATAAATCAGCATAACAGACCTTCAGAAACCTCAGATTCAAATTTAAAATTATTTTTCAAAGCTAATTTACAAACTTATTAAACAAAATTATGATCTCTTATCCATTAGTTTAGCACTGTCAACATCCAATAACAACATAGGAAGTCCAATTTTAAATGTTTGTAAAAGTCTTTGTTAAAAAAAAAGTCACTGTAAAAGTCTACAATTCTGAAAAATAACAACTGGAATATGGGATTCCTGTAGGAATAATGTAGGTATAGGATCCTGACATCTGTGAGAAGTGTTCATTTTTCAAAACATGCTGTCAATATGTCATTAATATTAAGAGAAATAAGGTTAGTAAAGTTCAATATATATTGAAAAGTTTCCTTGACATTTAACACATCATATTAAAAGCTTCTTCAAGGGGAAAGAAATATCAACTTGTCACCTAGAGATTGAAATTGAACTGCTCTGAGACAAACTGCTGTTTCTTCCCCATGATGAAATTCACAGGATGGGCAAAATGTCAAGATAAAAATAAAGTATCTGGGAGAAAACATCAAAAGAAATATAGCCATTGTTACTGTTACTGCCAAAATAATCTAGAAAATCCAGTTGCTCCCCAGTAATAATATGTGACAGAAATGCCCACACGTTCAGATCTGTTCTTGAAACACAGTAAAAAGTATTACTGAAGGTACAGTCTGCTGTTCTGTGTAGTTTGTTAGATTCCCTGGGAAGAAAATAGCTCCATTTTTAAGGTAGATAATATTTTCAAATCACCAAGCATAAAAAATTATTTTCTGATTTCTGAAACAACATTATGAACAAAGAAGAAACTGTATAGCTATATGAAATGCTATGCAGTGAAGCTGATTGCCAAATCACAGGTAATCTTAGTAGGACAGTTTTACATTGAAAAATAGCTGAATAATTTTTTCAGTGTATTCTTTGGCAAAAACTATTGTTAAAATATGTTAAATATATTGCTGTAAGTACAAAAACCTTAGTCAGGAAAACTAAGTCAAGAAATATTAATATGAAAGGTGGGATAAGACCTATTATTTTTCAGAACAGATTCTAATGTCTAGAACTACTGAACAGGCATGCTCATTTTATTACAGCTTAGTTTTTTACTTTTTGTGGCCATGATTCTTCAAGACAAAAACAAATGCTCTAAATTCTTCTCTGCAGTAGCCAACAAAATGTGTGTGCTGGTTTACAGCATATAAATATAAAATCTGGTTACCTATTTAAGACAAGATGTTACACTAAAGATTGACAAAAATTTAGAAAGATTCCATGATCTCTTGTTATATATCAAGTACATATATGAAGTATATATATCAGTGTAATATATATTTCCATTCTCATGTTGTATATCAAGTATTTCTTATTATGTATCATTTCAGAAATATAAAGAAACTCAAACTATTCTTAGCTTTTATCTTCAGTTCTTTACATATGCATTAGTGGCATTGCTCACTTTTTTTTTTTTTTTTTTTTTTTTTTTCACCTAATACTGGAGCATACATTTTTCCTCAATTAAGAGGCCTGCTCCAGAATTAGAGTTGTACTTTAAAATCCCAGCTCAGGTTTGCTGGACTCTGCCTGACCACTCCACAACTTCCAAGTTCCTTTAAAATGTCTATTGTCAAACGAAAGCTTAAAAACTTACATTCACTTCTTCATCGTGTTTTCAAAGAAGTTATCTGATAACCTCTCCTATAGACCTAGTGACAGAGAATCCAGTAACTATATTGTCACGTTTTTTTTCTCCTCCCCAGGAAAAAAGCTAGTGCTTTTTTTCTGCAGTGTCCAGAAATTTATTAAGCTGGTATCACAAATGTGGCTGTGACTATACATTATAAATCCTTTATAGTCTGATAAAAAATGAATTCTAGCTGGTTGTCTTCAAATTAATTTTCTTTGAAGTGTACATTTTTTTGTCATCACACCTAAATATTTACTTGAAAGGTAACTTTTGACAGGGAACAGTTCTTTCTAGATTGGCATTTTCAGAGTGTAGTCAGATCAATCCATCAGCCACAAAGAGATATAGAAAAAATATTGTAAGAATAATTTGAAGAAAAGTCATTTTCCTTGCAACTGTGTCCTGAAATTTTCAAGTGTTGATCTTAAGCTCAAGGAAAAAGGTGTGAACTATTCCGAAAGACATAGAATGTGTTCTTCACCTTACTATTTATGTTTCAAATTCTCCTTGAAAAGGCCATATATAAGACTGAATTTTCATTCAGGATGCATCATGTCAGCTCTTAAAAGTTCGTGCATTTCAAAGCAATGGGAAATTCTTTTTGCACACACACATAAAACAAATGCACACATAAAAATCCAACAAAGTCCAAATAATTATTTTGAAACACCATAAGACTATTGAGGAAAGCTTTCAAATGTTAAGAAATGCTCATCTTTAAGTTCCCTGTGCGTTCTTCATTCAGCCCTCTTTGTGCATAAGCATCATGACAAAATTTAATTATGCGATCACTTTTCTCTTCCACAGGACCTCTGCTTCATTCAGTGCACTGAATGTTCACATAATGAGCAACTACTCAATATTTTGTTTTCTCCTCATTTTTCAATGTGTGACCTGAGGCCTTATTTACTGCACACTATTCAAACCCTACTCTCAAGACAGAACTGTTAATTTCCTCTTGAGTTTCTCTCTGGTGCTCATCACCACAGTACCTAAACAATTAAAAATATTAATTAACCAGTGTTCACAACACTCTTGCAAGACCATAGAGAACTGAAGAGCAAAGAAATTAAGGTCAACAAGGTCTACTGATTTGGTGTCTATAGACAATAGTATCCTTCAATGCATATTTCTTTACTCTTATATAAAGACTTGGACTCTTTATTAAAAATGTATACATTTTACAATTAAAACCTGTAGTGTATGCAGAAGACAAAACTATGATTAGAAAGGTAAAGTGGATTCTTAAGAGTCCTGATTATGACATGATTTTCTATCTTGATGATAACAAAACTCTCTATGAAAGTTCTTTTAACTGAAAATATCTACAATTCTAATTAAAAAAATAAAATACAGTTCTATTACATGGTATGAAACTGAGAGTAGCAATGGTTTACATCAAGATGAGAAAATTTCATGTTACTTCATCTAAACTAGCAGTTGACAGTGGCAATAATTTAACAGCTCTGAAACAGGATGGTCAGTGAGATTCTCAGGTACTTGTTAGTACCCAGGGAATTGCATGTGATTCCTAAATTACCATATAGGTTTTGCAAGACAACATATTCTATGGGAAACAAAACATTTGTTGCCTGCATCCTTCTGTCCCCACAAGAGTGATCCAAACCTCTCTCCCTGGCCCAATCCTTCTCCACACTTTTTCTTGTGATAATCCCATTCTGTCTCACAGAAACTTCATGTTATAAGAAATAAAACATAATGACAGATAGCTATGAAAATGTTTAGAGAAAGACATTTAAAGCAGCCATACTAACCACACATATGCTAGTTTTTCCAACAAATCCAAAGCCAGATATCCAATAGTTCTTTCATTTCTTGATGGTTGAGAAATTTTGCAAGGTTTTTTTGGTCCTGAAAAGTCTTGTGAAAAAATTCTCATCAGAGACAGAAGGTATCTGAAAAAGATATTGCTCTTAAGGTTCAAGCTATCAGGATGCATTATAATCTGGCTATCTCTGCAATTTCACCTATTGCTTCGACTCTGAATTAAAGCTTAGTCTTTTAAAGGATTTTTTTTTTCCAAGCTATCCTCTCCCACAAGGACATAAACACCAATCTGTCTGAAAACCTACCTAGTTTCCTTATACCATTCTTGGATTACAAAGTTGGAGCAAAAGTGAAATAAAAGATACATCTTTTTCTCCTACTTATCAGTCATCAGGAAGTACAGGCTGCTGCATCATGAGGGGTGGTCTCATCTGAGCAACTGCATTATCTCCACCTTCCCCATTTATAAACGGGACCTACTAACCTACTACTATATCCCGAGGATTATAAGCGTAGTAACTTAAATCAATTGTTCTGTTAATAAAAAGAATTAAAAAATTAAAAAATAAAAAAAGAGCACAGTTTACAGACCCTTTGAAGTTGTTGTGTTTAGTGACCTATAGTACTAAAGGTTTCTGTTTATTTTCATACTTTATCTTCTCCAAGGATACAACACTTTCATTCAAATACACACTGTAATCAGCTATAGTTGTGTTCAAGGTTTTCCTCTCTTGTCCTGCTCTTTATACATCTACTCTTGTTTAAAAGAAACTTTCTGCATGTGATTGTCCAAATCTGCCATACTGTTAAGCATTCTAATAATGAATATAAAGATTTCCCCTTCAGATTTGAAGATTTAAGGCTCAGTCATGTTCAAAAATGCAAGGAATATGAACTGAGTTAGAGAAAGGTCTGTAGTTCTAGAAATTAGTCCACTTAGAGAATGAAATGAATTCTTTATATGTACCTTTACTGAAATGCACAATACCTGACACTCCATGACCACGAGAAAGCTAAAGAAAAAGCACTGTACACAAAGTCAAATACTGGCATTCTGTGAGTTACCTGGAAAAGATTTGCATTTGGATTCACGCATCATATTTAAGGAAAATATGGAGTTTGGAACCAAACAAATGGCATTTTAGAAAAAGGGAATATACTTGGAGAGAACTTCAGAATTAATTCTCTATCTTTTCTGTTCATTCATTGCCATTTGCATACAAAGATGTTCCTAATCCTTTCCTGAAACAGAAAGTAGGAGCTCTTCCCCAGGGAATATAAACACTGTTATTCAGTATTCCACAACTGTGAATTAATGTTAGAACAAGGACACAGCCTGATTGATGCAAGTACTCTTCAAAGGTTGATATCTGACAGTATTGATTGGACTGTAGTTATGCTGTTATGTAGACATAAAATTATCTCCTAGATATTTAAAACTTTTCTGCAGATACGTGAAGGATGATAGGTGAAATGAACAGGGGAGTTAGACTGATAAAAAAAAAAAAAAAAAAAAAAAAAAAAAAAAACCTAGGGAATATTAGGAAATGATCTAAAAAGTACAAAATGAAATTTAAGAAAAAAAAAAAAAGGCAAGCACTATTGGCAAGCACTACTGGAGGGATCTAATTTCTTAAAGTCTTAATAATGAAAAAAATATATGTATATATTAGAATGGCAAAAATGAGGATTCAAAGAGCAATATGAAAACAATGGGCTATGTTTTAACAACAGTAATATAACTGAAATGCTAGGAAGGGGTAGGGAAAGTATGAGATGACATGGAATGAGAGATACTAAAGAGGTTATAGCTGATGAGAAAATTGTAGAAGCTTATGGAAATTTTAGTTGCCTCAACTAATTTAAAAAAAATAAAATAAAATAAATCTTCAGCACTACTTCAGATAGAATGACTTTGTAGATAGCTTGGACATGAAGGATGAATAACAAAGACAAACAACTGGAAATGACGGAAGGTATGGTCTCAGTTGTCAGGTAACATGGTAGTACAGTAAAAATACTAGAAAATGGGAAAAAATAGTGAAACTTCTAAAGAAAAGCAAGGAGTGGTAAGATGAAATAGTTGATGGGTGGACAAAAATGGCTCAAGAATTAAAAAAACAGTTTATTATCCACCAATATTTTGTAGTGTAGCTGTAAGAGCTGCTAGGACTCACAGGAAAAGAAGCCAATTAAAATGTAAAAGATCAACTAGAGTTATAAGGTGAAGGGTACTGAGATACCTAAAAAAATAATCCAAGAATTAAGATACACTTAAGAAGGATGCATCCCCACCAACTGGCACCACTTCCAATAAAATCAGTGTATGAGAATAAGACCAACTTGTCAAGAGCAGAACAAAGAAACTTCTTATCTGTTCACTGACACCAAAGCAGTTTTCATAAACTCACTTGAAAGTGTAGTAATTCTGTTTCATTCAAACACTAAAAAGGCAAACAATGAAAAGAGCCTGCTCTCAAGCGTGGGATGTTAATGACAAGGGAATGCACTGGGAAAAGCACTGGAAGAAGGTGGCTAAATAGCTCATTGTTGTTATCTATCCATCAGCCAGACAGTGCAGAAAAGCAAAGGGAAAAAAGAATTAGAAATGACAGTTCTGTAACTCAGTGCTCTGAATGCAGTAAAGTAGTCCTAAAACTTTATTTCTCACTTAATTGTAAAGAAATTTACTACAATATATAGCCTTGAAAACACTACATATTTTAACTAATGTGTGTACAGACACTGTTTCTCTTCTTTTGAGTTATTTTTCATATTATTTGTGTTCCTCATAAGCCTTCCTGAGACATCATTAATGTGTTTATTTTTATGCACAGCAGGTCTATGGGGGAAAAAAAAATCCCACACACCAAAGAAATGCAAAGAGGTCTTCTAAATAAGGAAATGTAGAAGAGCCAATTCAGCTAATCAATAGCCTAAATATTTTTTAAATAAAAACAATGAGCAAGAGCCTCAACCCTAATTAAATGTGTTTTAACTCCAGTAGCACAATGGGCACTTAACAATGCCTTGAACAAGCAGCTAAGAGTTTCTCAGAGCAGGGAGTCCTTGAACAGCATAAAGCCAGAGCAAGCAGTTTGTACTTCCTACTGTAAACCCTGGGATGTGGAAAATGAAGACAAAAATATTAAAGCAGTTAATCATAGAATCATAGAATGGCTTGGGGAGAGACCTCATGGCAGCCTTTCAATACCTAAAGGGGTCTTATAAAAAGGATGGAGAGGGACTCTACTCAGATAGATAATGATAGGACAAGGGGGAATGGTCTTAAGCTAAAAGAGGATAGATTTAGATTAGGCATTAGGAAGAAGTTCTTCAGTTTAAGGGTGATGAGGCACTGAAGCAGGTTGTCCAGGGAAATTGTGGATTCCCCATCCCTGGGGCATCTACAGATGATATTTAAGGTCCCATCCAAAGATTATTTACATGATCTTAAAGGTCCCATCCAACCCAAGCCATTCTATGATTCTATGATCATCTAGTTCCAACCCCTCCTACACAGGCCAAAAGTTGTTCTCCATCTTTTTTATAAGCCCCTTTTGTGAACTGAAAAAATTATAAATCCAAAAAGACTCATGTCTTCACAATCATAATATCAAGTAAAATATGCAAAATATTTTAAAAAACATATTTAGAACTTCTTTGCCTTCGGATTTTGAACGTCATTCTTCATGTTATAAAGCTTGTCGCTTTGTTTATGTTTTTTGCAACTAAAGTATTTAGAAATGTCATTTAGAGGATTTTTTAAATTTGTGTAATTCTAACATAAAGATAGGCCTTCAGGATGTGGGTCTTTGTGGGAAAGAAAAAATACTATGAAATTTAAACTTAAATCACATTATTTTTTATTAAAGTAATTATTAGATCATCTTTTTCAAGCTTGCTATGCTCAAATTTCTGAGTTTTTATTTGTATCCTTAGGAAATGTCACGACAGGTTTCTTAAGGTCAATGGGACCAATGAGATTTAAAGTCACCTTTTTTTTTTTTTTTTTTCCAAGACAGTGCTAAGTCACAAAGTTAAAAAATAAAAGAAACAAACAAAACACTAAACATAAATATTTGGTATTACAATCCAGTAAGAACATTAACAGTTTCTACCGTCCTATAAATTTATTTTTCTCCCACACATTCATAGCCGATTTTAGCATACTACATTATGAAAGAACTGCAGAGATCTTTTTATGATAGAAATGTGCATGTGACGTATGGATGGAAATTTATTTGCAGCACTTTTTCTTCCACTTATTTCAATGGGCCCGTTAGAACAAAATGAATATTGAAGTAAATGTTAATCACTTAAAATGATTTTTTTAAAGAAGCTCTTAGTCATCCACAGAACAATTGCAGTAAATAATTCTGTATTTCTAATATACTAAAACTTATTTGCTTCAAAAGAGACATTAAAATGAGAGGTTCAAACTCTGAGAATAAGACAAACACTAAGTGACAAGTGTTGTTAGATTCAATCATTTCTGTCTACCTCAGATGGATAGTAATTAATATTTTATCAAAGACTGAAGAGCCATTGTATTCATTTGGTTTTGAATGCATGTTCTACTTTTCAATGTCTTAAATAGTGTCCTAGTTCTGTATGGAAAAAGAACAAAAGATAAGAATAGAATGGTTTTCCTTATATCTGCAAACAGTCAAGGAGAGTATCTCTGGAGCTAAAAAAAATGTTGTTTGGTCTCTGATTTGACTTGTAGCACTTGAGAATTGATACCAGGATTTTTAGATGGAAGATGTCATAGGACTTAATGGTGCCTTAATGCTGATGTGTTCACCTTTACTAAATAATTTTCAAGAATCATTGAGTTGCTGCAGATATGAAACATGAAGGTGAACAAAATTTCTGTCCCCTGGGAAACATGCCAAACCTGCACAGACCCAGAAAACTTGCAGTGTCCTAGCTGTCCATTCCTACTTGCATGAGCAGGAACAGCCCTGACCTCGAGTAGAGCAGGTGTTCCCATTCTTCAATGTGCACATCTTCAGCTGCACATGTGTGTTGCCTGAAGTGCGAGCTGGCTTGCATATGTTGCTTGATACAAAACAGGAGCTACTTCTGTCTCCAGAGCTGGTATCCCCCCAAACTGGGACAGGAATACCTCGCTCTTTTGTTACCCCTGCAATTAGTGACAGAAAGCATGCAAGCAATTGCCATTTGCTTTGTGCTTATTTGCATGTTATTGGCACTGTGGGAATTATTCATGATATCAAAAAGTATCATTTGCATGTATCCAAGTATGAGGATGAGCTTGTAGTGGAGCACTGAAATATCGGTCTGCTTTTGAGCTGGGTTTCAGAACACCAATCTATAACACAAAAAGAACAGCAGTGGAGAGAGCACAGAGTCAAATCAATACATTTGAAAGAGCAGTGCAGTGCTATGCTGACTTGCCTACATACCCTGAGGACGACCACATTTTCAAAAGACCATACCTCCTATTCTTGAAAACTCTCTATAGATCTGGAGTACCCTGAATACTGCATTCATGTTCTCTCCTGTGCAGTCTAATCACACCTTTGCAAATGCATCTATAATTCTCAGTACCTCTGTTTACCCATCTGTCAAACATGGATAAAAACCCTCTAAATTACAGAGCTGTTGTGAGTCTTAATTTATTAATGCATGTACTCTGAGATTCAGAATTGAAAGAAATCACATGCATGAATTATTATTATTATTACTATTCCATATAAAAATATTTTGAAACAATAAAAGAACCAGCAGAAGATGGTATTTTGAAAACATCAGTAGTTAAATTCTTTTGAATATTACTGTGCCGAAGCTATCAGACAAATCCATTTTATCATATAGCAACAAAACATGTAAAATCATTACAGCTGCTTGTTGAGTTGAAATGAACCAGTTTTATGCAGCCACAAGTTTTTTCTAGCTGTATGAAAAACTTCAGACAGTGGAAGAAGGCAAGGTAATTATGATTTCCCTTGAGAATTCTTGATAATAATACCTCTGTAAAATGCATGTGTGTGACAGTTTGGGGTCTATCAGAATTTCTGTAACAATTCTTTTTGCATGAACTCCTGTAAGTTGGCTGAACATTTCACCAGAATTGATAAACTATGGTACTGCAAGCAGCTAAGTCAAAATAGTCAAAATTAAGAGCCTGAAGCAAGTCACAAAAACTATATTTAGGACCTTAAATCAGGGGCCTTATTTCACAGACACTTAGCACTGCTAGTTGCCCTACATGACACATGCAATTTCATCATGGCAGAAGTGCCACTACCAAGTGCCTTATGCATTTGCATGCTGTTCTCATCCTCCAGAGTTCTGAATCTTGTGCAGTCACGGGTGTGCAGAACAGCACTCTGTTCTACCAAATCAGTTTCCACAGCTGACTGGGACTTGTTATTTATATCTTAGTAGCAGTATATTCATTTTATAGGATACTACACAAGATTTCTATAAGAGACAGGCTGTTATATGCATTTTATTACAGTTACGTCCTATACATGAACATTTTTCCAGGAAAAATATATCCAACAAGGAATGTGCCACAAGATTAACCTATAGAGGTATAAAACTGAATATTCACAATAAATCCACTGATGCAAACTTTTGAGTATTAACATTCAGTAATTGCCAGGAAAACTTGACAAGTCTGCCAGAATTGCACTGTACTCAGTTTATACTGTAAATCTTAACAGCACTATTAACAAACTTGATTGATTAGGAAAATTGAGCAGAAGAATTTAAGTAGATTCAGGAAGTGTGCTATAGAATTGTATAATTTTCCATAATATTTTGGTTTTTCTCTTCTCAGCTGGTAATAGAAATTCTTGCAAGCAAAAGTAGCCACAGCTGTTGCCCTTAAATATTTGGCAGTTTTGCTTACAGTAAGATTCAGTTACCTCAGAATCTGCAATATTGTCTTTTATTTTGTACATTTGAAATAATAAATGCTGTAAATACTGCAAATATTACAGTTAGTTTACTGAAAATCCTTAGGGCATAGATATATGCTGTGAATGTATCTGGAGCAGTTTGAGAAATCACCACCCCCGACAGTTTGCTACCACCCCACAGCTGGAAATTACACCCCCCACACAGCTGGAATGCCCTAATTGTCCATATGGGCAGTTGTAGTTAGTTCCCAAGAAAAGCAGACAGCTTAACTACAGTCACCTTCAGAGAAACAGAAGAAAAGCTGGAAACAGAACAGAAGAGAATAATGTGGAGATGGTAAAATCATTAAAAATGGAGCAGAAAATGTGAAAGCAATCAACATTCTCTTGGAAAAAAAAACAGGAACCTGGCCCTCCCTCCTTTGCTCAGGAGCTGTGTTTAAGCCAAGACCCTCACCCTTCGTTCTTGCCTGAGCTTTGCTGATGGTATGTCCATGTCCATCCATGTACCTCGCTGATCCTAACCATTCCCTGCCTGATGCCAGAGCAGCCCCATCCCTACAGCCGTGGCTGGTGATCAGCATGCTGTGGCTGACACTGGTCACCATCACTGACACTGTTCCACTTGCCCTGTTCAGGTACTGAGGGGTTGCATCCTCGTCTTCCCAGCCCTCACCCTCAGCTCCCAGACTTGCCTTGCAAAGCAGCCTGATTCTTGACACAAATATCCTGCAGAGGACTAAGTTTATATCCATAAACAGAGGTAACACTTTGAAGCTCTAAAAAAAAATATAAAGAGAATCATGGCCTGCAGGACTGTGCAAAGTGGCCAGTGAAAAAGAAAGGAGGAAAAGCCCTATATTCACAGACTGTGAGAAGTAGCATGCATTTGGAGCATGGCTTTGTGTGGGTCTCACAGTCTTACTGACCACTGTGCATTTCTTCTACTGAGTGGCATTTCCTCTACAGCTCCAGCCACCTGGGAGAGTTCACAGCCTTCAACCAGGCACTCATGGTGAGAAAAATATAAATCAGAGGGAGAATTGGCTTTGTGGAGAGAGATTCAACAAAACCTTTGCACTGAAAAGAGGGCTGTTTACACCAGCTTATAGGAAACACCAAGATTATGGGGAAGAACAAATTCTATCCTCTAATAAGAACCTGGTGGAATAAGTCTGTTCTCCCTTTTATCATCCACTGTCAGGAATCTTTTTCGGACCTAATGTCCTAAGCCATTTCTCTTCCAAAATTTTAGATATAGGTTCAATATAGGCACTAGCATTCGATGTCTGGTGGTTACAGCATTCATATAGGCTATAAAAATCATACATTAAAATCACCGACATGGATAAAAACAACCACATTCCCCTTTTCCTGGGGCAAGATGATGTCCTGTAAATGGGATCCCTTGGCCCCCTTTTCTGAAGCTGTTTCACTGCATTTAAAATACAGAAATAAATTCATGAGCCTGCAGAGTGAGAAGGATGATGCAGTCTTCTGGGTACTCCTTTCTCCTGGGAAACCAGCATTTCAGTCAGTGCTCCAATGAATATTTACACAAAGAGAAAAAGCTCCTAGAGGAGAGATTAAAAGAGACTCCACTGAGAATGCCCTGGCTGGGATTAAGCACCAGAAAGGCACTTAAGCACTGCTCATTGCAGTCAAGAGCCTACTGTACACTGGTTTCAGTGAGGAAGCCAGCTGAAGAAGTTCCCATTCTCTCTCCTTCCTCCTCTCATCCTTTCTCACTTTCACACATCCTAAGGTGTGGGGCAGTGCTACTATGATTCTGCTATAAAACAGACAATCAGCTATCACGTCCCAAAGAATGTGATTTGGCTGGAATCACTTCACTAACCTGACAAACAGCATAGTCTCAATCAGCAGTGAGAGCATGCAGAAAGGCTCAGAGATTTACAATACGCAGGTGGGAACAAGTAGACGGAGTGCATTTTTCAGCATGGAGGCAGATAAATAGGTGGAAGGGAAGAAGAAAAAAAAAAAAGACATAACTGTTTATGAGCCTACACTATAACAGGCCTCTGGGTAAAATCAGAGCCTAGGTATATATTCAGAGGAAATTTAGACACTTGAATGAGATTAATTTCATTGTCTGTAGCTGTATAAATGTGAGTTACAGTAAAGTTACAGTATGTCTTGGTTCTCTATACTGATCACAGAGAGATGAAGAGCATTTCATCTATTTAGACATCTACTCAGGATGGGATGAATCACACAGTGAAAGAGCATGGCAATATTGGCAATAAAAGGAGACTAAATACAAGTATTTAAATTAGACACTTAATATTTGTATCAATGAATTTAGATGAATTCCATCCCTAGGAGTCCATACAACTGCCACAGTAGATGGCAACTATGAAAATGTTTCATACATGCCAGATTTGTCTTCAAGATGGAGTCTCTTCTGTCAGATGGCCTTTTCCTTTGTGTATGTAGCCCTGATTTTGCTTGTTATCAACTTGTAATGGAGATGACGGCAGGAAACAATGTTTTACAATATCTGTACGCTACTGGAGATACTGACAATACCTCCTTCCTGAGTGGTAACAGCTAACATAAAACATTACAGTACACAGTTCCAGTTAGCTTTCCCCATGCAAATCATAGGGCATGTAAATACCCATATTGGTCTTCAGCTATCCTTTCACTATCCATTCAGTGACTGTTCAGTCACTGAAAACTTGGGGACTCTTCTGCAGCTATCCAGCACTGCCTTTCATTTTTATTGTAGTCTCACCAGCAAACTTTGTCAACTTACTTCCTTCTCCCTTTCTTCATCATTTATGGATATGTGAAAGACCAAAGGTGTCAATAAAGGCTCCTGTGGGTCTCCACTGACAACCTTTTACCCCTCTAGAACAGACCATTTATCCTACACTCTTTCTTTTCTATCTCTCATGTAACAATCCACAAAGGGAGTTTCCCCCCCTTGCCATACAACAGCTTTGATTCCATGTGAGCTTTCAGTGCAGGGCCTCTGTTAAAAATATTTTGAAAATCCAAGTATGGAATATCAGTTGAACCACCCTTAGCTATAGTACATTTGTGAAATTACTCCCATGTTTTATAAACTCTATATTAGCAGGGTACCTAAGAATGTTAGGGAGAGCGAATTTATCTATAATATAGATTTATTCATTCACTAATACAACATGACACTATTTTCTTTTTTTAATAAAAATGTCCTATAATATTTCTTATATTTTAATAAAATAGAGATTGTGCAAGTAATATTTTCTTTCCCACAGTCATAATGGGCCTCATAAAAATTGGCATTTAGATGTAGATTATGTGTTATGCAGGAAATAACAGATGAGGTTATCAGCTGTTTTACAATTACAAAGGCAATGTGTTGATTAAAAAAAAAAAAAAAAAAAATTCTTGCTGATAACACCTGACTATGACAGGTCCCTGTCTGCCCACCAATTTATATTAATCTTCTAGGCAATATGAAATTAACAGCTGTGTTCCACTTGTAAAATAGTTTTATTGATAGACTGCACTTAAAAAGGTTTAAATTTCTCTTCTCATTCTGGTTTTTAAAGAGCTCCTCCAAAGGATTCATGTTTTAGCAAAATTCTCATCTTACAGTATGACATTAAGCAAACCGTACAGCAGCATGTGCCTACTGTGCCATCTTCAGGATATTTTCAGAACAAAGTTATCCCTGGTTTTGCAGCCTTCCTAAAGAAGAAACTGAGATTAAGAATAACTGATTAAGAAATTAAATTAGGAAGTTGGGTTTTTTTTAAAAAAAAAAAATGTTTTTACTACAACATAAAGCAGCTGCTATTTTATCATTCTGAGAAAAGTTGTCACAGACCTCTACTTTGCTGTTTGAACTTTCATTCTGTTACCTAACATGATGAGGAGATGTGGCTGTTGTATTTCTCTGTTTAAGCAAAATTTATCTGTTGAAAAATCACCGTACTGTTTTCTGGTCCAAAGTAGATGAACTACTGCACTGGACTTGTGCTGCAACTGTTGCTCTTTATTCTTCTCTGCAGCACTGATCAGGTGGAAAATTATGTTACACCTCACTGTTTTGGTAAATGTCCTCAAATTCATCTGACCCTCTCATTCTTCAGTGAATTATTCTTTGGGACTGAGCCGAAGCTTATTATAGGCTGTTTTTGACTTGTATTCACTCTTTATTGACTGCATCATGAGGGCTTGGCTGGAGCAAACATGATCTCCACAATACGTATTTCCAAAGGCACCTTGGCTACAGCAGAGATCTTTTCCTTCTCACACTCAAGGAAGATGAACAGCCTGTACCTTAAGATTCAGCACTACTCTGGTGACCTGCAAGCCCTGACAACATGACTGCCTGTCGTTCTTATGCACAATGGTGTGAATTAAGCTAACAGCCTCTGTATGAATGGAAGCTACAAATTCAGTAGGTTATCTGTAGCTGCAGATTACCCTATTAGGCTCACCCTAATCTCCATGGAAAGGAAATGTACAGAATCCTAGTCATTTTTACATTAAAAAATTAATATTGTTAATGAACTACCACAAAGCATCTGCATTCAAATTCACTGCTATTTTACTTGCCCGTCTGTTCTTCATACCAACATGAACCAAACATGTCATTTCTTTCAAGAATAAATCTATTCTTTACACAGAGGCCACAGTCTGCATAACTCATAGTCTCACACCTGCTTATGAAGAACAAATGTTAATTTCCTAGTAGATACTGAGAAAGCAAAAAGCATTCAGAACCACCAGGTTGTTAACGGATCTATGCCATGACAATACAATTATGGCAAGACACAAATTTAACCATATACAGCTCAATGAGAAAAATAGAAAAGATATTCAGTCCATGTTGGAAAGATATGTGTTGTGCTTTAACCCGGCTGGCAGCTAAACACCACACAGCCGTTCGCTCACCCTCCCCCCTCCCTCTCTGGGATGGGGGAGAGAAATGGGAAAGTGAAGCCTGTGGGTTGAGATAAAGACAGTTTATTAAGATAGAAAATAATAATAATAATAATAATACGTACAAACAAGTGATGCACAATGCAATTGCTCACCACCCGCTGACCGATGCCCAGCCCAACCCCGAGCAGCCGGCCCCCCACCCCGGCTAGCCACCCCTATATATTGTTGAGCATGACGTCAGATGGTATGGAATAGCCCTTTGGCCAGTTTGGGTCAGCTGTCCTGGGTCTGTCCCCTCCCAGCTCCTGCTGCACCCCCAGCCTGCCCGCTGGCAGGACAGAGCGAGAAGCTGAAAAGTCCTTGGCTTGGTGTAAGCATTGCTCTGCAGCAATTAAAACATCAGCATGTTATCAGCACTCTTCTCATCCTAATCCAAAACATAGCACCCTACCAGCTACTAGGAGGAAAAATAACTCTGTCCTAACTGAAACCAGGACAATATGTTAAATATTTCTCACAAACTGGTTGATGATCACATTGGGAACTTGACTGTTATCTCTCCTAATGTACAGTAGAGCACAAGCTCTTCTGAGACGATCTTAAACCAGTTCCATGATTAAACTAAACTGCAGCACCGGCTTCTACCTAAGATGTAAGACATGTCTTCACACTTTCTATGAAGAAAAAATGCCATGCTTTCTGAGAAGAAAGGTTTTATATTAGACCTGAAACCAGCTCAACAGAAAATGAAGGTGCTCAGAAGCATGAGTAGTCAAGTACTACAGAGCATTTTTTTTTTCCATTTGATGAATTATGGCCATATTGCTAAACAACAGCTTTATTTCAAAACATATAAGGTAACATAGTCAAGCTATATATCATGGGGTCCATTGACCTCCCTAGCTGCTTCAATCAAATGAACAAAAAAGACTAGGAAAAAACAGAAACAGAATAAATAAATAAATAAATAAATAAATGTTCATTCCCAAATAGAGAGCACCAGAGTTCTTTCAGCCTGCCTATTTTTCTGTCCCCTGCTAAAGCTCCTTTCAACAAACTACTATCTTCACAGTGAGAAGAGTGTAATTTTTTATAGCTCCAGATAAGTTATACAAAATTAAGCCAGACTACTCTCTTTATGCTCCTACTCAGTGCCTCCCTTCCTCTTAAATATCTCTGTAATTTACAGTATTCATTCTGGATTTGCCTGAGAAGTGTTATATCTGAGAGGACCTGAATTATTGTTAGTCTGAACTCATACTTACCCTAAAGGTTGCTGATTATATTGTGCAGAATGCATTGGGAATAGTATATCAACCATCTGAGTCAATTGCTATTATCCTTCTCACACCAAAGAAGTGACAGTTCCTTAAAGTTCATGAGAAGGAAAAACTTATCACATGCCAAATGTCTTCAGAACTGGATTTTACTTAAACACCTGATGTCACATTGCAAGATTTCAAGAAATAGATACATAGACATAGAGTTTAGTCTTAAGAGATTTTGGAAAACTTGTTTGATGAAATGGGAACCTTACTATCTCATCTTCCTATCTCATCAGAAAATACAGGGGATTACCTCCATACTTGGCTTAACCAGGTTTCCTGAAACTCAATGTAAGGGACTTCTTCCTCCAGTCACACCAAATATAAATATGGAATGAGTCTACTGTAAATAGCAACATTAGAAAAGTATAAAACTAAAGTAAAAACAGAAAACAATTGTTGTCAGTGAATCTTAAATCTCATTTTTTCTATAAAGAGAGAATACAGTAATACTTCAAAAGATATGACTGTAAACAATAACTGGGAGTTTTCCATAGGGATATTTATTTATTTATTTTTATGTCTGAACAATAACACTATTCTTATTATCACTCAAAAGTTTTATATATTTCAACACTAGACTATCTTTTGTGGAAATCAATCTACATTTCATTGTTCCTTACAGCCATCTTTCTTGCAGAAAATATATTGTTTTAACCATTTAATTTAAATGAATCTCACTATTCACTAAAAGTATAAAATTATCTGATCATACACTGGCCATCATATTTATTACAAATCCCAGCTGTTAAAAAAAGCTTTGTAAAAACAGTGGTCTACCTTCTACATGTTCAAACAATTTAGATTTCTGACTGTAAGATTTGATTATATGCATTTATAACGGACATTTTCATCTGCATGATGGATGTAATCAGGAACATTTAAAACACCTCATCAACTCTTACCTTAAAATAAGGAGTATTCACTCTATTACTCACATTCATAATGTCCGTGAACTCCATAGACAAGAGGGTAAAAATAGATGACTGTATAACATATGCACAATGGTTCAGGCTGAGAGCAAAGATGGGAAAGCATTTCTCATTAAAAAAAAAAAAAGTGCATGAATGTGTGTAAGAGCATGTGTACATAGAGTGAGATTCTATTAATCAAAATATCCACACATTAGTCACTGTCGTCATTCACCAACCACTGGTTTTTTGATTTATTATACAGATTTGTTTTTCTTAACTCTGAGAACATTGACAGCTTATATACATTTATTCCTGCAGAACTCCCACAGAACTTTGTTTCATATACATTAGATCCAGGTCTACTTGCCCCACTGACAGACACTAAAAAACATAGAAAAAAAATCTTACTCTATTAAACCAACTGCTATTTCTTAAATAAGTAAAACTTTGCAACGCCCATTTCTGTCACTGCTGTCACACTTTCTCCTTGCATATAAACATGCTGTTCAAATGTATACTACTCCCCGTACAGTAAGAGAAAGGGAAATCTTGGAGGAATTTGCACTCTAGAAAGCAAGAAAATAAGGTAAGAAGCTATACAACAGATGATGGCTGCAAGACTGCTCCTAGACATCTGTCAAATTTAAAGTTTTGCCTACCAGAAAGTAGGCTAGGAAAATGTTCTTTTTTAAATGTGTGACCTTGGAGCTAGAAGCTTGAATACTAAATGGGAAATGTGAAAGAATAGTACTTTGGGACAAGAGACTAAATTTTTATTTTCTATTTGGAGAAAAAAATTATCTTACTGAAATATATCATTAAGTTGCAGTCTCACATTTGAAATTGTTAGGGAATGTCAGGAAGCATAAATCTTATCTTGATACGTATATAAACATTTTTACATCAGGCTTTTATGGTTTTCAAGTGAATAACATCTGATCAATAGTTACGGTTCATTCAAATACATATATATATATATTTTACCTAAATACAATGATAAGCTGGTTCAGAAGTATAATTTATAGATGCTTTGAAAAGTCAATATTAATGATAATGATGACAGCATCAACAGAAGTATATCTTACACATGAATTAATGTGTGAAAGGCCTTTGCAAGCATTAGTATAGAGCAACACTGAAAAGTATATGTTAATACCAAGCCTCAGATTATCCAACATCTCCACAAATCAGTGAGACCTGGTAAATAAATTACTTATTTTATTTAAAAATAAATTATATTATTTTCTTCGGTTGGGCAGTGTATTTGAGGTAAAACAACTGTACATAGTTGTGTTTTCCAAAAACGTGTTGGTCAAAGTTTGGCATCTTTTGTTGCTGTCCCCTTCAGACACATGAAATAATATTTGTCTTACCCCCTTTTTTGAGAACCAGGATACGGAGTGTCTATTGAGAAGGTGGAATGTTGGAAAGGAAAAAAAAATATGATGCATAGTTCTTTGCCGAAGAAATCAAATATTGGAACCAATATTCTGTCAGATTAAAACAATTGCAGGAATAAAATGAAATTCCTTATCTGGGCTTTGCATTCAGGGCTGAAAATAAAACCTTCATGAAACAAAAACAAAGAATGAAAACTCTGAGAAAAAGAGAAAAACAGATTTTCTGATGCTTTTAACCCAGTAAAATATCAAAATCATGTGGAAAGAGATTGTGAATTGATACTAGCCTGAGATGTAGTGTTTCATCTGCCTGTTGTACTCACTTGGCAACTGCAAGGCAGTGGGGCCTTCACAACTTGAAGCTTGTTCTCATCTGCAATACCAACTCTTTTATCAGTGAACTTACTTTGGAAATCAGTTTTATCAGTTTTTGATGTCTTGCAGTAGTTAGAAGAGTGTGATCAGTCTCTCCCTCGTTTTTTGTTTTTTTTTTTCTTGTTTTGTGTTTAAAGAACTGTCTGAAATCCATCAATTAATCACAATCATATTTCTGTAATTATTTTATTTTTATGGGTATGTAGCTACTTTTCCCTAGCTCTTCCACCCCCTAAGGTAAGTAAAGCTAAGTTACTATTCTGTGTTTCTTGGTTCCTTGAATTCTTAAACATGGGGAGTCTGAGATCTTAATCTTGGAGGATAGCCCTGAAAACACACCCCAAAGCATATTTACAACCTCAGTAAAAGATTGCTCCCTAAGAACACTTATTTCAGGAAGAAAAAAAAAAAAAAAAAAAAAAAAGCTCAACTGAGCAATTGTATAGCTTAAAATGTGCTGTCTCACCACACTTAAATAGAGGAGAGAACACAAGTTAACCTGGTTCAATTTATGTCATTACATTTTCAATTGTAAGGTCCCGGTATAGGAACTAATTTCTGACACCTGATGATTTGAAAAAATCCAGTTCTCACACAGCATGTTATACATTCCATGTTCTGCCAATTATTCACTTGCTTCAGTGTGTCTTTTCAACCATGTGAAAAAAAAAAAAAAAAAAAAAAAAAACTCTCAAAAAATATCTCATCACTTTCAGCAAATGAATTCTTGGAAAGAATTTCTCTGAACATCCTGCCAAAAGAATTGTAGCTTGTTCCAGTCCAGCATTACAAAACAGAATTTCACTAGGACACATTTCACTATTGAATATAACATTTATGTTTATAGGTCTACTCTGACCTAGCTGACTGATTGGTGAGAGTATTGCCCTCTGCGCTGCACTTTTCACAGGTTATGTTATGGTCAGATCCTGATCAGCTTTCCTGGATATAAGGGATTAATGAGTTCTTACCATAATTGTTTTCCACAAAGAATGTCTCTCCAGATTCATTGGAGGCTCAGTTCATGCTCTTTTCTCATGCTTCCACAGATTATATATGTCTGAAAGAGCCAAAGACAGAATGATGTTGGTGTGGTCAGGATTTTTTGCCATTCTCCCATATGAGTAAATCAACATTACGATATGAGACAGGGTACAAAGGGAAGGACAGTAGCCTAATTTGCAGTGATGTTATTATTCTAACACTATGCAATGACATAGCATTTTTGTCACTAATAGGTTTGCAGACATTCATGGTTTGAGGCATCCATCCTGCACATGTAAAGTTCTTGCTACTGTAGGACCCCGCATCCACACTGCAAATGCAGTGTGTCAGGCAGCACCTCAGTGTGCTACCTCAGCCTTAGTCCTGGCCCTCAGGAAACCCCTTCCAGTGTACCAGTCTAGCCCTACTTGTGACTCATTTTAGCAAATTATACTCAGCTATTTACCTTTCCTTAGGTTTTTCACCTATCACATTTTCCAGCTTTAAACATGGAATTCATTGCTCTCAGGTGAAATCAATCTATCAGTTACCATAGCTGCATAGCTAGCAGTGTAATTAGTAAGCCAATTTGCATATAACTGACCTTTTCCAGTGTTTTCTAATCTCCTGACTAATAGGAAAAGGGAACTGGTTAAATGACAACCAAGAAAACTGATTTTTTTATTTGCAAAAGGCTCAAATAAAGGAGCTATTCAGAAAAGCTTGAATCCACACCTATGTCCAGTGCATCATTAAAGACACACTTAAGCTCTAGCTGGCTGACCTAGATGTAAGTGCGGCCTCATTTTGGAAATCTGTTTCATAAACATACAAATGGAATGATACTGCCTGCATGTCTGGATGTCAACAGTGCAGAATGATTTGGTTCTCTTCACTTCTTGCTTGCTAAGGGTCTTGTTAGTTTTGCATTTACCCAGAGACAACAGAAAATACTAAAAGAACTGCACCACTCATTCTTATACCTGAAGAAAGACATTTTGTTAAACCCTTAGTGGCTGAGTTATAAATTCTTCTATCTAGCCCAGAAAAAAAATCTTTCCCATAAGACTTCACATTTTTTTCAAATCAGATTACTAAAGGTGTAAGGTTTATATGTAGGTTTCCCAGCTGAGCTGAAATAACATTTTATCAATTGCAGAGTGTAATTTTCATTCTCCTGATATTTAATGTATGTATAAACCTTTTTTTTTCATTATGATCTATAATTTAATAAGTAATGGTATGTTTGCACCACACTTAAGCATATATTAAATGCTTTATAAATGCAGTCAAAATGTGTTTTAAAAATGGCAGGACAGCCAAATGACTGCAATAATCTCATCTGCTGATTGATTTGAATCCCAAGCTGCTTTTATTGCAAGAGAATGAAGTACCATTACATCTGGGAATATATTTTCTCCTGCAATGTTTTGTTATATCTAATGAAAGACAGAGAATTGGGATATTTTTCTTAACTTCAAAAATGTCACTTTTCCTAACAAAAACACCATAAGAACTCCCAATTAATTTTTCCAAATATAGTCAGTGTATTACAAGGTAGTTCTATCTGTGTATAAGCAATGATGATAGTAACCAGTGGGGAAGGTCATTAGGAAGCCTTCCTGGGAATACTTATCAGCTAGATATCCAACATTTTGGGGTTTGGAGCCAGGATAACAAGGCTGATAGGATAGTAGATCATGGACTATAGATTATTTACTCAGCATGGGATTGCTAGCTTCAGCAAATAGCAGGAAAGGGAAAAGAGTTTGAGTTTGAGTTAAAATATAGTTTGAAAACTAGGCCAAAAAGATGAATCTAACAAAAAAGCGGAATATGCTGCTGAGTGTATGGCAAAAGCTTTTAAGAGAGTGTAGTTATGAGATCTAAAGTCTTTTGAAAAGCAAAAAGTACCAAACATTGTTCCTTGTATTTATTTCACCACTTGAACAGCTCAGAAGCATTTAACGTGCATTCTGCCACAAAGGCAACAATCTTCACAAACTTCACATTCAAGAGGCAAGACGTTTTCTAACTGAAATTTGGAAATACAAGATTTTGCACACAATAGCAGCAAACAATTAAGAGCTTGGGATTCTAAATCAGGAAATACAGAGATGGAGGGGAAAGAAAATATTAGTTTCATGTGAAAGAAGGAAAAGCCTTTGTTTCTAGGTGTCTTTGTCTTTACAAACATAAGCGATGCCCAGTCAATTCATTTCTAACACGCATATGTTAATTTTCATAGTGCTTTGTGATGTTCTCCTCTTTAATACCTAATGCAACACTAAAAGGTTTTAATGGAATGCAGAAAATAACACCAGAAATCTGAGACAGATTTTAAATTATTAAGACACTAAACGATCAACTTCTTATTCCAATTTTACAGTCTCAAAGATATTTTCAAACATTTCTTTATAATGTGGCTAATTAAACCCAGCTGATAGCAATCTTTTCTTAAAGAGTACATTTGTCATTTCATAAACTGTCTTGGAATTCTTCTTCATTCTGAGTTGATGTTTATAAAAGTCTTTCAGACAGGAAGAAATTGACAGACTGTTCAGGAAACAGTGAAGCTGTCTATACATAATGGGAAATGGACCATATTTTTGCAAAGCTTCTGTGGTCTACTGATGAAAAGTGCTGTATAAAAGGTAGGTATTATAATTATTACAGGGAGCTGTCAAATGCACAAAGTAAACCAATCAAAAAAGTAGAGATTTTTTTCATTAACTTTTTTCAATTATAGTAATCTTGGTTGCTACTTATAATTACACTCAGTAACAATTTTTCAGACAGCACTGTTATTTTCAAGTTGATTGTGTCCCTTTAAATAAATCACATCATGTGTCTAAATCAACCACATGGCAGAGAGCTGAAGCAGGTATTTAAAACCCCATGTGCACTGCAGATTTTGTGCTTGTGAACTTTTCAGTCATTATCTCATTTCAGTATTTTCTTGATAGAGATATAAAAGATGTTTGCTAAGTCCTTGCAGCACATTTTATTACATGTACATGTTATACATCCTTAGATTTATCTATCTTTGCATTTCTAGAGGTCATAAATGTCCTTCAGCTACTAGAGTACGTTCTATTTACTGAAAGGATCACGGAAAAAACAAACACATATTTAAAAAAAAAAAAAAAAAGTGAAAAAAGTGGAGGGAATGAGGCAAAGATCAAAATCAAAGTGGGGATTGGATTCCTGAGACTTCTTAGCAAAATGAATATGCTTGCCCAAACTAAATAAATGGAGATTTTATGCCATAATATCTTTCAGTAATAATTTAAATACCAGACGCTATGTGTCACAATGTGGAGAAAAAAAAAAAAAAAAAAAAAAAAAAAAGAGGTCAGAAAATATGCTAGGGGGTGACTGAAACAAAAAGAGAAAGCAAACCAAAATGGTAATATAGAAGAGATCAAAGTTAACACACTACAGTCAGAAATAAGATAGGCAGACCCAAGCTACATATTTTAAAGCACAGAACTGTCTACAAACTCCACTGGGGGTACAGAGTCATGTTATCTTTACAGTCTTATATCATAGAACATTGCTTTCATCTGACATCACAAAGTAAATTAGTCTGTTTAGGACGTTTTCCCTTTCCATTATATTTTCAGTATTTTTGTATAAACTGCTGACTTTCTTTGGGATTGCAACAATTGACCTCCTAGTTTAAATCATTTTTCCTTCTTGGCTACTGTTCCCACATTGAAATATTCTTACCTGTTTGGCCTCTGATTTCCTAACAAAACATTCAAGCCTGAAATTATGTGGATGACTGGGTAACTCCACCTCTCAGGAGCCACACTGATTGTATCTTCTCATTATATTTGATTACAGTTTTTGATAAACTAATCTAAGAAAAAGGGTGACAGAAGATGCCAAGGAAACTTTCATAGGTAATTACAGCTTTATGTGCAAGTCCACAAGCACCTGTTTAAGAGGAATGATAGACTTGTTTTATTTCTCCACTTCTGAATATATCTATCTGTTGCCTAATGATCTTTCCCGTACACCTGGAGACGAGGCAGGAAAAGGTGGCAACAATCTGATGAAGCTACAGACTGGAATCAAGATCTTACCATTTTTGGAAATAATGAAAAATCATCATAGAACAAGTGTGTCCCTCCATGGCCACTTGCTTTCAGATAAGAGTGATCCTGAAATTCACATAATGCCAAAGAACTGAATTACTGTTAGCTAATATCTGTCAGTAATAAAGTAGACCAGCCCTTAGTAGTGAGAAAGACAGCTATAAACCTTGTAAGGAAGAAATAAAGGAAGAAATACTCCTCACATACTTCTTGTTACAGTTATTTGGCACTGCCTTTTGCATCTCATCTCACACACCTCTATTTTTAAGAGGTTGTAAAATGGTCTTTTTTTGTTGTTGAGAAGAATTTACTAACCTCCTGTTTGACTGTGGTTTTCATCCATGTCACCACATAATTTAAATGCTCTGAGCCGTGTTCTGCTAAACCTCTCCTTTAATCTGCTTCAGGAAATGATCAAATTCTTACAGAAGACAGCATAATATATTTCTACAGGTCCATTCCTCTTTCATTCTTATTAGCAGATTCCCAGATCTATACAGTCCTTCAGAACTCAAGAGCTCAAGAAAGACAGGAGTGCAAATATGCAAACAATTGTCATCACCATGCTTTCCAGTGGCTAGGGACAGCTGTATGTTCCCTTCTAAATATTTGTGTGATGGGCAAAGATCTGACTCTCCCTTATGTGTTGCTTTTTAATTTTTCTTCTCACTTACATGCTGAAATGTCAGCCAAAGACTGGTAGTATTATTAAACTTTGATTCAAATTAAGTAGAAGAAAATGGCATTTATATTCACATCTTAGACAACATGAAAAGCTATTTATAGGCCATAAATAGAATCCCATAATGCTGCAATTTATTCACAGCAAATGAAATACAACATTGTTTAAAAAAGGATCATTTTTTTAGCTCTTATAGTTCAATTAAATGCACCTGTAGTGCCTGTGACATGAGATCGTTCCACTAAAATAATAAATAATTTAATACTAAGTAAGCAGAGAGAGAGACCTATAACTGTGATGAACTTTGCAAAAAAAAATAATAACAAATCTAAGAGAAAAAGTGTCTTTAACCTGGCACCAGAATTTAGTCCAGTGGATAGCTCCATACCCATCCATTATGTGTTTATATCTTTATGGCAGAATAAGTTCAGGTAACCGGGTAGCAGCAATCATATCTAAATTTTCAGGTCAGCTTGCAGAAGAGAGAATGCCCTAGCATCCCTCTGACCAGCCCAGCTCCTTTCAGAAAAAGAAGATAAAGTGTTACATCAGTATCTCACTAGACCTAGCTAGACATCTGTTACCCAGGCTAGGATCTTGAAAAGATGTTCCATCTATTGTGTGGATACACACAATGTAGGTATGTAATATACTACTACAATGAATGTGTGTAGTATGCAATGGAAAGCTCCCCAGATAGGAGCATGCCTTTCATGGGAACATTTCCTCTACTACCAGAGAGATAACCTTTTCCTATTTGTACAACACTCCTCCATATGTCTGTACAGGTACTGCAAGATACTGAGAAGCAGCTCCACACATTATTCTCCCTGAATAAACCAAAGGTTTCTAGTCAGACTGTACTGCTTCAGTTGTTTGTCCTTGTATGAATGTTGTGTCTTTGTCCTTGTGTGAATGCTGATGATCCACCAGGAAAATATAAAAATCAATAAGCAAAACAGTGTGCAAAGTGTTGCTCTTACAAATGAATTTAATCCACCGGATGCAGCAGAACAGGTATCCAGAGTATGGCATGAATATTAGGAGAGCAGTTGACCAGAATTGAAAACCATCTTTTGGAAAAGAAATACAACAGCAAGAGGCAAGCACAAGAAAGTATTAAATTTCTGTTCAAAGTTCTGTAAAATGGTGACAAATCTTGCGAAATCTGAACTCAAATTCTGCTTCTCAAATAACCCAATATATATATGCATATATATATGTATATATCAACATAAGCTAAAGAAACAATGGCAGGAGTTTATTTTTAGAGTTAAATATCACTTGGGTGTAATTATAAGCAGTCCAAACGTACATAGTAAAAGCAGGCACAAATCCACTTCAATAAAATGAAAGACAAAAAGTGAAAGTTGGTGAGGATAAGACAGAGCGCATAGAAGCTGGGTGTCCAGACAGCATGACTCATTACACAAACTTCAGCTCTGACACATCTCAAGCCAGGAAATCACTCTAATTTGTGACATTGATTGCAATCAGTGAAGTGGCTACTGTACATAATAGCTGCTCTTCTGCGCAGTACATTTTGTGCTGTACTTGGCTGATGCAAGCCAATTTATAAAGTGCTAGGTACTAATCCCCAAATGGGAGGCAGTCTTATTGCCTTTCTCCCCTGAAGCAAGCTTTTACTTTTCTTGCTTTGTTTCAGCCCCATTTGCAACATCTACCTGAACTGTTCCCTTATACCCAAATGTACCCCAACAGCTGGCAGTCATCAAATACAACACAGGGCTGATCCAAAGAGCAGTGATTCAGTGCAAGAAAACCTACTGAACTGAGGTTCAGGGGAATCAAGCAAGGAAGGTGAGTAGCACTATCTGTAAAGAAGTTCTATTTTAGGTTTCTCAGCCTCTGAAATATTCGTCTGTGTTAACAGGAATAGCAAAAGAAAGGGCATGATTTTAGCTTTACTTTCTTTATTCATTTGCCTGTTATATTCAGTGTTTGACAGGCATATAGCTATATATAAAACATAATAGATGAATATATCTAATATACCAAAACCAGACTCTTAACATTAATAGTAACAAAGTGGAAATTATAATGGAATGACAATCAGCTTTTCTAACAGGAAGAAAATGAAAAATGGCAGGATGCTTTCAGAAAGGAAAACAGAGCCTTGCAGATCCCCTTTTAGAATACAGCCTTGAATCTCTCATATTGAAAAAAAAAAGTTTCCTAAATGTGTAAGTTTTAAGGTTAGAATGGACTATTATTACTATTTCAGCCTCCTTTATTGCACAGACCATAGAAATTCACCAAGTAACTCCTACATCATGACTGAACTTCTCATTGATCTAAGGAATATGCTACATTTAACCATATGTATATATATATATATATATAGCTATTCCTGGTGTGCTGTTCTTGGAATAACTTCTTTCAGTTCCACTTATCATAATTCCAACAGGTAGATGCTTTTCCATCAGCTGCCTCAGTGAAAGTACGTACCAACACTTGAGCTGCTTATGGTAGCCTACTTTCTAAAATGGAGTTCATTCTACATAGCCCACAGAAGCCTGGCACAACAACCTCAGTCCATTCTGACCAACACCAAGGCTCTGCAGAACTGTAGTGTTCATGCCACAAATAGTTTTTAAATAAGAAGACAGAAAGACCTCTTGAGACAATGAAATGAAGCTACCACACCTGAGCACAATGCATGACTGACTGCTCTGGCTAGTATCTAATTGTCCTGCTTTGCTAAGGACATCCGGTTGTACAAGGACAAAAATTGTCCAGCTTTGCTAAGGATCTGGCATTCCCAAAATATTCCTGACTCATTACAAAGTCTTAATGTTTCAGCAAGAACCAAAGCATGGTCACTTCATGTCTGTTTTCATCCTGGTCCTCACCACCTCACACCAGCAGCCAGGTGCATAGCAGCCTGCTCTGTCAGAGCTGCCATTGCCACCGCTTGGCTGGGTGAAATCAGCCTCTTTGAAGCAGATCTTGTTCTGCTCTCATTTCACCGATGCCTAGTGGGGTGCCTTCAAAAGCTCAGATTTCAGATTCTAGATATCAGGATTCAGATCCTGGATATCGGGATGTGAAAGTATGAGTCTCAGGAGGCAAAGCAAAGTGTGCACCTACATTAAGCTTAGACCAGGGAAGCCACATCTCTCCAGCAGCTGGCAGGGAAGTCCCAAGACATGAAACACTCCCGAATCCTGGGCTGCACTGAAGTACCAGTGGCTTAGGGAGCAAACGGGATGGAGAGGCCGCCTTTGATCTGCAAGTGCTTCCTGTGGCACATCCTTTGCTTCAGCCACGCTCGCTTTTTCCTTCAGCAAATGTCCCTTCCCCTCTTCTCAGGAACTGCAACCGAAAGCTGAAGTAACGTTGCTTTAAAGCAGCAGACGCTGTGAGTCTGTCAAATGAAGCGTTATTATAAATATATATGTATATTTATCAGTCCTTGGGGGCGATTTCCCTCCTGAAGCACTACAGACCGGGCGAGGGCCTGCAGCACTGGGTTCTGCTGCCCCCTGGTGGCCAGAGGGGACATGGCCGCGCCGGGCGGCGCCGGCTGTTCCCGAGGGCCCCGTGTTGCCTCACGGAGCTGAGGGGTTTGTAACACGGTGCTAAAACTGAAACTAGCGGCAGAGCGATTACATTATCCCCGAGGACTTAAGCACGGCAAAACCTGAAGGGAAAATAAATAAATAAATAAATAAAAGAACAGAAATAAGGAAAAAAAAAAGTCTGTGAGGTGAAATTATATATACTGCTGACAAAGAAACAAGACTGTCTTCTGTTTGACAGCAATAAATATATACATTATGCATTACAAGACAGGAAAAAGAAGTGTACTTATGAAGTCCTCAGGAATGGGATTACTCCAGCTGTTTTGATCAATTTGAATTTTATTTTGAAATACTCTTTCAGCAGCGTTAGGAAGGACAAAAGTTATTATCCAAATATATGTACTATAACTACCAAAGAGAAAGAAAATCTCTCTTAAGGTGAAGTGTAACAGGCACTTTACAAATTGTGCTTCCTTCAGTGCAAACACATTGGTGCGCTGTGTGCAGTAAATATAAATTTAATCCTAATGTTTATAAATTCAGAGATATTGTCACCTTCTTATCTCCAGCCTCCCTTTTCACCCCTTTCTAAGCAATAAGTAAATATATAAATAAATAAAATCTACTTGTTAGGGAAAAAAAAATATTCTTATTTAGGATGTTATCTTCCCATAATTTTCTACTACAGAAGATTTATCCAGATTCTTTTGACATACATAATAAAATCCTCACTTGTAAATACAATTTGCACTATACAGTATATACAGTATATCCTATTAAAGCACAACACCTATTAAAGCTTATCAGATACTAATTATTCTTAACTGGTGTTAATTTCAGAATATCCCTTAGGGAAACAACGTGTTATGGGCCAGGAATAACAATAATATCAGACCAGAGGATTGTTCGCGGAATGCAAATATACTTGGGGTTTTGTAACAGCAACTTTTAAAAAGACTGGCAATAAAGTGAGATTTTTAACCAGCATTTTGGTCTATTCAGAATTATAAAACTAATCCCGAACTTTTAACGTATTCATGCTCATTAGTTCAGCAAGGTCATTCAAGAAGCACAGCAGTCTGTTCATGTAAGGGGCAAACACCAGAGCATAAAATCGTATGATGCACAGTATTTTTTTTTCCCCACACAAGACTTCTCATGTACTATTTTTAAATTATATAGTGCCTTAGCATTTAAAATAAAATTTTAAATCTACAAAAAAAATGTAATCTACAAATAAGTAATTGAATCTTTATTGTGAATTGGATTATTTACAAAAAATAAAAAAAAATGCTGTTATTAGTTGCCTTTTTGACTAACAGGTGTTTATTCTAACTTCATTAAAAACAGAGTAGGGATTTACAGCATACTTTGTGTACCTAACATGGCAGTTGGACATGATTTGACAGAAATATGTCATGATTCTAGGTATGTCAATTTTTTTAGATATTCAAGATTCAAGGGAGACGGGCACTCAGATTAATAATAATAATAAATAAATAAATAAAACATATATCAAACTGTTGCTGGACAGCACTTCAGACTACAGTGTTATTAATCACTTTAGGGAAAACTTAGGCTAATCGGTCATATGCTACAAATGGCGTAGGTGTTCCGCTGTTTGTGTGTTTCGTGCTTTTTGAGGGGAGCGGGAGTAACTGCACATTAGGGAGTTGTAAAGTATGTACATGAGTTACAGCCAAGTAAGCAAAGTACAACAGGGAAAGGTAATGCAGAGCAGGCATTAAAATCCAATTCAATCAGTGTATTGATAGGCACTTGTTCTGTTTCCTCTCCTGTAAACTGAGCATTGTGGTCTCAGACTCTGAAACATACCTTGCAGGATTTTAGCAGCTTTTTCAGAGAAATTAGCAACCGGCTGATATCAATGTGTCTACAGAGTTGTCAGGGAAACACTTGTATTTGTGAGGGAAACAGTACCTTCCACAGATGTTCTGCATTTACTAGTCCTGTGTACTGGGCATCCTTCAATATTGCTCAATTTTTGTTTCCCTTTTTTGCTGAGCTCCTGTCTATTTGCTCTTGAGCAAAGGGCCCTGACCTCTCATCCCGCAGGAGCCCAATCAGCAGGATTATGCAGGTCAGGGAGCTCTGCATCTGAGGGGACGCATGGAGAGAAGCACACTGTACCCTTCAGAGTGTTGTGGTGAGGAGAGAGGAACACCTCCCCATTCTCTTGTCCACAAAGAGCTGACACTGTTGTGTCCATCAGAGATACACCGGTTGGGAAGAAGTGCAGACAGTGTTCAAGAAATCAAGGACTTTGAACGCCAGAGGGGAGCTTACTACTCAGCTTTCTTCACCCTAAATGCTTTTCCTGCCTATGCCATACAATGACAAATGTTTGTGCTGGAAGCCAGCTCTCAGACCAGGGCAAAAAGGAGATTTGCTATCTGCAGCACCCCAACAGTACATGTTCTCAGAAAGTTCAGCTGTGTTATGCATCTTAGCTTAACTAGGATCATCCCCCCTCATTGCATTCCATGTGCTTATCATGCTATATAAACTAATGCTAAAATGAATCAAATAGTAAAGATGAAGATAGATTAACTAATTAAGAAAGTAATTTGGCATCCAAAGAGAAAAGGGTACATTTTCTCTAGCTTGCCTTTTCAGAAAAATTAATTCCTCCACATACTGGTAAAACATTTTACAAGCTCTATGAAAGCTGACAGCAGAACATTTGGAAACATTTCCTACTTCTATAGATAAAGCAAAACCCTAGACTGGAATAAGAAGTGTATGAACAAAACCAGAAGAATATGATCTAAAATCAGTTGTCCTACTCTCCTCCCACTGGTGGAAACAACTTTGAGCTCTGACACAATCTGAGTGAACAATCCTACAAAATGGTCAAGTTAGAGAGAAAAAGAGTATATCTCTGTGTAGAATAATGGCCTGAAATTCAATCTTATAAAAGGAAGCCAAATATTAACAGACAAGCAACAAGATCTGATGACATATTAAATATAGAAGTTCTTAAAAGGGAAAACCTCTACAGGCAATGGTAATTTTCAAGTAGATTCCCAACAAGTGAAGTAGAATACATTAAACAGAAGGAGAAATCAGTGAAAACAATCTGGGAGAAAATACAGAAAGAGTAACATAACAGATTAAAAAATATGTGAAAGAGGAAATTGGGAAGGGAATACTGTGTAGTTGTATCTTGAAAAGCAGAGACGTGCTTAGTCTGTGAAGGTGGAGGTGTAGTTAGACAACAGTAAGCATAAACAATTTGTGTTTGTAATTAGAATGGTGGACATACACAGATGGAGATAAAGGGTCTACAACTAAGCAGAATAAATCTTGGAGGGACATGGAATACACAGGCAGAAATGGGTGGGATAGAGCAATAGAGTGGAAGGGTACAGAGGAGAAACAGAGAATGCGAAACATTTAATATACATGCCTAACTATTCTGTGACTCTTCCCACAATTAATGAACTTTTAGAGAAAAATAGACTAACCCTGATGAACAAGAGAAAAAAAAAAAAAAAGAGAATAAAATAAGATTTAAGAAAGATTATAGAACTAAGTCTGCAAACACGTCTCAAGGAAAAAAAATCAAAAGACAAGAATGAAAGTTAAATTGCAGAAGAGCTTAAAACATCTAATAAAAGATTTTTAGAAAATGCAGAAGGAACCACTAAAGGTAATTGTAAAAACTAGAAGTATTTATTCAGTCCAGCTTCCCTTTGTCATTAACAGATGTTGAAATCAATGAGATCAATGGGTTCAGCTGAAGCATTTGAGTCATTCCCACTCTCTAATAATAGACAAAAGCTGTTTTAAGCTGTGGGCTAGATGACTGGTATAATGCTCGAAAGAAACAGCACATGAAAAAATAAGATGCTTTCTTCAGCGTGTTTATTTTGTATGTTTGTCAGCTCTTGAAAATTACCCACATCACTGATCTGCTGAAAGTTTGCCTCCTTTCTTCATCTGTGCAAAACATATGCCAATAAAAGCAGGAGCAAAGCTGTAAGTGAAAAAGAAGAAGAAAAGATATATAATATAGCAAAATGTAAATGGTTTCTGTTAAGAAAAGTTAGGTATGCTGCAGGCACAGGTAACCCTCAAAGCTAAGTTCTGCAAAAGGACTGCATGATATGGTGGTATAAGAACATGTGATATAGGAACATCATATCCCAGTAAATCAACAGTCACAACCCTGAAATATTACCTCTCCTGAATAGTCAAAAATATGATCGTCAATACCACCAAAATGCTGATAAAATCAGAAAATGATTGAATTATCTCAGAATGAATTACGCATGTACCTTGTACACTTGTACTTTCTAACAGACTCTTTCTGCCTACTTATGTTAGTTTTGATAAGATTTGCATATACCATTGAATCTTTTAAAAACAAAGAAAGATCCATAACCTGATAGAAGGATTTTGATTCCTCTTCCTTCTCTGAGCCTTCTAATAATGACTCTCTCTCTGTTGTTTTTTTTGTTTGTTTGTTTGTTTGTTTTTCCTTAATGATAGCAGGAAATGTACAGCATTTGAGTTTTCAAGAATAAAAACACCTTGGCTTTTTGATCCTGTGGCCGTTTACTCCAAAACTATCAGTTGAATAGGTTCTGAGTTTTGTACATATATATGGATAGGACATAGTAGGATATTTCAAACAGTGATTCAGGACTGAATACTTTATGTAGAAAGGTTGAGAGGTATAAAGCTTGACAATAGGCAACATCCATAAAATTTTGACCAGCTGTACAGTGTAGAGGGGGAAAACTTATGAAGTCATAGCATACTGTTTAATAGAATTTAAAATATTCTATAATTCACAAAGCAAGGAATCAAATATATGATGGGGAAAATAGATCCAGCATTAGGCAAGTAATAGAGAATAAGGTCCTATTTGGAATAATGGGCATAGTTCTGGTCACCTTATTATGGAAGTGTTGAAACCTCATTGGCTGACATCTGATACTAGGTGTTTTTGGATGTCGTCCTGTTTCTTCCATTATTAATTTTGTGCTTGAGGGCAAATGCCAGCAGTGCTCATTTTAGTTTTTACCTCCTGCTGCAACTTCAACTGTCAGAGAGACAGCAGGAGTCAAAAATGAAAGGAGCCACCTTATAGAAATGCTGTGCCACTATGTCATTTTTAAACTGACAGCTTTTTACAGTCCAATTTCTCAGGGAAAGAAAAAAAGGACTTTCATTTTCACCACCCACTGCTGCTTTGACAGAGAAAGACATTCACCCAGGTTTGAATGCTGGTGGGAGGCAAAAATGTAAAACTGCAGCAGAGTGTTTGTAAGTGGGCTTTGACTACCCCGTAGAAGGATAAGCTGATTTGGGACAAGTTGAACTCTAACCCTTGCTTACCAGGTGGCAAAAGGGAAAAATGTGTCCACCTGCCCTTAATGCAATAGATAGAGACTATGCTGAAGGATATATGTGAATATAGAACAATCAGATATACCTGAGGAGGATTTCAGTTCATTGGAAAACATAATAATGGTTGTTTTAAGAATCTTTGGCCTGTAAGAAATTGGTAATCATGAAGATTCTTCAATGAGAACAACCTTTGAGGGAAGTAGAAATGTCTAAAAGGAGGAATTTAGGAAAAGGAGAGTATGTTCTTTATGTTAGTAGTATATGCTAAGGAAAATGCCCCCATCAAGACTCAAGAAATGAAGCTGAGAAAAAAAAAAAAAAAAAAAAAAAAAAGCTGAGGAACCACACATTGTAATTTTTCTGAAGTTATTAACATAATAGGTACCAAAGCAAAATATTTATCATAGTGAAAGTAAATTAATAAGGAACACTGATATTAAACTATCTATGAGAGATCCCTCTAGCTTCTTAATCCATCTAGCTTCCATGACATGTATAGTATTTAGAAAAGTCAGAATCTAATAGAATAATATAATATAGTAATAAAATTTAATTGTAGAAATAGCCCTTACTCACCGCTTGATTCAGTTTTTCATTTTCAAAGTATCTGTTCCATACTCTTCTGAGCTCAGAGTTAAAATTAATTGCAAGCGACAATGTTATTGAGGCTAAAGAAATTAATCTCTTATCATTTTAAACTGTCTATTGTTAATCTTGTATTCCTTGTTTTGGGTCTCTGCTTCTGACAGTGTCCATGACCTTGTCAGGCTTAGAAGGATGCACTTGACTAGAACATGCAAAATGTTTGGCTTTCAAGGACAAGACCGCTGAGTATCTCCAAATGCATTGTTTAGGCAGAGTATATTATATCAACAAAGCTGCTGGATCTGGAAAACATTCATACTTTCCAAGAAAAATAACACATACATATATGGGGTATGCACTTGAATATACATATGTGCAATATATGTGTATATATATATATGTACTAAAATACATAAAATAACATGCATTAAACAGATGAGCATACCTGGGGTTTTCTTAAGTTTGGAAATCTGAGCCTTGTAATGAAAACACCTCATCAATTGAAATGTCTCAATTTATAATTAATGCCATGGGCAATGCAAACCTTTTTCAAGCACATGGAATAAAAAAACTATCATTCTGAATGCAGCATCTTATGTGTTTTATTTTCTGTTTATTTGTTTAGAACTATTCTGAAATCTCATTTAGTTTACGTAAGCTCATTTAGAAAACTTTTTTCATTATATATTTCTTATCTTCTGATAATTTCACACGAAAAAAAGGTACTTTCAAGTCCCTCTACCATTTTCCAGGATATTTGACTGCTACCAAGAAACCACAGTCCTCTTTTCCCTACCTGTTTCATTTTCAGAAGATGCAACCCAATCCACAATTTTATTTTAAAACACAGGCTTTCACACATGGATATGCCCCTGTACAGTTGATTCTGTGGTGAAAGGTATTAATACAATTCTCAGTAAAATTGCCTTGAGAGTTTCTAGGCTCTGCTATTACAAAAGAAAGCTTGAACATGGCAAAAAATAAAATAAAATAAAAAAATACAAATTATGTCTGCATAAGTGCTCTTGTAACACAAAATATTATTGGTTGTATTTATGAATGGTCTCTTGATGGAAACATCAAGATAATAATAAGTGACGGAAAAATGAATGGGAAGGGGAGGACAATGTTAAATGCATTCAATGTAAAATATGAAGTATTGTAGTGACTGAACAGGAGCTTCTAAACTGATTGCATGAACACATCCAAAAGCAATTCAATAATAATATTTTTTATTACTTATTATGAGTTTTAACCAATTTCAAACTGCTAATCAGAGCAGTTTGCAGCAGTTTTAGAGTGGAATTTGAAACCAGCTCCTCTGCACAAAAGCAGTAAGACTTTTTATGCAGTTGTATCTGAAATACCTATACAGTCTGCATTTTATGTAGGTGGAGCTTATTTTGTAGCTGTGGCTAAAGAGGGTGTAGATGTCTCCTTCTCCCCTCTCCTGCCTAGGTAGTGCTCCTGAGGAGGAGAGAGCCATGCAGCTGGGGACAGTGTGGGAACAGGCTGAGAGGAAATGGGGAAGGACGAAATACTCAGGATAAACAGAGCAATTGTCTCAGAGATGCGTATCGCAGAAACGAAGTAAAAGAGCCTAGGTATGTTCAGAGGTAATTGTGTGGAAAAAAAATAGAGCTGGGATGCTCCTCAGTAATAGCCTTAGAAAGAGAACACTTTTACCATTGATAGAAAGGCAAAGTAGGCTGCAGAGGGAGTACATAAAGAAGGGGGTTGGGTTTTTCTTTTTCTCTCATGTGCTTAATCCAAACTTTTCTCACTTCTAATCTGAATACAGAGCAGCTCACATCCCTGCCTCTAAAAGTACTATTGTAAATTGTACTAAAAGTACAATTGGGGTGTTTTCCACTGTCTTCTGATGGGACATTAGTTCCCAAGCCAGTTTTGAGCATCAGCTTCAGAAAGGGGCAGAGGTGTGCAAGTGCCTGCATAACTAACAATGGAAAGGAGGGCCCAGTGGAATTTCATATATGTTACAAGAAAAATCCCACCAAGCACCTAAAGAATCATGTGAATCAGAAAAATTCCTCCCATGTACCCTTCTCATTTTAGTTTTTAAAACTCTGGTTCTTTAACAGGTTGATAAAGCCAGAGGCGAAGTTAAACTGAGCATATACTGGCTACATACTGTGAGTAGAGGGGGGGGAAAGAAAAAGAAAACAAACCTGAAACAATATTGGCTTTGACTTTGCATAGACACCTCCCAATAAGAATTTTAATACAACATATATGAAGTCCAAATTCCTCTCTTATTTGCTCTGATAGCTAGAGGAAATGTTTTGACTGACAGGGAGTCAGCTCATGTTCTGATATACAGCTTTTCATTACTACAGTGTTATATAGGTTCAGCATGAATCCCCGAGAGCAAATCCCTAGTATATCCTAGCACATTGTTCTTTTCAGTCCTGACTGCTGAAATCCTAATTGAAATCTTATGTTTATTTATTTATTTTCTAAATCTTCCTTTCTCTCACCCAAACCTCAAGTGCTTTCATTATGATTTCTATCTTTTAATAATGACTTGACCAGCTCTGGGTCTCACCTTGTCCATGCTGATGCAAATACTCTGATGAACTTTACAGGGCAAACTGTACAAGCAGCAAAGACTCCCTTCAGTGTGTTGCAGGATCAGACTTCTGGCTGATAAATTATTCAGGTTCAAATGTTAAAGATATTCGTTTTTTTAACTGGCAGATTGGTTGCATGACATAACTGCAGGGAGCTCCGATTATTTCTAGTATGAATCCTAGGAGGAAACAGCTGAGCACTGAAAAGTCATCAGGGTATGGCTGGAACATTGTTACAGGTGGGCCAGCAGCTGCAGGGTTCATTGGCCAGAGGGACCATGGGGAGAAGTGCGGTTGTGTGGCAGGAAAAAGATGCCAGGGTGGCCAGTGAAGCATCCTAACAAAAGCTACTTACTACCAGAAAACTTCAAGGCACCACAGAGCTTGCTGTGGGGCTTTTTCCTATCAACCCCCAATCCCTGCAACCCACAACAGCAACAACAAAAAATTAATTACACTCCATTTTTACCAAATGAGGAAGTCCTCTTTTTCCATCCAATACACCAAGGCATCCCTGAGTCCTTTTAGAAACATGTTAGGAAGAACAGTGCCTGAAAATAAACCTTCATTGCCATTTCTGCAAGTGGAAAAAAAGCTCTAGATGTAAATGATTCCCCTTGCATCAATTGTATGGAGAATGTCTCAGACTTTTTTTCTATGGATTATGGAGTTGCACAGAAAATCCTCTGCTTCCTCAAGGCTAAACAGAAGAGGAGCTGAACCTAAGGTGAACCTCATGATTGATTGCTAAGCAAAAGGGAAAAAAATGAAAAAAAGTGTTCTTTTATACTATTGTTATACTTCTGACTTGCCCAGAAGGAGTTACAAAATATAAAAGCAATATTTTAAAGGTTTGTTGGTTGTGGTGGTTTTTTTTTGTGTGTGTGTTTGTGTTTTGTTTTTTTTTTTTTTTCCTTCTCCTGATGGAAAGAGAGAGAAAACAAGTTCTCATGAGAAAGCCTCTTCTCCTCTTACTGCAGTCTTCTGCAAGCAAGGTGCTCAAAGGTTTGGATAAAGTGGAATATTTTTACTCTATAGTAATCAGAAATTTTTAATATATATATATCTTATTTTCACTTCATTACCACCATGCTGTTATTATAATTAATACATATTATCATACTGATATTCCAAGATACAGTCCTACTAGTTATTAAGCAAATCTGACTATCTCACAGGCACAGACTATACTGTCGTATGAGTTATTGAGTCATTGGGATCTGCTTGAAACAGCAATACCAGAGAATGTTGGAACAATACTAACAAAGGCTTCTAATTAATACAGAACTTTTCACTCCAGAAGATTACAAGTTTCTTCAGTCATATATACTCACAGGTATAAACAGACACAGACACACATTTCAATGTACTTGGATACAGAATCTTTTAAAGAGCTTAAAATTCTTATAAAAGAAGAGACAACCAAATGGCTAGTGTAAGGCAGAAATTGAGGAAGTATGCCTGAGTTATATAATAATTTAAATTCTGAATAATAATAATAAAAAAATCTTTAAAGGTATGTCTCAATTCACCAACTTCTTTTTTGAAAAACTTGCCCACTAGAAATGATCCCAGACACAGAGCAGTTAATTCCACTTCTCCAGTAATATAGTTAATTTCTGATTCTGCCAAGATAATGCACCAAGAATCAGAAAAACTGGGCTGCAATTCTGTAACATTTGAAGGAAAATTTCTACTACTGTCTGCAAAAAAAATCACACTATTGTCCCATTGATTCATCTTGTTATGAAAGCCTAGAAGATTACAAAAATGCTGAATATCTTCCAAAATAATATTGATCTTAGAATATGTATTTTTTTACATTAGAAAAAAACTTTGGAAGCACTTACCTGTATTTAAAATCATTTTAATTACACAGATCTGCCAACATTTATATGATCAACTCATTGCTTGAGCAATTCGCTATTTGAGCAATTCACATGCTATTACTAGTATTTTAAAACTTCAATAATAGCATGAAATTCCAAATTTATTGTGCTAAATAGACTATTTCACTTGTGCACTTACTTTCATCAGATCCTTAAGGAGAAGTTATGAAGTAAATTGTGGCAAGGTTCACTTACTATCTCTCACTGCCTAAAAAAAAAAAAAAAAAAAAAAAAAGATAACATTGTCAGTGTTTTCTGATTTTAACTCAGTTGGGAGGCATCAGTGGTAAGTTTCAACTGCTGAGTTGCATTTGATGAAAATCTTAAAAGCAATTGAGCAGTCTAAACTGTTGACTTTTATGAATTTGTATTGTGAATTACTCTTTGAAGGCTCTTTACCTGGGAGGTTTTGAACTGCTATTGTTGTGTTAAGCTTCCTGTATTTGCAGATAACAAAAATTAACTTTTCAAAGATTCAGTGGTCTGGAAACTGGAAAGTTACTTAAAAGGTTTCATTCCAAGCGTACAGCAACACCCTGAACCCTTAATTACAGAAGACAATCTTTATTGCTTATCATCCAAATAAGAACAGCACTATTCATTATTTTTTTAAACAGATAATCTGAGCTGTTTCATTTGTGGATTAGTTGGACATTTGTTTTCACACAATTTTATGGGTGACTTGATCTTGCCTTTGAAAGGTGGTGGAGTACTGCTGTATTTACTTGATTTTCTTTTTATCTCTGAAGATTTTTATACAGTCATTAGGAGCACAGAAGTAGCTTCGTAGTGAGTTTATCCCTTCCATTTTGTAAGGCATTCTTTAATGGTTATATATATATATATACAACCAAACATAAAGGGCCTGATCCGGCATAGTAATGAGTGGTTTTAGCTCCCATTGAAGCCAACAGGCAGCAAATATGCAACAAACTCTGGAAGATACCCAGCATGATGCAAATTTGAGCTCAGAGTGATTTAAAACAACATACTTCAAGTCATGTTCAAACCATAGAAATGCAAAGAAATATATTTTGACATGACAGAAAGACAAATCAGACATTCACCTTCTTTCCTGTGGCATGAGAAAACAGAGACTGAAGGAGCTCAGCAGATACATTGGTTACTGCAGAGAGGTGGCCACTGCAGTAGTCCCTTTTCAGTCTATTTAATAAAAAATAAAAGATTATATATGTATATATATATATAAAGATTAATTACAGGAAAGAGATGTGGGGGATAAACTTAAACTTTAGTACTGTCACAAGCTTACCTGAATTTGAAAGAATTGCGGTTGTCTCTATCATCTGAAATATAGATGTTTGAGATGTTTACTTTTGCTTCAGCCTCCACTGCCAAGTTTGGGAAGAATATGTACCTTTTCTGAATGTTTGCTATTGTCATTGGGACTTTTCATATTGTATTTCACAGGAATCTTTAATGATCACTTTTGCATTATTAAGGATATGTAGATTGCAAGCTGTTAACACAGACAGCAGACAAGCCAAAGTATATCACTTAAGTCCAGGGTGCAACTTTTTGCCATGAAACATCAATATGGTACAAATATTAGGTTGTCTCAAGGAAAAAAAATAAAATAAAATAAAGGATAAAAAAAAGTTATTGAGAGTTATTTTCTTTATAAACTCTCTAAATTCAGCAAACATGAAGGAAATATTTTGGTTACACTGAACCTACCTGCCTTACTGAGAAGCCTTAATACTCCCAGCAGCCTTAATAAAAATCTGTTCTTAGGTCACTAACAGAGTCAGTAGAACAGAAATGAAAATTGCTAAGTCAAACATCAGAAGAACAGCTCCAGTTAACAACCAATTTGAGTAGGACAACATTTGTAATCTCTAATGCTTTTCTAGCTCACCTCGTCTATAGAGGCATTGCAGTCTGATACACACACAGAAGGACAGAAGTCCACAAAGCAGAGTGAAGACAGAGGAAACAAGTGGAAATCCTTTCTCCCTTAGACAGTACCTAATGCCAGATACTTTTCAAACACACATACATAGCCTGGGAGGTGAAGGATAGCGGAGGGATATTTCCCAGTGATTTCCAGTTTTTGGCGACATCTTTATTGATGAGGGGAAACAAGATCATCTGAGTTTCCCCTTCCTTCCCTCACCATCTATCTACCCCTCATTCTGTAAACCTAAAGGATTGTTCTTTACCTCTCAGAAGGTATGTGTGTTTGGCTGGGCTGGCTGTTAAGGAACCATGGAAGATGTAGCCCAATACATGACTATTCTGAACTACCTACTAACTCACATTGGAATTATGTCTTAGCCACAAGGGGAAGAAGTATGAAAGATATTTAGCACACAAAGACTTCGGAATTCAGCTAGGTTTTATCATATGTTAAAAAAAAAAAAAAAAAAAAAAGTGTATTTCTGTAATTTGTGTATACTGCATAACATTGCACTAAGGAAAGCAGACTAGCAGGAGAAAAAGTTAGAATATACTAAACTAGAGACATTCAAAATCTACACACCAATCAGACAGAAATATATTCTGGCAATGCCACAAAAGTAAAAGAAAAAAAAAAAAAAGAAGAAGAAGACTTTTTCTCCTCTATACAGCTGCAAAATACTGACTGGCAGGGATCAATATCAATTCACTGGATGAAACGCTGGATTCACCAAACCCTGGAAGATGACAATGACAGTGATAAGAGTGAAAATATGCTTCACAAAACTACTGGAACACTATTGTTCTTTTCTGTTGAAGACAATTGCCCTTTGTTCATCAAATGTCAATCTGACTTGCTACGGCTTTTATAATAAGGACTCATGAGTAGGTGTAAATGAAAGCAGAGTCTCTGTTATTTAAATTGAAATCCTCTTGCAATTCCTTGGTATGTAAATTACAGACTATGTTATACACTGATAGAGATGGTATAAATAGATCTCGCATAGTCTGAGGGGACCTTCTGAATTGTTCTGAGTAACATGCATAACTTCTGAATTTGGCCTTGAATACAGACACAGAATCAACCACAGAAAGAAAAATTTAACTGCTGGTAGAGAAGCTTTGAATGTGTGTATAGGCAGCACAGAAATGAACAGGCACAGCAAGGAGGACGATACATCCTTCCTAGCATTCAGGGTCAAACATGAATAGCAGTAAAGATCAACATTACAATTCCTGTGGAAAATAAAGTTTCACCAAACTGCTTAAAATCCAACAGGACTGCTAGCAGCAGTAAAATGCCTACAAATGGCAGCAAGCACTTATATCCTGTGAAATCCAATCCTGTTTAGGACCACTGGATATATAAAACACAAGAATCCATGAGATGAGATACCACAGGATGCCTGTAAGTCTATAACGGTGATAAGGATATTTTATCAAAATAAATAAATAAATAAATAAAAATCCACAGAAGTATAACCTTGTTACTCTTTGGGGACACAATGTATGGTCTACCCTTTTGTTTCTTAACTGAGAAACCAAGCGCTGTTGACAGTAGACTTTAGACTTAAAGCTGCAAGCTTCAGCACATCTGCTAATAACAGTATATTGAACTTGTGGAAGTTTAATACTCTGCCCTTTCTTCACCTACTTTAGATGATATATGTTATGCTAGAGGATAACCTTTATTTTACATCATTGCAACCATCAAAACAGCAACTGACAAGAAGAAACTAGAGCGTAAGTTGAATAAAAAGGGTATGTATCAGCCTGGCTTTGAAAGGTATATTACATATGTATGTAATAGAATACCTATATTGAAAGTTAAATGATAGAAAATAATAGAAATGTACTGTATGCTGGCTCTGAGCAAGGATAAAGGAATGATAAAGCATTTAGGGGCCAATCCATAAGGTTATTTAGGTGTCAAGCTGCCTATAGTCATTCATTGCAATAGAAAGATATATACAAAATAGGATTTAAGTAACCAGAAGTTTGTATGGCTACAGATTATTTTTTTATATAACAACTTTATTAATGGAGCTTAATGCTTTATTAATGGATGCTTTGCACTAATCATTCTTATTGGCAGAAACAATATGTTTCAAAATGTAGGCTCAGTACTCAAGATGCAAATACTATACATAGCACAAGCTATAACAAGCATGTAACAGTCAGAAGTAGTAAGGATAGGGACAGGAAAAAGACCAAAATACAGCAGCCAATAAGCAGCCTATGTAATAACATTTTTTAAAGGAAAAGTACTTTTATAAGCTATTTTAAAGAAGGTTTTTTTGCACAGCAAATTCTGAAGGTATTGGTGTGAAGTATACAATAAATGTAAACAGATCAGTTTATATCCTATTCCAACATGTAAAAGGAAGAGCACAACTGCATAACTAAAGATGCCTTTCATATCTGTGATATACAAAAATGTGTATGTAAGGTAGGCATATCCTGTTGATAGAGAACAACATCTGCATTAGAAACACCTTTGTTATTTTCTTGTTAAATTTCTTTGTACAAAAATCTTCCTCTGACTTGTAAAAGATCATAAACGACAATGCTAGCATTTGAAAAGCCCTTTTGTAAAGTACAGGGATGCTGCAACTCTGAAACCTTTTTTTTAAAAAAGAAGCCTTAGAGTGTTCCATTAAATATGTCCTGACATGAACAGAGAGGCTGGTGAGAGAAAGAAAAGTTAAGCAACCCACTATCATCTTGACCTCAAGTCAATGACGAGAATGACACTCCAAATCTGTTCTGGCAAAGTGCATTCCATAGCTGCATGAAAAAGCCATGGGATGCAGAGATGTATAATTCTCCCTCCGAACAAATGAAAGCCCAGCATTTTTACAGTTGAGTAAAACTGGGCCTGGACAATAGGGAACCAAAAACTCATTTAGATACATGTGGTGTTTTAAAACACATCACCAGGATCTTCAAATCGATCCAGTATCTAATGGCAGGCAGCACTGAGATCTCAGTACAGAGACATATGATGACCAGCTATTGTGCATGCTTAAAATCTCAGTGGTTGCAGTATTGTACAAGTTCTTGTTTTGTGAAAGGAGGGCTGAGTGAGACCTGCAAGCAGGGAATTATAGTAATCCAGACAAGATGTCACAGAAGCATGAATTAACGTTTCAGTATCTCTATGCGACACGCTTTCAAACTTGTTATATTTCCAGGTTGATAATAAGAGTTTTGTTCCCCCTGAATGCACATGATCCCCAAAGCAAAGCCCTCAATTAAAGTTTACCTCTACATTTTGCACAGATGAAGACCAAGCAGTATTTATGTGCCACACAGTGAAGAAACAAATCTTCAGATACAGTGTTAAAAGCATTATTAAGCACAGTGGTCTCTTCTTTTTCATGTGTAAAGCAATTTGGGGGCAGTCAGAACTAGACTTCATAAGAAATGGGGATCAGATGCTCCTATTGAGTCTGTAGCAAAATAACGTAAGTCTTATTTCCAATAGCTGTGCAAGCTTTTTACTTCTACTCTTCTTATCTTCCATTGGACCTTCTTATCCTTTTTGTCTATGATGCTTAATCAGAGACATAGCAGCTTAAACTGCTATATGACCCGAGAGCTGACTTCTTTATCACCTCTGCACTTTTATAACATAAGTAAGTGAAGGATAAATTATATCAGAAAGCTTAGATGGTGACCTGAGCTAATTCTTTTGGGGGGTGGAGAGGGGGAAGAAAGGTGCTAAATCCTGGCATTGTAACCCTTGCTCAATATTTGTTCAGGCAAAACCTGCGTGGGAGTAAGGGATAATAAAACTTGAGTAGGGACCTCAAGTTTTGGCCCTTTTTGACCTTCTACTTATAACTACTTGTAAGCATACTGGGCCACATTTTTAAAAGCATTCAGAAGACTGAAAGTCCTCTCTGTGTTATTTTCTGAAACATTATAGTTTTGGACCAATATTACTGGGGGATTTTCCAATGTTTTTCCAAATAAATGCAATATGGTACATAACAGCACTTCAATTTTCTCCATAAATTAATCAAAAACTTTAGCTTCACTTTGGCCTAAGAAGACAGAGTTAACAATACAATACCTCTAATGCAAATTATTTTATAAGGACTATAGCTTGTAAACAAGATTGGTAGTGCTTAGAGTATCAAAAAACATACACTCCAACCTACAGCCAGTAGCCAACAGGCTTCACTGACAAAGCTAAAAAAGAACACACACTTTTTATTTCTCTTCAATAAAGTATCATAGGAAATAAGGCTAGAATGAGCCTTAAGAAATTTAGTCCAACCCTTTGACATGACTGCTATATCTGTGATAGATTTTCATCTGTTTTAAATTTCAGAAGTTTTTGTAAAACAAGAAAATATAGTAACATATACTCACCTTATACTTATACTGAAAATTGCAATAAATGTTTGTTTTTTTTTTTTCAATATACTATAACCATCTTTTCCTAGACGGAAGAGTTCATGCAAGCAACATATTCTATCTATAAATATTTTTAACATATAGAAACTGAAATATCCTGATTTTTTTCTTTTTTTTCTAAGGAAGTACCACTGCAGCATATTAGGATACACGATAAATGCCCATCTGTATACCCACAAAGGAACCCAGGGAGGCAATGGCTAAGGGAGCCCAAATAATGCCCTGCTGAGCTACTCCTAGACCCATCATGCACCTCCACAAGCCCAGAAGGCCAGGGGCAGAAGTGCTGGCAAGAACCCAAATTACCATCACACATGGAGCAAACACCCCATGCAGGCCCATCCCAGGTCTGTCCCATAGAGCCTCAGCCCCAGTGTCCAGATGTGAAACTATGTATTGGATCTGGGGACATGGAGCTGCAGCAGCCTCACCTCTCTCAGGCTGTCAGATCTATCATGATGTATTTTCCTCTAACAGAAGCAAGTTAAACAAATTCAGAACTGTTAATTTTGTAGCTTCCCTTTCTGTTCTGTATCTTTGATTAAACTCAGTTTTATTGTTTTTTTCCATTCTGCTTCATCCCTTTCACAAATTCATAATACTGGTGAAATACATGAACAGCTTCCCTCAGCTCAATAGATATGGATCCAAATGTATAAAAAACAAGCAACAGTTATTGTTTGTTATTACCAGCTGTGTACTCTATCAAGAACTTCTGTTATCAATGCTCAAAAGCCCTGAGAATCCAGTCAGTAGCCTCTGACCAGTCTCATTATCCCGTATACATAATATAAATACCATTGCTGTTATATTCTAGGACTGCTAGTCACTCTTAGGGCAGGTGTTATGTTCGGACTGCACAGGGCACTAATTCTATCATTACCAAAGTAGCTGTTTTCTTATCAGCTACCTGGAAAGTCGACTTCACTGAAAACAGCAATGCACAGGATTATTTTGCCTGCTAGGATTTTAGAATGTCTTGCCTCCACTTAGAAGCTCTTTTGTCTGTCTCCTGAATGCCCAGGATTCAGTAATCACACCCTTTCCAAAACATGTTGTGTTTTTTTTGTTGTTGGTGGTGGTGTTTTTTTTTTTTTTTTCTTAAGTATCATAATAATTTTTAAATAAATTTATCTTTCTTTTCTCTTCTGACTTTAAAAGCCTTTTGGTATATTCAAGTCATATTTTCCGACCTTCCCCTGCTACTAGGAAGATTAAAATGTACATTTTTGTTTAGCTGAAAGCTGAGATTCTTTCTTGAACACAAGGTTCGCAAAATGAATATAGACAGCAAAAAGAAATATAAAATATAGTATGAGTTCTCCTGAATTGCAGCATACATTTTAACAATAACCAATGGCTACTTCTTAGCTAGTCCCCTAACAAAACAAATCATTCATAAACATCAGAAATTCAGAGATATACAGCAGGCCCGGTCCAGAAATAATGAAATGTCCTAAATAATTACTGTCCACTTGACAATTACAGCAAAGGCACAATCTATCGAAGTAATGCAGAGATAATAGAGACAATTTGACAGAAAGTGCCCAGGCCAAAACAACACTGGGTAAGACAGAATACATTGTCAGGGTTATAAAGCACTGTGGCAGCAAAAACTCCTCAACATAAACATTGCCTATTGCCCTGGAGTAAAAAGTATGGACATCTTACAAGACAACAAATTAAGCAATCAAGTCAGATAATGAAATATAAGAAAACAAAAGGCTGCCTACAGAAAACTGAACAGGCAGTTAGCCTTACATGAGGTCATTCTTAAAAACAGCAAAGATTGAATCTGCATGACATAAAATATTTCATTAATTCACAAGGCAAATGAGAAAAGGAACATCTTGGCTCTATATAATATAGTATCTGTATTTTAACACTTCACACTTCATGTCCATAAAAAGAAGATTTAATACTGAAGTGATCAAATCATGCAAGCAGCCTATCTACTGTATGCACAGTGAATCTAAAAGGGGAATTGCAACTGGTCCTGCTGGCTGTCTCCACTGCCGCAGTGCCTTCTCCTGGCCCTGCAGTGCAGACCTTGTTCTGCCGCAGAACTCCAGGAGAGAGCTGCCAGCTCTTACCAGCTCCACACAGCTGGTGCACCTACTGCCTCCTGCCCGTCTCTCTGAGACTCCTCTGGGCACTTTCCAAAGCATCTGTGTATGGAGAAAAGAGAGGAAACAACAAGGAATTCATAGACAAAGCTATCCACATTCCTCTGTTCTGAACCAGTCTTCACATTGATACTTATAGCACTGACACAATCAGAGAAGGTATGCTTCAGAAATTCCCTGTAATCAGCAAGTATTTCCAATTCCTGGCTGTAATCAGGCTTCTGTCATGGACTGAAATTAACTCTTCCCACTGAAGTGACAGAGCTGCATGCATTTTGGCACCAAACTCCATGGCACTTCAGGCATAAGTACCAGAGGTAATGTGGGGTCCACTGGCTTTCCTGAGCTACCTTGAAATACCTCATGCGACTCTTGTAGGCTTTGCAGTCCACCCCAACCTCATGTCTTTTCTACATAGGGTCTGAATTCTTCTAAGCACAAATATATATATATAATTAAATTAATATTAAAAATAAAAAAATAAAAAAGAAAGAAAGAAAAAGTTATTCTTTATTGCAATCCAGAGTGAAACAATTATCTGGTGCAATTATTTCTCATCAGTACAGCCCCGCTGCAACTTTGCTACAAATTACGTACTACATTGCCACCTAGTGAACAAACTTGGAAATTCAAGTACAATAAAATGAGTGTGCAGCAGTAATTTTATAATAAAGGTGTCCTGAAAATTCACAGATCCATGACTCCCCTATGATAGTTATGTGGCATATAATCCCATGTTCACTAGCTGTCATATTCATTGGCTCTGTGTGCGTGTTTGTGCACGTGTACCTTGTCCTGCCTAGACACAGTGTGCACATGCATAATTATGACTGTATTCGCAGGATGACCACTTTATGAACATAAGTTTTACCATCTAAAATACATATTTGCTGCCACCAATGTCAAGGAAGAACAGAAATGTTATGTCTGCCATGTTTGTCACCACACCACTTTAGGTGACATTAAATCTGATTTGTTCAGAGTGATGAGACAGTCCAGATTCTGCTTAGATAAAAATGTAACACCCATCAGACTCTGCTGGTTTACTTGGATTCTGCTACCACAAGCTGGCCTACCAGAAGATTTGACATGGTTTCCAACATAGACTGTGTGGATAAAAGATCTGTGGTGGAGTTCCTGGACTGACAAATTGCAAGTGATATCTTGACAACCTCCATATGAGCTTTTATGTCATGCTCAAGGCAGTTTAGGGACTGACATGGGACATGGCAATGCCAGACAAGAGTAGACACAATGAAAATGTACTTATCACAGATTATGAAGGCATAAGGCAGTGCTGTACACCGAAAACTTTTGAATGTACTCCATCACTGTGACTGCCAGCAGAGTTGTTTCAGATGACATCTTCCTCACCACCACTCTCTACTGAGCATGCACGGTCAAGATGTGAGAAGTTTAAGGATCAGTTTGTCATTAGTTTTTCTTGCAGGAAACATCCAGTTCCTAAGCGAAAGATGACAAAATGAATTACATGACAGGGATTTTCTGTCTGGAATATTCTGGATCATTGCATAGAAAGACTAATTTAATGCACTAGTTGTTGGTGTATATTCTGTGTCTATTTAGAAAGATATATCCATACAAAATCACAACTCCTAACAAACATGAAACAATTATTCATGACATGTATGTCAGCCCAGATTTTTTTTCTAGTATTGTTGAATTTGTAACTAGGATTTCTGTTGTAGTAAAAAGCAAAGTATGCTTCACTATCAGCTGGAAATCAAAGACATTCCTTGCAATGATGTCCTTCATTTTAACTGGATACATATAGGCATCAGGTCAACAGTAAGTAGTAACCTATATGTTTTTAGCTCCAAAGCCTGTTGGTGTGTGTGGATATATATACACTACCTTTCTTAATCTTTACTGTTCTCTGCAACCGTAGTGGACGACACATTCAAATGCAGATGACCCAGCTGTGTATCTAATTACAAAGTCATTTGTTGATCAAAGGTCATTCTCAGTGGTATACTTACACAGTTGGGTTCACTCTTCTTAGTATAAAACAAGCAGAATGTAGTCATACAGCTCACGGACCCAGATGCTGCTTCTGCTTCATAAATTGAAAAATGAAAAATACTGCTTGGAAGTACACACACATACCTGACAACGTTGATTGTAGAGGAAGTTCCATGTCCCATCTGGTTTTCAAGGGAATTTTGTTATATCTCTTAGATATATTTTTCAGCTTCTGAGTATTATGTTTATTACCTGGATTGATTTGTAATCTGTTTTTCTCCTTGACTGAAACCTGTTTTCATGAGTGAGAAACTGACATAACATTCTCTTTCATCTGCTAGTTCTTACACATTGTAGATAGAATCATAATTTCATACTTTCTGTAGACTAGTGGGAGTCTGTATTTGCTACTTCAAAGCCAGATACATGCAAAATTAATGAATGCTTTTTCTTTAAAAACAAGCAGAGGCATTACTTATAACTAATGCTTTTATAGCTCTAGGAGTAAATACTCCTAGAGTCAAAGATGATACTTTCATTGGAACATCTTTCAATGAACAAAAAAAATAAATTGCAGAAAAAGACATGCTAAACTTTTAAAACTACAGATTTACTCATTTCACATTATCAGATCTATTTAATACCTGATTAATATTCTAGCACAACAGATTTTATTTCACAGGAATGAACAGACTCAGTCTCATTTATTTTTACATACATACGTAGAAACAGGTAGTGTCACAGACCATATGACAGTTCAGCAGTACAAAAATCATGATGGGGAAATTGTAAAAAAAACAGTGACAAAACTAGTAACCGTTTAATTTTGAATGCATATATTACAAGAAAGAAAATTGAAACTGCTGAAGTGATAAACATTGCAAACCAGATTGACACCAGTCAGTCACACCCAGAATGTGAATCATTTCCCAGAGTAAGCACCTAAAAGAAAGGGCCATCACTATCTTATATTGATGAAGCCATTTTTAAAAAACAATTGGGTGATATTCTCAGCATTAGAAAAACAGCACAATCCCTGATTCTGTATAATTTTGTGTGTGTGTGTAAAGTGGACACAATTTGTATGCCTGATATGAAATTATACACTAAAATCTATTAGAATGCATGTTTGATTGGAGCAAACTCTCATAAAAACATTGAATATAACATAAAAAAAAAACAATGTTACCAATCATATCACAGAAAAGTGATGGCACTTTTTCAGTCATAGCTGAAATAACAACAGCCATCTTTGTTCTCATAACAATTTTACTGATTAAAGTACCTCCCAGGTGGCACATTACTTAGGCATGACCATATTTTCAATTCAAGGATTACTGAAATTAACAAAATGTTAGAAAAGATTTCTATACTTCAGTCTTCCAGTACTTCAGCTATTCTACACACATCTAGTCATTACCTCTGTCTCGTTTAACATGTGTTGCTCTTCCTCAGTGATTCACACAACCACATTAAACCTCAAGTTGTCATTTGTTCATCCTAGAGATGCTGTGTATCTACACAGGCACTGGTCGAGGCAAGGACAGAGACCTCTGAAAATGCTTACATGTAAGTCTTACTGATGTGAAAGAGGCTGCAGGTCATTTTGCACATCCCTGAATGCAAAAGATGTAGAATTAGAGCCAGTGTGCAAAGACAGCTGTAGATCTACATACAGGCTGAGCAGTTATTTTGGGTTTCACTGTTTTGGACTCAAATGCTTACTCTCCTTATCAGTCTCCTTTTTCAGAAAACAGCCATTGGACACATTGGTTTTGTAGTCCTTCTTCCTATTGTGTCCATAGTAAGTAATGGTGTTTAGCTTGTGTAAGACTGGATTAATAGAGGAGAATATCTGGCACATAAACTAAAAAGCAAGCAGAAAGGAAGATACAAAACATATGGATAATAATTTGGGTAACAGACATACAATACAATGTATTTCTTAGAAATAAAAAATAATAATAATTTTAAAAAAGCATTGACAAGGGACCCATAACAATATGGAAATATAAAGCAAAGTAATACAGCTCCTTTAAGTAAAGCCTGAGAGATAAGGCTACCTGTTTTAACAGATTTACAGATGTTAGTGTTACAGTGACTGGCGAGATTATAAAATTTGATTTTTTTAGTAGAACTACATTTATTTCTAAATAAAAAGGAGTTAGAAAGACATTGGGGAAATGAACAGGCAATAAAGACACTAGACTTGACCAACAGGAATTTTTAGCTTAGTGATGTTTTGGGGTGATATTTTAGATTGTATTTTTTTTTTTTTTCCATAAAGGTATACATGAATGCATGTGTTCGTGGGAGTCAAGACAATGAAAAGATTACTATAGACAATCCTAAGTGAATTCAGCAATTGCTGCCTTGCACACCATTACCATTAGTTGTTACAGACAAAGGGAACCCCAGATTGGAAGGATAGATATGTGTCCCCTTTTCATCAGATAGCCACCTAAGTTAGCTAGCTGTGCCCTGCATGGCAAACAGCTCCAGTCAGTACCACTATGTATCTCTTAGCTGAACTAGTTCTACTGATAAGGGAGTAGTCATTTACTGGATAAATCTCCAACAAATCCAATGGTACCATCCACAGCAGCAAGCGTCTGATAGGTCAGTTTAACTATTATTTATTCATGATCTGAATTAATATTTTTACTACAAAAGCAATGTAGCCTAGCTTTTCAGTGTGACTCTGAAGTCTAAATGTAAAAAGTAATAGTAAAATCATAACCCTGGAGGGAAGAAAATATATGAAGAGATAAATTATATTGAAATTTATCTAGGGTATGTAATGAGTTTAACATTAAATTATTCCAAAAATGAATATCAAAGATGACAGCAAATGTGTGAAACAATTCCTTTATCCAAAGTAAAAGCTTCCAGAGTTTGAGAAACAGCTGCAGCAAATGAGAACACAAAAATTGAAGAAACAAAATTCTGCTCTTGTTTCAATCTACACAGTCACCTTTGCATACTGTGGCTTTGCATTTGTGTGAACAGGAAAGGTTGAGATTATTATATTCAAACAATCAGACTAAATCCTCACAACATAAGTAAATTCAGAGCCATACCTGCTGCTTAACCGTTGGCTTGCCCTGTTGTCTCAAGACATCATATCCTATGATTTAATCGGTACAGAAGGTCAATTTCTGGCACAAAAGTGAACTTAAAAATATAGTGCTAGCTCATAACTTTGTATTTCTGTGCTTTGTATCTCAGCCATTTCTTCTTAAATATAGTTGGTAAAATGCTATCTAGAGGGTTTTTGTTAGAGATTCTAGTTTGTCAGTCTGAAGCCAAAAAAGATGTATTTCCCACTTAATAACCCCTGTGGTTAGTATCAGAGTCCAGAGGAACTTCCAAAGGACAGTAATTGAATGGTTGGCACATTGCTGAAATAGATTCTCAAAATGACTTTGACCTGATTTGTACACTTCTTCAGTGGTTTAGAGGCACTGCAGAGCCACAGATACATTCAGTTCAGACATCACGAAGTAGGAACTAGCTCTTTACCACTACTCAACCCCATTCTTAAAATGTCTTTAAGGTTTTTTTAACTGTGTTTACACTGAATGTTACAAGGCTGTGATACCTCAGCAAGCTTTATGTGGATGAACTTAAATATGAGACACAGAAGCAAGTATAAAACCAGGGCAATATATCAATATGCACAGACTAAGAAAGGAATGTATGGAAAAGCACAGACCAGCATTAGTGTGTCCAAACAAACAGCTACTGCAGAGAAACTAACTTGGGTAGAGCACTCTGCATAGACATCACACATTTTTTCTTTTTGAAATTGGGGTTCATACATTGTAAATCACACCCCAAAGCAATTACTTACCATTTTGGGGTGTTCCAACCCTGAAAACACCACAGTGCCACGTATATTAATATGCTCTCTAGCATTAAATAATCATAACTCAATGAGGATCCTGTTTAAACATCTTGGTAGATATACTCTAATCACTTGAAATAGATGTAGATGCTGTAAATTGCCATATTTCTAAAATAATGTTTGTATATATAACACAAGGTACTAGTTACCTTCCTTTCACCATTGAAAACTTAGAGTATGTTTGTTTAAAAATGTCAAGACAACTTTCAGAGTTGGGGGAAGCAAACACTAACTTGCCTTATTTGTCCAACATCTTTATTATTGCCATGGATCACATTTATGAAGACATCATAAAGTTACAAACAGTTGCAATAAAAAACAGTTCCAACAATGTAAAGTGGTCCATTACATGTTCCATATGACAACTTTATTACTGCAGTGGACCAGTATAGCAATTACAAATAGGAAATATATTACACATAACTTGTTTTGAGTCAGAACACTACAACAGACCAAAATAATACCATGAGAACATATTATTCTGTAAGACAATAATTATTTTGCGACAACAAAGTAAGAAAGTAAGCCACTGCAATTTAGCAATCTGATTTAAAAAATCTCAAAAACTGAGAACATAATGCTTCCATGAACCTACTCAAAACAGAAAACTACAGCTTAGGGTCATTTAAGAATGTATTTTAATTGCAAGCAAGATGGATTCAAAATTCTAGGTGTCAAAAAAAAATCACAAGTAAGCTTATCAAACAGTCAATTATTTTTATTAAGAAAATCATTTTCATGCTCATTTTTATGTGTTTATATTAATATTCAAATATGTAAGTAAAAATGTAAATAAATTATGAATATAACTACAATGCTTAATTAGATTTCAGAGCACACTTATGGAAAATTTGAGACAGCAAAAAGGAGCTAGGCATGCATTTTTGAACAGATGGTGCTAGATAAGGTCACACAGATATAATTGAGGTCAGATTTTGGCCACTGTAGGAATAGACACTCTGAGTGAAAGAGGTGAATTTCCTCCTGTGGTTTTCATTAATTACTCAGTGCCATTCAATCGCAGTATTGTCTGTGGTGGATCCTCTCAGTAATCCCTTGTCCATACAAGCCTTTCTGTAGAATATTCTTTCAATATTATACATTTGAAGAAAGATTCTGTTCATGGAATTGTTGATTTGCTTTCCTACTGCAGAAACACTTAAAAGCCTGCTGGTCTCACCATTTATCTTAGCTACAGGCTGTAAGATATCAGTAAGTATCAAGAGACAAACAGATTAAGGTACTTTTTTCAGCTGATGAAAGAAGAGCTAACAGAAAAGACCAGCTAATTTTTATGAAAATTCAAATGAGTTTTAAATTCAAAGACCAATATTGAAATACTTTGTATCAGAGACAGAAGGCAAATCAAGAGTCCGGAGAGATGCAGCAGAACTGACTTGTAGAGCTTGACACATACTAGTTAAATCCTCCTCACCATTTTGCTGTTGATTTAACACAGGATATCTCAGAGCAAAAATTGCTTTTTGAGTCTTTTTCACACCTTACATTAAAGATATATGCTACTAAATAGCATTGTACACTTTAAATATATATATTAGAATATGAATTCATTATTGTATTTATTTCTAGCAGGAAATCATTCACTTTTGAATGCCAGTTAGAAACAAAAACAACTGAGTTCCTACATTGGCCTCAAAGCATATTGATATGCTCTTTCAAGTCTTACAAAATATTCTCTCCACTGATTTGCAGCTTCAGCCTGCAAACGCATCCACCACAAGCAATACTTTTATTTGAATGACACCCATATCAAAGTCTTATTACTTCATAATGGTCTATTTTAGATGGTTAAAAGAAAACAGTATTTGAAAAATGTCCTTAATGTATCAATTTTAAGAACCAGTTTGATTATATTTTCCTTTTCACTTATTACTAGAATTACTTTCCTGAAAATCTTTTCCTCTGTTTTCCTTTAGTAACATTAAATCAAATTTTTATTTTGGTTCCTTTCTCTTCCCTAAAAGCTTTACAAAGAAATACGTGACAGAAAGAAGGACAGTAATATCAGAAATAAATCAGCTAACAGTATTTACCTGAGTCAACGTTTCTCTAGACTACTTGTAGTTTTACTTTGGGGAACTGGCTGAAACCAAGGCCGTGTTATTACTGAACTCAAACCCAATAGTGTAAGTGTATTTTATTATTTTCTGACTTCTGTAGTAAAGGATAATACATTTGTTTTGTGACTACCATTTAATTCCAGTGTCTGTGGATCATTTTGGTATAATAAAAATAATATTGCTTCAGGCTTTTTAAACTGGCTTGGGCACACTTAAAGTTTATGTGTGCCTAACAATCTTGGCCTTGTCACGCACGAGGTCCAAGTATCTTCTTACTACAAGACCAGATACATTGCTGGTAAAGTGTAAATGAGTTTGGCCTATCATATGTTTCAAAGGACTAATGGCACTGACCTGAAAAATTAAAAGTAGTAAAGTAGTCTATTTTATATCTACTTCTTCTGGTAGAAACAGAAACCACTTTTATTTTTATTTATTTATTTATTTATTTTAAAAAAAAAACATTGCTCAGAAATAACAGCTGGCTGGTGATAAGCAACTGCCTGAATGTCATCAGCCCTTGAACACAAACCGGTGCATCCCACCAACAGGTGGGCCTGCAGAGCTGAGCTGAGGTCTGTCAGACCACTACTACGGCAACATGACTGATTTAGGGTGTCTGTAATGCCGGGCCGCGGTCCCTTCTGGATGACACTTGCGGCTCTTCCTCGCCGCAAACACGCTCCTAAGGGGCCGGTGGCGTGCCCAGCCATTTCAGGGAACTTCCACCAGCCAGGAGCCGCCTCTCCCCCCTGTAGCCGGGCGCTGGGCGCATGCACCGCCTCAGCTCCCTCCTCCGTGGCGTCTCTACGGCGCCCATGGGGCGGAGCGTGGCCATGGCGGCGGCACCAGGAGGCGGCGGGGGCGGGCGGCGGGCGGTGGTGGCGCAGCTCATGCTCGTTGTGCTGCAGCTGGCGAGCCTGTGTGGGGCGGGTACCACCACCGCCGCCCTGCCCGTAGTCATCAACACCTGGGCGTTTAGGAAGGCCACAGAGACAGGTGGCCCGGCGGGGGGCAGCGCTGCGCCGTGTGGGGTAGTGGCGGCTGCTGGGTGCTGCCCCTGCTGTGCCCTCCACGCTGAGGGGCTGGCGGGGCTCCAGGGGGCTTCGGGTGCTTAAAATAAAAAAATAAAATAAAGGCGGGGTGAGCTGTGAGAATGCGGCCATTAAATGGCTGCGGGGCCCGGCTCGCTCCCTCTCCCGTTAAGGGTCAGAGCAATCCGGAAGGGGAGCTGTAAAATGTCGCCCTCTCGGGGGGCCTCGGCCCCGGGCGTGGCGTCGCGGTGTCCTGGGGAAGGGGCCCAGCAGCGGCGCTTGGAGTGCCCCGAGAGCCTCCGCCGCTGAGCCCTGAGACCCTGCCAGCAAGCGGTGTGCTGGTCAAGGTTGGGAAAAAGCATAATAAAACTTGAAAAAGAAAGAGAGAGCAAGCTGTGGAAAAGCTAGATTAAAAATGTCGCTGATACGGTGATTTATGCTCCTGTGGTGGTTAGCATTAGTGATTTGTTGTTAATGGTGTCCTTCTGAGATTCATTCCCCCCCTCCCAAGATTTAGGTGGTTCTGAATATTGTATTTTTCAGAGCTTGTTATTGTTTTGTGGTGTGTTATTAATGGTCAAAGTGGGTTTACCTATGGCAATGCTGCCAGCGTAAATTAGTTGTGGATACTGATTTGAAAAGGCTTATAGGTTATTTTAGCATAGTTGGGTTGTAAATAACTCATTAGTAAGTCTTGCTGGTGAAGCAGGTTACCTGTAGAGGCTTGTATAGGTCACAGCTGAAATACTGTCTTGAAAACTGCAAGGGCTTTGTGCTGTAGGCTTTGAAAGCACATGTTAAGACTGCTTACAGTAATAATTGTAATAGGAATTGCATGCAGTGTTGGGAAGATGGGGCTTCTTGAGATGCTTGAGACAGGGTAAATAGGTCACCTGTGCCAGAAGGAGCGGAGCTGTGTCCCTCTCCTGGGTCTTCTGGCAGATGGTAGAGCACCAGAGCCAGCAAGCACAAGGAGGAGGAGGCAGGATTGCAGCTGTCAACGGCAGCGAGCTCATATATCTAGGAAAATCTTGCCTCAGGTCCAACCTTGTGAAATGTTGCGCGTGTGTAAAGCCTCTAGGCCTGGTTTGGTTAAGTCATGTACATTTGGCAAATCTGTAATGTCTTACAAAATTACACAATGAGCTAGATGGTAAAGAACAGAAGGCTAAGGACTGAGCAGAGTATTTCTTATATACTATTTTCAGTTTCTTTTTGTTCTTACGAAGTTATTGATGTAGGTTTAGATCTTTTAGATCTCTCAGTTTCAGATCTTTCTACTTTTCAGCTGGGCACTTAGTACTCTTATGGGAATCTTTTGAGGGATGCTTGTTACAACTATTTTTTTCTTTTTTATTTTGAGAGAAAAGTTTTACTTAGCCTGCTTTGCCTTCTTACCCCCACAAAAGGCTTTTAATAGACAGTGTTAAAGTACCTGTTGGTTCTGGGAGGAGGAGGTTATTTAATATATAAATGTTGTTTTCTTTGTTAGTAAATAATACTTTCCCAGTCAGAGGAGGAAAAAAAAAAACAACTTAATTTCTCATGCAGAAACACTGTATGCAAGGAAAACAGTAGTTAGAAAAGTAATTCTTTACGTTCATTTGAATATGCTCATGTTTTGACTTTATTTCACCTATAAATAATGGTTTATTTTTTTAATCCACTTACGGTGCATCATCGATGTTCTTAAAGCGGTAATGGAATCTGTTTTCACTGGTGACTTTTAATTATTTGTGTTGATTACAGCGTGGCGAGTATTGCAGTTGGGTGGTTCTGAGCTGGATGCAGTTGAGAAAGGTTGCAGTCAGTGTGAGATTGACCAGTGTGATGGGAGTGTGGGATACGGAGGAAGCCCAGATGAAAGTGGAGAAACAACACTGGATGCAATGATTATGGATGGGTAAGAAGGCTGTGTGGAGAAAAGAATGATCCCCGTAATTTTTAGCATACTTTAATGTCAAATTTGTTACAGAGATCTTGTTGGCTTAAGGCTGACTATGGACAAGTTATTTGTTAACTTGTGGAACTGGGAACTGTACTTGCTGAAGTGGTGGAAGAGTAACTAAGTATGTTTATTATTGACTTTTCACATATAGTGCAGTAATTCAGCTCTAGATACAGCAGTTGCAGAGCACAGCGTGGCGTTGTAAACTTTCCCTTCAGATGTGTTCCATAAAATATTTCATTTCTGTAGCAATTGTCTTCTGTACTTTATTTGCTATTTAAAGCTGTCTGCTTGAAAATAATTGCAAGTAGTTCATGTTAAGAGCTTATGTATCAAGATAATTGCTCAGAAATATTATTCTGGATGGAATTATTGTTACTTGAGCAACATGCCCAACCTGTGCAAGGAAACAATATATGTATAACGTTTTTCCCTACTAGTGTGATGCCACCTGCCTATGTCATAAACAATTAAAGCAGTACATTAAAGCAGCAGACTTTCAAACTTAGATGAGAACAGATTTTGTCTAATAAAAGTTGTGCAAATATTCTTGTATTTTCTACTAAGTTCTAAATATTTCTTGTTTCCAGGAACACTATGGAAGTTGGGGCAGTTGCAGATCTCAGACGAGTCAAAAATGCAATTGGTGTAGCGCGAAAGGTCATTGAGCACACTAAGCATACATTATTAGTGGGAGAGTCAGGTAATTTTATTCTTTTTACTATTTCCAAGTCTTAGACTCTTTTGCTATAACTAAATCTGTCATTCATTAATGGTGGTAATATGGGTGGAGGGATTCCCTGACAATCAAGTGAATCTATTCAAATAAATCAGAAGTGTTTACTATATTATTATCTGTGTATGGATTAGGTTTTATTCCATTATTTTCACATGAAAAGATAAATACAGTCCTGTGGTCTTTCCACCAATTTAACTGCAAATATAAACTTGTAATTCCAAGGCTTTGCTAATAACACTGATAACATATTAAAAAGTATTTGATGCAAGATACTATAGAAGCTGAAGCTGTTAAATGCAAATATTTCATTTAAAAGCATGGAGTAACTTTGTCTAAAGAATGACAGAATTAAGATGTTACAGTTATGTATTACTGTTTTGGTATATATTAAGCACAATTACTGTATTTCACAGTTTTTAAAATATTAGTGAAGACTTTGATGTAGAAAATCATATTAGAACTGTTCTCGTAGGTGCCATAAAAAAGCAATAGCAAACTTGAGGAATGACTGAGCTTTTACAATGTGATCTGTTGCTGTTAGAATAATACTGATTTCAAAAGAGATGGACATTTCAGGGAGGTACATGTTAGGTTAGTTGACTCACCATTAATAATTTTTGAAATGTGTACCGACATAGAACTGAGTCCAGTGAGTTGCATTCAGTGCAGAATAATGACGGGGTGGGAGGAATATTTCGATTTTCATCTGCTGAGAAATTTGCAGGTCTGTCCCCAGTAGATGAGAAAGTTTCATAATCGCTTGTCTGACCTTTTCCCTTTTTTGCCCTAGCAATACTTAGACCAATATCCAAGTAAAAAAAGTTCAGAGAGTAAAAGCTAACAACACTGCTTCCTGGAATATAAACAAGGCTTCCAAAGTTGTGGTTGTGCATGTTTTCCAGTCATCCTTTTACAATCTTATCTCAAAGAAAAATTTGCTTTTTCAGGAATGGGAACGTAAGTATGGTTCATTGAAGATGTCAGTTTACCTTCGCTCTGAGTGCAGAGACTTTAATTGTGTCTGTTTTTAGGAAAAACACAGAAAAGCTGTCCAGAAATAATTGAAGGCTTTTCTTAATGTTTGGACTGGAGAAGCCTGTTCAGATCTGTGTTAAAGTGACATTATTTGTCTTTCAAGGATTGGTAATATAAATTGTTGACGTATCTGAATCTAGCAACAGTATCTGTTACTAAGTGGCATCAAAGGTATCTACAAATAAAAGATGAGAGAACAGTTCATCTTTTGTTTTAATATCCTTTCCCTAATTGTAACAGCCTTTTTTTTTTTTTCTTCAAAAAGAATTGCAGCATTGTTCTATTACCTGTGTTGGTATTTGTTTTTCTCCCTTGTTACTTACTGCATTAATTTTCAAAACAAGGGAGCAGTCAATTTGAAAGCTGCAAGGAAGAAGTGTAATACATTTTAAGCTGCTCGATGGATTTCTACACGTATCAGTGTTTTAGTAACAAATATTGTGCCACTCTTTATTGCTCATGTTTCATATAAGACTAGCTTTTTAAGTAAATACAATATTTGATCTAATTTGAGTATTTCTTTCACAACACATCTCAGGCTACTCATGTTCCAGATTATTTGGGTCCAGTTGATTTTTTTCAAAGTTGAATTTTTCTCTTTCAGTGCTGAAACTTATACCTGTTAACATAGCTGTAGTGAATTGAGGAAATTTGATCTTCACCAGTGAAGGGAGTATTTGTTACTGCGGTAATACCTCGCTATGATGGCTGGTATCGTTGTCCAAAGAAATACTTCTCGTTCCCAAAGAGGATGTAGAATTCCGTGAATTGTAGATAACATTACATGGATGCATTATCATATAATATATAAAAACATGAATAAAATTATAGTTTTGTTTTTGCTGTTGTTTTTAAAGCTTCCCTGTTTGCTGTACGCATGGGGTTTCCATATGAAGATTTAACTACCCCAAAATCTCTTTCGATGTATTCAAAGTGGCTTAATCAAAGCTGTCAGCCAAACTACTGGAAGGTACAGTGCAATGGTTGTGGTGAAGGGGGGAGGATTAGAAAGCCATTGATGCAATATTGTGTCTTTTTCAGCTTATGTTGAAGTTTCACTTTGCAAGTGAGGAAGTATTGCAATTGTTCTGCCTCATGTGCAGAATGAACCTGGTAGCTTCTTAAATCTTACTGTTTTTGAACAGTCTGCAGTAGTGTTTTGGTACAGCTATTTTTTAGGTCTAAATTTGGGCAGAATTTCTCAGATTAAACATAGCAGTGACTGTATTTTTTGATGCAAGTATAAATTTCTGAAATGAATTTTTACGGTAGTAATTAATGTCCTTAAATAGTTAGAGTGGCTTTATGTAGAACTGTGAACACATTGGATTAGTTCAGTTTTCCATGTAAACTCGCCTGTTGTGGTGGGTTTGGTTTTGGTATAGGTGTTGCAGGTTTGCATGTTTGTACGTTGTCTCTGTTGTTTCTTGCATCTAAAATGCTGTATTGCTGAGCCACTTTAATTCAGTACATATTCTCCATTTCAACTGGGGAAAATATGTTGATGTATTATCTTGACTTGACATTATTAAAGCAGACCCAACTCATCCTTTTTTAAGCTTGAAAATTTTCTTCATTTTGCTGAAGAATGAGCTTTTTTGATCAGTCTGTTAAGCAAAAGAGAATCTTTAATTTGATGAACGTAACTGTGTATTAGGAAAATCTTCTTACCATGTAATGCCTGAAGTCAATCTATGTTCTTTAAACAAAATATTTATAGGATATTGGTATTATAATTTAAGTATTGGGCATGTGTTACTTGTGTAGTAGTTTATAGGTATTGAGTGTAACATTTACAGGTTTATCTGTAATGAAGCATAACATATTTATCCATATAATTACAGAATGTGGTACCAGATTCTTCAAAATCATGTGGGCCATATAAAAGACTTGAAAAGGTTACTTGCGAAAAATGGACCATCTCACAAAGAAGTGTTCATAATCACGATACTATTGGTAACAACTTTTGGTAACTCTAAACCAGTCTTTTTCTCATTTCCCTATTAAGTTATTCTGAATTGAAAACAAAATATTTGATATCAAAAACTTATTTCATAATATGTTGTTCCTGTTTATAGTAGTTTCAAGACTGTGTGACTTATGTGTTAGGATCAAGTGCCTAAAAGTAGTTTGTTTTTTTTTTTTCCAACTGCACTTGCTGCATGGTCCCTTTCTTCATCTTTTGATCTCAGCTACTTGTTTGTTGCCTTACTACTTCTCCCTCAGCTACCTTGGCATGATTGGCTGGGCAGATACAGATGTTTAGAAAACTGATTGAGGTTAAAAATAACTATTTTTATTCTGATTATAGTTAACTTAGGTCAAGTCTCCTATGTAGCTGTCAGCCCAACTTAAAAGGCTTTGCCAGAGGTGGAAGAAATGAGTAAATAGTCCTGTTGCCAAAAGCAGTGTTTGTCAAATTGTCCTTAAACTTACAAAATAAGGCTTACTTTCACTTTTGTTCTCTTCTGGCTAAATCAATACATTTCTACAGGAACTGCTATCCTTAAAACAGGTTATCAGTAGTAGTTCCAAAGACTTCTAATGAGCTTACTGACTGAGGACTTTTTAATTGCTAAGCCTGTCAGCTGGTTAATGAGCAGACCTGACAAAGGTAGAAACTGTTGAGGGAGTGGAATGGAGACTGGATATAGGTTCATATCTTTCAAAGCTTTACACTTTGCAGTCTTGAAACTTAGACTTTTTGTTTTAATCTGGATTTTCCTCAGCAATTCAGAACTCTGCCTGACAGTATTTGCAACACCAAGAGTTAACAAGTCACTTCATGGGGGAATCTTTTTTTACTTCCAGTCCAACCAACTCACAACAAATCAATGTTTTCTGAAAGTCAGGCAACCTACCAGATTCAGAATCTGAATTCAGAATTCAGAATCTGGTAGGTAGCTTTATTAACTGGTATAGTCTTTAATATGTTCTCAAAAGCTCTAAAATTGTGGAGTGTCAGGTTGAGAGGGGAGTCTGATAAATACAGTTCAGGACACGATATATCATTAAGTAGTCCTAAGCTGTTTTGTAGTAAGTGTTGGTGCTTATATTTGTACTGCAAGCTCTCTCACCTCATTGTTTGCTTTCTATATGAAATGTCTCCTTGACATTTTGAGAAGAGTCTTCATTCAGGATGCATTTATGAAGTTGTTAGGAACTGATGCCCTTCCAGTCTTCTTGTAGATGATAATGGTGGCCATAGACTCAGTGCCTCTACACTTTCCAATTTCACTGATCAGAAAACTTTTCTATGAGGAAGAGGTAGTGGCTTCATGAAAACAGAGAACTGGAATTCAACTTTTAGAATTCTGCTTCTTGGCTCTAACTTTGTACTGAAGCTAATGCCAACAACAATTTTTGCCCTCTCTTAAAGAGGTGAAGTCTCGCCTTATGGAAAAGCAGTGGATCTCAAAGCATGTTCTAAGTGTCAATGTAAGCTACTGTAATATGAGGCAATGGCTTCTACATCAGTACAAACTTAGCGAGGAATAGGCTAGTCCATACATGTGACCACTTGCAATGTAATTCTGGTTCCTTTGGTAGGCTGTATTTCACTTCTGACAAACAAACAAACTGCCAAACTCTTCATCTTCTGACTTGACCCCCCCCCCCCCAAAAAAAAATCAAGTACTATTTACAGAATTCCCAAACTTTGTTCTGATGGTAGTGGTGCAAAATATGGTGACACCAGGTCCTGGTTCTCTACCAAGTAACATAGGTGCATATTAAGAGGCAGTGGCTGCTTGGACAGCACTAGTGTGCAGCTATGAACGGTGTCAGTCACTCTGATTTAGATTCCTTTTGGCTTCCTGTAGTACATCCAAAAAGGTTCAATTTTTTTTTTTATACAAAGAACTTTAAGAGCATGATTTTTCAGTTTTTGAGCATATCAGCAATTTAAATAGTCTGGATATCATGGTTCTGTTCAATGAAAACAAAATTTAACAAATTTGTCAGAAGTGTTTCTGAGCATGTTTCATCCCTGTTTAAATTTTAGGTATGGTTGTAATTGGTGAGAATGGAACCATTGCTTCTGGGACATCTACTAATGGTGGAGTCCACAAAATTCCAGGGTTAGTATCTGGTTTTACAAAAAAAAAAGCACTTTTTTTTTTTCATTTCCAATTTTAAGCTTATGTAAAGGTTAAACAGTGTATGTTTTAGAGGCTGACGATCACAAAATGGCCTTGGTTATTTCTGGGCTGCCATAAATCCGATACTAAGAAACTAATGTAGCTGTTGGATGATTTGGGTTTATTTGAGGGAATGGTTGCTTTTCAGCTGGCTTAATTCACTGTACAGACAGACCAAAAATTTGTGAAGTAAATTATGAGGCATGGCACCAGATACAAGTGAGTATTTTGGAAAGGTGCACAGTCTCCAAAAAAGTGTACATAGAATCAGAGCCCCAGGCCTATGTTTTGTCTTTGAGTGGTGGTTGTTGTTGTTTTTAACTCTGCAGTTAGGAATTTTGTCTGTCAACTAATTCAGACAATTTTTGGATTTCACAAGGGTTACTGAACACAGTAATGTCCCCAGCTGCTTACTGTTGCCCACTGGCCAAACCTTACTGCCCTAGCTATAATCAGTACAATAACAAAGAGATGCACAGTGAAGGTGAATTAAGCCTCAGGTCAGTCAGGTTATCTCAGATCACTTTCATCAGTAGTTTTAAGACAAGACTTCTGATTACAGTAGAGTGACCTTTTTTTTTACCTGTTCTGTTCTTCTGTGGGTTTGGCACTAACCCAGCTGGAGGTGGTAAGGCTGACAAAGAAGTGTGCCCAAGTTGTAAAAACTTGCTGATATTGGGCCAAGAGCTATTACATTAATGCAATCTCACTGGCATTAGTAAATAGTTTTCTATAGTTTTCAGTCGTCTTCCATAGAATTACTCTTTTTTCGTTGTTCTCTACAGCCGTGTAGGAGACTCTCCAATAGCAGGAGCAGGATCCTATGCTGATAGTACAGCTGGAGGAGCTGCAGCCACTGGGGATGGTGACATCATGATGCGCTTCTTACCCAGGTTTGTCCTTAGTGCAGACTTTACTAGCTTTCTCTAGCAAAATTGAACTCCACAAATGAAGTAATTGATTGAAAGACGATCTGACTTCCTGGTGGTTGAAGTGGGAGAGGAAGGATTAGAATGGAAAAGAACAGTAGCAAAATCAAGTCGTCATTACAACCTGTCTTAAAATAAGTGACTGCTTAAATACCTTAATACCCATTAATAGTGCCAAGCTGAGAGCAAACAGCAATAACGACTATATGACCAACGTGCACACTCTTTAACAGAAGAGGCACTGTAACAATCTTAATGTAATTGGTATCTAGTTTGAAACTGAAAGAGGTGTTTTAGTGCTGTCATTGCGGTTGCATAAACTGTAAAATGCGTCTGTTTTCATCACTAGTTCTTGACTGTCATTCTTGTGGGTCAAGTCTCAAAAGAAATGCTTTCTGGAAGTCTGTGTTGTACATAATGAGCACTAATGCTTTAAGGAATCGAAAGCAGTGGCCTTCACCTTACTCAAGTACTTCTAAAACTCTGGTAGTTATGAATGCCTGCTAGCAGATGTGTATATATAAAAGTTACAATCCTTAGTGAGTGTGAAGCTATTGCAGACCAGTCCTGAAATAAAAGGCAACCGACAACTTCATGAATTATTCTGAGGAATTGGGTACTGGCAATAGTAGTGAGTTGGGTTCCCCTATAAAGTTAATTGGTAAAAGCTTATATTGCTGTTTAGCAGCCTGAAGGATTTGTTCGTAATGCATTTTGTGTTTGCACCAACTGGTTCTACGAAACAATTTAGACTAGGTGGTTGATCACAGGTTACTTGTAGATCAGACATTCTTAATTCCATACTATTTAGATATTCTCAAACAGGGAAAAAAAAAAGAGCATTCTCAAAAAAAATAAATTGACTTGCCAGAAGTCTGAAAACTGTCAATTAAAGGGCAAAATTACTAATGTTTTCTGACCACCTTTTTTGGAATAGTTTTGATTACCAGAGAAGATGACCCTATGAAATACAGCTTTGTATTCAGATGGAAAGGTTCAAATTATCTACATATAACTGATCAGTATGAAAAATCAAGGGTAATAGGGTATCAGAAAATGCAAGGAAAGTTCTCTTCCAAGTCACTTTGATAACATCATAGTTAATGCTATCTGTAGATGAGTGTTAGTGTAACAAGTTGAGGTCTTTATGTATCTTTAATCAAAACAAAACATTGTTTGCTTTTAACTAAATTATGCATTGTCTTTTAATCTTCTGTTTCTGAAAGTAAATGACAACAAAAGGTTGCTTGTTTGTTTTTTCCTTCTGAGGGTATTTTGGAAATGCAAGTGATCTATCTCAAATGTTGCATGTCGTTTTTCTAATGATAGTGTAAAGTCATCTTGTTTCTTTTGCATTTAGAGTAAGATTTTTTTAAAAAAACATCTTGCAAGAAATTTTAAAGTGGCTTAAAGTCATGATCAAAACATGTTCATCTTTATGAAACAAATTTTGTTAACTTTGAGTTTTTCTGAAACTTGTATTTTTTTCTGAAATATATATATTTTAATGCTTAGTAGAATCAATAGTAAAAGTGTAATTTTGGAGGTCAATTTTCTTAAAATATAATAAGTTTAAAAACTACCTTGATATGTCTTCATGAAAACTAGTAATAAATTCTAATGTCAAAGTTAGTCATTCAATGACAAAGCCAGTGACTCTTCAGCTGCTTCTTTGCAGTTGTTTAACTGATGTGTGGTTTAGCCTCTTCTGCAAATGATCAGAGTTATTCTATTGCCTTAGAATTGTTGATGGCATAGATGACATCCTGTAGTCCCTTTTAGTGCTGCTTCTAATTACATTTTAGGTAGAATTGAATAATAATTTCCAATATGAAGTTTGGCTAAAGGGTGTGTATTGTGTTTCCATTAGTCAAAGAAATCTTAATCTCAATGCAATAAATAACCTAAGTATGGCTAACTGGATGTGGGAATGTATCTGTTTTCGTTTGCTTTTAGCTATCAAGCTGTAGAGTATATGAGGATGGGAATGGACCCAACAGTAGCCTGTCAGAAAGTTATTTCCAGAATCCAGAAGTATGCTCCAGAGTTCTTTGGTGCTGTTGTATGTGCCAATACAACCGGAAATTATGGTATGTATTCTGCTCAACAGGCCAATTTTATTGACCCTAGCTAGGTAGGTCACAGAAATAAAACATGAAGGTGGACTTTAAAGCACCAGTCTTTAATTATTTATTCAGTACAGCAGTATGGCAATTCATAATATCAAATGGTGGTTATCAGTGCAACTGTCGTAGTGTGGAATTAAGATATTTTAATTTTTCCTCTGCATTTGAACGTCTTAGACTTTCACAAAATTTATGTAAAACTTTGTAAATACTTTAGTTTTTTACTACCTTTACATGTTCTCCTGGATTGTGTATGATTAGCTTGGAAGTTTTTTTTAAATACAAATGCTTATGCTTTCCCTAGATATGGCATAAGGCAGGGAGAATGTGTCTGGTAAGTATAGCTTCAAAGCAGTTCAAGATCAGTCATTGTGCCAGGCATCTCATTTGCGAACTCTCAGATCAATAGTGAATACAGTTTGCTAATCAACATAGCTTATTTAGACTGCTTATTGCCATTCTTTGATGCTTATTTTGCATAGTTCTGTGTTTTAAGAGATTAGAGTTGGAGGAACTCATTATGTTAACCAGGATTGAGAGAGATTTTCCTAATTTATGGTACTGTTTCGAGTTACGTTATACAGTAGTCAGTAGCACTGTATTTTTACTTTAAAAATAAATACTTTGAAGATGTCTTGGGTTAAACAGATTCTAAAAGAATAATTACAATGTGGTAGCAGTAATAACTGCATCTTTAGATGATAAAGCACACTAACAAAGGCACTAATCCTAAATGTAGCAAGTTACGCTTTTTTTTTTCTTTCCTAGGTGCTGCATGTAATAAAATTCCAGGATTCACTCAGTTTCACTTCATGGTTTATAGCCCTTTGCTAAGTCAGGCAGCTGAGCAAGTAGTAGATTGCATTTAATTTCTTTTGGCTTATTGACATCTAAACTTAGAGGGGGAGAGTGCTAAGGTTCTGCAGGTGTTACTTTTAAAATTTTTGTGTTTTTTTTCACTGTTCCATAATAATGTGAACAAGTACAAAGATATGTTGATGTTGAAGATATTATTTCACTGTTTTTATTGTGTTCTGCTTCATTATAGCTCTGTGTAGTGCTGCTAAACTTAATCTGTAGCTTTCTATCATAATTACTTGGTAAATTGATTCTAAATTATTGTAAACAGGTAATTTAGGGCAAGATTTTTGAAAATGGACTCTGCAGTGTATCAGGAAAGTGGATATAGTTGCAAAATTAGTGCTGATACTTTCACAGTTAACATAAGGGGTTTGTCTCTGTTTAAAAATGGACGTCTAAGTGAAATGGATGAAAAGTGGCCTCTGTAGTGAGGCATATCAATAAGTCAGGAATGTAGTGCACATTACCTCACATCCCAACTCAATTCTTAAACTTTTGCATACTCAACAAACTGAGGATCCGAATACCACTAAAAGTTATCAAGTAATACTTTGGAGTAGTGTCAAGTTTCACCTGCTCCTTTGGGGTAGTAGAACTTTGTCTAACAGCTATTCTAGTCTGTCTGTTTTCTTAAGAGCTAAATAATCAAAGGGTATGGATAATAGCTATTGAACTGGGCCTTCACTTTGCCATTTAAAAGCAAGTATTTGGCAGAAATCTGGAATAAAGGGTAGGAGGGAGGAAGGACTCTGCTTCTCTAAGTCTGGGTGTAAGGTGCTGCGCCTGGGTCAGGACAATCCCAGACATAAGTGCAGACTGGGAGAAGACCTCACTGAGGGCAGCCCTGCAGAGAAGGACTTGGGAGTTCTGGTGGATGAAAAGCTTGACATGAGCTAGCAGTGCGTGCTTGCAGCCCAGAAGGTCAACTGCATCCTGGGCTGCATCAACTGAGTGGCCAGTGGGCTGAGGAAGGTGATTGTCCCCCTCTCCTTTGTCCTTGTGAGGCCCCACCTGGAATGCTACGTCCAGATCTGGGGCCCTCAGCACAAGAAGGATGTGGGTCTGTTAGAGTGGATTCAGAGGAGGGCCACAAAGTTTATCAGAGGGCTGGAGCACTTCTACGAAGAAAGGCTGAGAGCTGGGGCTGTTCACCCTGGAGAAGAGAAGGCTCAGGGGTGATGTAATTCCAGATTTTCAATATTCAAATGGGACATAAAAAATGATGGAGAACAACTTTTTTCTCAGTCACACGATGATAGGACAAAGGGGAATGGTTTAAAACTAAGAGGGAAGATTTAGCTTAGATGTTAGGAAGAAATTCTTCACTCAGGGGGCAGTGAAGCACTGGAATAGGTTGCCCAGAGAAGTTGTGGATGCCCCATCCCTGGAGGTGTTCAAGACCAGGCTGGATGAGGTGCTGGGCAACCTGATCTAGTGGCGTTCCTTCCTATGACAGGGCATTGAAACTGGATGATCTCTAAGGTCCCTTCCAACCCAAGCTATTCTGTGATTCTACAAGGGAGACTTATTTTGAGAATGTTTGTCTTTTTAAGATTTAGTACTGGTTTTCTTTTCTCTTGAAAAGAAAATTACGTGCAAATGCTAGCAAGCAAGGAAGGGGTATTGAAGAGTAGTGGAAAAGATTTCAAACTCTTAATTGAGAGATTGACAAGCAAGAGAGAACTAGTTTCACAATAGCTGAGAATGCCTTTGGATGGAGTCAAATCCCCACATACATCCCTGTTATTTCAGTACAAGCTTTCAAGGAGTATTATATTTACTGTAATGGGAAGTTAGACAGATTTCCTGTAGTGTAAAATAAATTACAAATCTTAATCACAGTGATTTGCTTGTCATGGATATGCTGTGTGCTTGCCCTTTCCTATCGTATATTATCAGTGAAAAGGTGCAGTTGCTTACTTAAAGCGTGACAGTTATCCATAGCTAACAAAGCTGCGTTTGTCACTTTCTTTTTATGTCTGGAGATAACAGGCTTCATTTATTTTAGTACTTCAGCATCTTGAGGATTGCTTTACAGATGTTTAAAGGTCTGCCTGAACTCTTCTTAACGTGGTGGCTTGCAGATCAGTTGACTGAGTCTTTACTAAACTTGAGATTGGTAGGAAAACTTTAAGAGGGGAAAAAAAGGCAAAATGTTTACACCTTGTCATAAACACTTTAATTATTCTTTGTCTACTTGAATAAAATCTTTGGGTAATAAAAGCACGCTTTAGTGTATCTTATATAAGTAATATTGTTTGGATGCTTGTGTGCCGTGTCTTAGAATGATCGTTGACTTATGTTCCAAGTTGGTCTGTGTAAGAGCTAGAAAAAAAACATGCAACATTCAAATGACAGTCATCTTCAATGGCCTGCTGTTGAACTTCATCAACAAAGTCATGTATTTGGAGGATTCACTTTTGTCACTGGATCTTTGGCTTCTCTCTCTCCTAGCATAGTGTTCGCTAGTAGGTAGGCCACACCAAGCTTTTCTCAAAGGAGCTCTTACAGTGTATATCTAAAGTGGCTTAGGATGTTTTCTACCTGTCCTACCTACAACCCTTCTGCTGTGGCTGCTGTATCTTCAGACAGATTGTAAATTCAGGCAGTCAAATACAAACAGATAAATAAAATTCCAGTGATTGCTACTTTGAAGATAGTGTTGTAGACCATGAACACAGGAGGTTAAGTCCTGGCAGCTGAGTGATGATGTCTCAGACTACTGCAGCTGAATCCAGGAGGATTCGTTTTCAAGAGAGCTTGGGAACATCTTCTAGTGTGCTTATGCCACTGTATGCTAGCTAGCATATGCAGCTAAAGGTTATGACTGCACATGCTAAAAGATGAGTGCTCAAAAAAAAGGAATTGAAGTCACTAAGTTAGAATTCTAACTTACTGTAGAGACAGCTCATCTACAGATGAGAATAAAATTACTCATCTTCATGAGATGTACATATTAATACACGTGGTTTAATAACGTGGGTTGTTTTTGTCATGCTGAATTAGTTTTAAACGAAACAGTTTGTGTGAATTATTTGAATATGTTTTTAATTTGACAGTATATTTAATCTGTCAATGTACTGTTCTGATGTTATGGACAATCCCTTCCAACTTGGATATTCTATGATTATTTTTTTTCAAGTTTTTAGTAGTGCTGTTCTCTTACGCTTACTAGACACGTGATTGTTCCTTTTTTAAGAAAGGTTTTATATATGCGAACACTTGACAAAAGTAGACAAAAACTCTGACAGTTTCTGCTGTGGTTGCAAAAAATAAAGTCTTAAATAAAAACCCATGAAATCAGAGGGTTTTTTTTTTTACACTTCTGACTTACTACAAAATACATGTGAGATTTGCAGGTTGGTATAGTTGATTGCATCCTGACTGTAAAGGCTTTTGTTGTTTGTTTGTTTGTTTTTTTTGAATCCTGCTAAGTACCTTTGCCTCTAATTTCTGTTTCTAAAATTTTGTATGGAATTGTTTAATGTAGACAAATAAAGAATTTCTTAGCTATATGGTCTGGCTCGTAAATCTAACTGTGACATGTTTTTCCATGGCACTGAATTTTTCATTAATAAAAAACTCTATATGAACTCTGACAATGTTTTGTATGCCTTTATTGAAGAAAACTTGTCATTTCACTGTAGATTGCCATTGAAATGCTTCCTTTCATCTGGAACTGCCTCGATAGGGAGTTATGCAGATTTTCAAAGACATCAAGGTTGGACTTTGAAATAGAAACTACAAATAATATTATATAAATTGGAGTGAATCTTTTATCTCTTTAAGGGGAAGAAACTACAGTGGTGCTGATTGCTTTTTAACGGAGAAATTTTTATATTACCATTTGGCTTTTGCTACTGAATAACTGTCGTAACTGTTCAGCAACCTTGTTTATCCTCCTTTTGAAACAATAGATGCAGGATTTCACTGCAAATAACTGTAGTCTGTGGCAGGGGGGAACATCAGTGGAAAAAGTTAAGTTTACTCTAGCTGTAACGTAGAAGCGATGCATTATACAGTAAGCATTGAACTACAAATGTTCTCAGTAGGGGGCTTGTTCATTCCTCCACATAAGTTCCATTAAGTTCACAGGGAAACAACATTACTGAAATGACCATGGAGATGTGGCAGAATCTCCGGATTTTATGTATGACTTGTTGTGTTGTTACTCTTTGAGCTGCTGAGTCAAGCAGCAAACATTTATAGATGTTTGTGCATTTAACTATATTTGCTGTGTTTTTGTGTTCTTTTGTTTTCCCTAGACAGTTAGAATCAGCAGAGGTAAATACACCTGCTGGTACAATACAATCTTTTGTTGTGATTAACTGATATATTTACAGTGACAGGTAGTGGTATGTGAAATAAAAACATTATCAGCTTCAAAGTGTGCCAGTAGTTGAGGGTTTTTCTCTTGCTAGTGTTCTTATTCATTTATGTTTTCCTAATAGGATAGGGAAAAAAATCTTTGGAAAATAAGTTTTTGATTATCCTTCTTCACAAGTAAAGTTTTGCAAAAACAGCTGTGTTGTAAATATTAGGGCTTTTTATTGTTCAGAAGTGATCTCTTTTGTAACACTGCTGTATACTTTCCAGGCCAGCTGGGATTTTATTTGTTGCTAAATTATTGAGGGAGGAGTTCTTAAAATTGAGAAGCAATATCGCAATAGATTGCACTATCACAATACTACAGATTTCAGGTTATACTTTAGCTAGGTCATGAATACTTATTGTTCACAAATAGATGCTTTATGGTATATGTGATTATTTACTGAGTACAATGTGATAGGCTATTTGAAAATAAAAATGGTTGTGTTGCTAGCTTAACACTGATCCTGGACACTCATCATTATGAGGAAAAATTCCAAGGCAAGTTGTAGTAGATCATCAGTGAGAATGGAGGCTTGGTTGGCAGACTGATACATAGAAAAGTGTAAAGCAACTGAAACTTTCCATAAATTAATATTTTTATCTACGCAGCACTCTGAGCATTGAGGAGCAACATGGAATAGTTCTCTACTTTTGTTGTGTAATCTATCTTTACGTAAGACTTTTTTCAGAAGTTTTTACAGTAATACATTAAAGCATTGTAGATTAGAAAGGTGAATGTAAAAAGTATTATGATCAGTCAAATTCATATGCAGTCAAGTGTGTTTTGTTAATTTGGCTGTTACTGAAGGCTTAATTTGTATGGTATGAAGTAGAAAAAGAATATGTCGCAGTAGCTGCAGTATTAATAAACTCTGCTTAAATTCAATCTTTTGCCATTATGAACCTGTCAACATGAGGAGTCCTATGATCTTGTTTCCTGGCAAAAATTTTGAGAACTTCGGTTTCTGTTTAGTGAAAGTGATGGCTCCACAAAATGGGACTTCAGGCTGGTGACACCACAGCTGCATGGGTTTCAGGATGTTAACAAACAGCCTTCTGCGGTGTTATCCTCCTACCTGTCTTATGTAATCTTCAGAAAAGAGATACTGTTCCTGTACCAGGACTAGCAGACTAGAGTGCATGCACGCACCCCAAGGTCTTCAAGCCAGATCCAGCAGTCTAACTTCTCTGACCTCTCTCTGCACTTTGTGCTGACAATAGCAGATGCCTGCATCCTGTTCCGTTGGTTCTGCTGCAAGGTTCATAACTTCAGATCAAAGTGCAGTAGCAAACAGCTCCAGGGCAATTTGACTGTAGCTGTTTGCTGGAGGAGTATGTATCAAAGCCCTCAGGTATGTACAGAATACCATCCTCATTTCTTCCTGTGCTTCTAGGCACGTAGCCACAGTGGTGGTAATAAAATCCATCAAAAGACACTGAACAGAGAATGATTAGCTAATAAAGTGATGAAGACAAGGTTATGTTTTTAGCTTTGTCCATCTCTGGAGTGTGGTTTCAGTTGGTTAAAGATTTTGCTGCACCTGAAGGGATGGTACTACCTGCATCCTCCAAAGTGCATTATCTTGTCCAGTTATACAGTTGGTTTTGGTGATTATGCAGGTCCACAAAAGGGGTCAGCCTTCTGGTCTGGCTGAAAATTAACCCCCTTTTTTTTTTTTTCCTTTTTTCTTTTTCTCAGAGTGCGGGTAAGCTAACTGTTCTGTTTTGCCAGACCACCCAGCTGCTAATATCAACACAAGGTAGACTGCAGGAGTACGCAGCAGGGGACTGAGGAATGCAGGAAGTTACCCAGCTGGTGACAGCACATACTTGAATTGGCAAAAGCAGACTTCAAAACTTTCCTGCAGACTGAAGTAAGGTGTTTATCTCGCAGTAGATTTCATACATCAGCCCTCAAGCTAGATGCCCATCCTAACCATTTCTTCCTAGTAAAATTCAGCAGGAGAAGTGAGAAATCAGGGGATTTATGTCCAAGATTTCCACTACTTCTGGGAGAATATCATCAACAGGCTATTGTCATGTTTCTCATATTCTCTTCTGTCTTGTAAATAGTTAATTCTTTAACGTAAGTTTTCCATCTTCAGGGTAGGAAAGTGCAATCTCCAATATTTATTTTCTGAGGGCCTTCTCTTGGTTAAAATAGGAATTTGAATTTCCCATGAGGAGGCTGTACGACTACAGATGTCATACTTCAGAGCAGCTCAGGTTACTACAGTGCTTTTGTGAAAATGAGAGCACCGTGAATTCTTGACTGACTAATTGAAAGTTACTGTGAGATGTGCTTTGTGTTAAGCTACTGTGTTTTGGGTTGACTGCTGTATTGGTCTCTAGGGGTTCTGTCATAGGGATGTCTGGTTACTGAATCACAAAGAGGTTTAGGCAGGAGACAAGTGCCAATGTGCTTAGCTGAGCTAAGATACCATCTCCATTTGTGTTCAGCAATAGACTTACAACTCAGTTTGAAAAATCAAGTTTCTCAGAGTTAAGAAATCTGATCTTGCATCGTTGTACAACAATGTAGTGTGTCACTGTAAGTACGAATGTCAGATAAATATTCCAGCTGTAGTTTCTAATTGCCATTGATGTACCTTTGATCAGTCTTAAATATTTATAGTATGTCAATCAGTGTCCTATTTAAGCATTATGCTCTACTTTGTAGCTAAGATTTTTCCAGACTTAACATGTGCAAGAACGTCAAGTGCACACTAGAAGTTGAGGCAATCTGGTCAAATATTAGACAATCTCACATAAGTGGCAGTGAGTAAAAAATCACTGAACAATACAAAACCACAAAAGCCTTTAGTCTCAGTATGCCAAGATTTGAATGCTCCATCCTTTGAAAAAGGAAAGTTGTCCTTTCTTTGGTAGGTTCAAAAGGGATTTAAGCACCTGGGTGCAACACTGCAGGCTCTGTGAGGATGTCAGTACTTCATCTGAGGTGCTGCTTTCTAACTTTGTAGGCCCCTGACATCTGTGTGTGTTTCTCTTGCTGGAATACATAAACCCAGTAACTCCTACTGCTAGGAATTCATTAGGCCCTCAAGCTCTGTTCATTCTCTTACCCTTTTGACCTGAGGGCCAGATCCAACAGTCATTCTAAGAGCATTCAAACATACTAAATGCTGCTCAGCATATGGCTAGAGTGAGTTTGTTGCACTTGCTTGTTCTAATCATTATGCTATTGTACGGGAAACATGAAAATCTATCTTCAAGCTATCACCTGTTATGTGGAGAACACCACAAATTTCTTCCTTTTACACTGTTGACAAATGTGAATGTTTTTAATGAAGTTCTGCTAATGCTAGCAGCCTATTCATGGGAGAACAATTTAACCCTATTGTAATCTGAATAATTAATCTTTCTTAGATCCAAGAATGTTTAGGGGACCTCAAAGGGTACCTGTGACCTGCATTCAGAGCTACCAGGTAGCTTATATCTTTCTCAGGTAAGCTTCAGTGTAAGCTACCTTTAAAAGCACTGTCAGAGCCTGAAAAGTACAGTGTGTTGTTTTAGGTGGCAGTCTGTAATTTCTGCGTGCGCTAATCATATGGCATAGCACATGAGATGTGCTTCATGGTACTTTGTAACTGTAAGAAGAGCTGGATTCATTAATTCTTACCATAGGGGACAAGTGGGAGCTGTTTTATTCAGACTGCAAAAGAAAAAATATATATTTAAATCTTGATTGTCTTAGGCATTATTTGGGGAGCCTTCAATTCTGGAAAAAGTGTATATTTTGCCTCTTACTGGTTCAAAAAGAAACTGTTATACTATATAGATACAGATTATATATATATATATATATATATATATATATATTGTTCCTGTGCCAGAGAAGAGAATTAGGGGCAGTTAGTTAGCAGGCCCATAAAGAAATTATCATAAAACAGTTATTGGCAAAAAATGGTTGTGAATGGGCATAAAGGATATTTGCAGGTCATTCCCACTTATCTCTCAGTCCACTTCCAGTGCACAAGGTTTTTACTATTTGTAACAGCTAGGAAACAGTATTTTCAGACAGTATATATAACTTAGGCACTCAAGAAAGAAAGCTAAAGTAATAAAGCAAGATAAAATTCCTGTTAAGAACAGCTGCTTTAAAAATAATAATAAAAAAAAATCTGCAGGTCTTGTGGGTTTTGAGTTGAAGAGTGAGAACAAATCTGGTATTTAATGCTGAATTTTCTTCATGTTAAACATCAAATAGACTATCATGGTAGTCTGCTTATTTGGACTGTACATGTAGAATGAGGCAGAATGGCAATAATTCAGAAAAAAAGGAATGGAGAGTGAATGGGAATCCTAGGGATAGTTCCCAAGAAATTCTAAGTACAGTTGATTTTAAATACTTCAGGAGTTACGTGGGATGTAACTTTCACTTTCAAAGTTGATGTAGGTATGCTCTTTTGACACTTAACAGCTAGCATGAATGGGCTGTGCATCAATCATCGGTCATGAGCAGGTGTGTGGTCTGCTGCAGGTTGGTAGCTGAGCCTGCAGTACTGCCACAGAAGCGGAAGTTGAGAGACTGGGATGTGTGTTTTGTTTGTTGCCCAGTATCATTCTTGTTCCTAGGAAACAATGCCAACCTCAGAGAATTTTTCATCAGTAATTTCTTCAATCAAGCAGCCTAAGCAATCTGTAAATATAGATTGAAGATAATCACCTAAGCTATCATTAAAAGATTCATCTCAATCAGCAGAGCCTGCTAGCTGATTGTCACCTGAAGCTTTGCAATTAACACGACTAGTATTTTTGACAGAATAGCTGAGTGTGGCTTGATTAATGGTGCTATCTCAGGAATTGCCTTTTCCAGTATTTATTACCATCAGAGCTGTCAGTCCTGCATACTGCATTATTTTGAAGAGACTTAACAATAGATACAGGTGAAAAGAAATATATAAGAGGGGCTTTAGCTGGCCTTTGGAGATTTAAGCAACAATTCAAGTGCTTGCGCTTCATGTGCTTCATATATTGATTATAATAATAAATCAAAAATAAAGTTAATCCACCTTGTGCAATCAGAGGCTTGAAACTGATTTTAAAATAAATGTATGTTAGGTAAAACCCCAAACTACATTGTGTAGAACATTGAGGAAAAAAACAGTTGTTCATTTTGAGTTGCAGCAGTATCTGATATGTTACACTTGAACTAGCATCACACAGAGCTGGGACTTGCTAAATAACGTTTTGAATTTACAGTTAGTAATCTAACTGCTCCTTTTCAATGTCTCCTTTTGTGTGTGCACTACAGTTTCAGGGATTTTTGTTTTATTTTTTACCCTGCCTGAATTCCACCTTCTGTTTCATCCCATAATTACTTAGTGTTCTGTAAATGCTAATATGCTATCCCAATTCTGTGTTTCAGTATCATAATTCCTGTCCTTTTATCAAAACAAGTAATAATTAACAAAATATGAATAGCTGTAGTATTTGTATACCTGAATGGTATTATGGCAAGAGTATACAATATTTTATGCTTATGGTTCTTTCTGTTTTGCTGTGTAGGAACAAGCAAGATTTGAAGTAAAGCTTTACAGCCTGACTCTGCGGTGGCAGTCATTACATAGATCTTTGTCAGCATTGGTCCCTGTGGGAATCCAAGCTCCTGTAGTAGCCAGCATCAGGGTTACATGCTTGAGACATTCATACGTAATACATAGTTCTATTCAAATACATTCAATTATTATCATTGTTTAAGAGGAAAACCTTTTTGGTGTGATTATGACTACTTTTGACTTCTAATTCCTTGTCAGTAGTATCATATCTCTGACAAAGATATAAAAGTTTACTTTTTTTTTTTGTTAAGTTTCTAAGGTATTTTCTGAAACCTCTCATTATTGTGAATTGCCTGTATTTTTTTGTTGCTGCCACCCTTGGCATCTGACACAGGATTAAATATTTAAAGCTTTCCTGAGTAATTTATGAAAATTCTTAAATCACTTTTTAAATATTTTTTAAATCTTTTTTAGTTAAAACACAACTTTCAAGCAGCTGTAACTATAAATATTTCTATTGTGGTCTACTTAGATTCAGTTAATCTTTTTAAGAAGAGCACTTGCTGAAAGCCTGCTTTTATATAAAGGTTATTTTGTATTTGTAAAACTTTGTCCTATTGTACTATTTTAGACTGAATAAAAATAAGCACATCCTAGTTTTCTAGTGAAGATGAGATGAAGTGTAATGTGAGACATCAGACATCTTTCTAGGTGAAGATGCAAGATTTTGCAGTACTAGGTAGTGAGTGAGCTTTGGTAAGGAGCTGACAAGTGGCAGACACAGTGCAAATAACATGAGCTACCAGAGAAAGGGTAAACTTTGCATTCTGTGTAAATGATAATGTAAAGAAAAATGATAAAGTGCATTTTTTCTAATTTCTGCTTTGCACAAATGGATTTTAATCTTGTTTATGTTTTTCATTATTGAAGGCCTTTTTTACTTTTATGCTGTTCATCTACTAAGTGCAGTATTTGCTTAAACACAATTTCTCAGTTACAATCAAAACAAATTATGCTGCTACCATCAAAACCACTTCATGAAGAAGTACTATCCTTAAGAAGTACAACCCACAATCTTTGCCTTCAGAGTGGAACTTCTGCTAAATGTCTTTTTTTAAAAAACTTCCACAGTCTCTGCAATGCTGAGTTTGCATTTTATATTTTAAACTAGCTCTTAAGGTGTAATTTAGATTGAAATTTGAAATTTAAATTTAACATTTTGTTTATATTTTGTAACTTGAGTGTTTTTCTAAAGACACTTCAAAACTTTCGTTTGTATAATACCATCCTGAGGTTCTAGAACATTAATAAAGTGCTTGAGTTTTAATCCTATTTGTTTCTTTTTTGATTAAAACTTTTTTTGCTTATATAAAAGTATTTGTACCCTGAGAAATACAGTCTAAATGATTTTCATCAGAGTTTTCTCTAGTTCTTGATTAACATTGCATGAGGTTTGAAGTAATATTATCTTAGACCAATATTCCATTCTACAACAGAGCCACTTAGCTGAAGCGCCTTACAAATGCTACCTAATTAGGTTAGGGGTACTAATGCTGGTTATCCTTCTGTGGTGCCTTGTTTTCTGGATAAAGCTCAGAGCACATTTCTCAGTTTTCCCTATTTCAAGTGTTCTTTCTCCTTTTCCACACTACAGTGTTGTGGCCTCTAACAAACTGATTTATATATTTTTTTGCATATCAAATTATTGCTGTCACTATCGTTATGATCGAGTATTTCCTGAACTAGAGAGAGAGGTTATATTTGAAGGAAACGGCTACAAAGAATTTCTAGGTTCAGTGCATGTGAAGGAAAATTAGTCGACATAAAACTGCTCAAGTTGTTTAAAAGAGCATAATAGATCTACCTGGTTTCTGCAGAAGGGTAGGCTGGATGGTCACTGTAATTCCTTCTAGGTCTAAAGACCTGTGAATATATTTCTTTAAGAGGAATTGGATTTTGTTAAAAGTGAAATATATAGAAATGGATTATTTTGTTGTTTGCAGGGTAAAATTACTATTCCTCCAACCTGACTGTGTTCCTGGATCCTATGGTTGCAATATGGGGGTGGCTTCTACTCAAGTTGCGGCCTAGCGCAGGATGTATATGTAGTTTCCTTCAAAAATCTACAATTGTTCTGCATAAACTACAAACTCATGGAGTACAAATGAGTTCTTATCTGAAGATGATGCTCAAGCTGCTATGGTAAGGTCCACTTTGAATATTTTTGGAGGTGGCTGGAGTCAGACAGGAGCACAGATCTGTCAGCAAAATTTATGCAAAGGCCAATTTTTTAATCCAGTAAAGTGTGCACCTGGATTTACCTCATAAACTGAGGTTAAACCCAGTTTAATCTGAGCTCAATATAAAGCATGGCATATTTCCAGCCTTTTCTAAATGGATTTTGTATGTATGTTTTCCACTATTTAAGTGAAAATTGGACATAATAAACAACCTTTCAAACATTAAAGGAGTAAAAAGAAATACATTCAGGATGTTAACATAGTAGATGCTGAACTTATGCTGTCATCAGCAAACATCAATACAAATGTAGCTGACAGCAAATAAAATTGCATAGTGCAGATACAGGAAAGAGTTTAATAGTTTTAAATCTAGCAATGGGATTTTGTTTAGAGAGAAAGAGGGCCTGCAGTTGCTGTGAAGTCCATCAAAGACTCAAACTTTTGATTCCATGTGAAAGATACTTAGCCACTAATGATGACCATTGATACTCACATTCAGCAGATAAAAGGATGGCATCTTCCACTTCTTTGAAGGTCCCCTTCCCCCACCGAGCTAAACCACTCCTATTTGTTTTCCATTCTGGAAAAATAAGTGAGAACCAGCACTGCATTTGCCAGAGTAAGGTGGATGCAGAAATAAATCTGTACATGAATAAATTAAAGCTCTGTAGTTACAACTGTGACATAGTCATGTCTCAAAATTTGAATGCATGTTTTGGGTATAAATTTATTTCTTAGTGAATTAGTAATATAGGGACCTTTGCTCCAGCCCTCAGTCTATTTGTTGAATTCATATTACCATCAAATGGTAGTTGTGCATGAACAGATTAAGAAAAATGCGTGCCTTTAACAAATAGCTGGTAATAAAAGTAGTTTAAATAAGGATATAAAGGACTGAAAATGGGCATAATATCTCTTCATTCTAACCAGAATGTCACAATTGGAAAGTAAATATTACTTTGAAAGTGAAAGACTTAGTCTTCCTAAATTTAAATGGTAATAGTAACTAACGTGCTACTATAAAGCAGAAACTAGGTATGACATTAGCACTTTCTAGGTTTAAAATTTTTATTTCACATCTTGCATGACCTTGATGTGATCCTTTAAAAACTGTTTTACATAGCATCTCAGCTGCGTTCAAAGAGCTTTACGAGGATGGCATTGTTGTATACAAAACCAGAAGTGTTTTCTGCACAGGGTTAAACACTGGCTTCTGTTACATGTCATGCTATCACACTTTGTAATGCTAATGTCTAAGAAAGCTCTCTAAAAACTGTAAGAGTATTTAGAAGCCAGCTTTACTGGAAGACTTCTTTTCACTGTAGAGTATTTCACTATACAGGTCTTTTCACTAAGCCCTTCTTTTTCAGAATGCATCAAGCCAAAGAAGCTTATGTGAGCCAGTCGGTCCTGATGGAGCCACTTGTAACAGAGCCCATTTCCTGGCTGTGTACAGGAGGTTAAAGTAACAACTCTCAGAACCCCGAGGCATCTAAGAATGACATTTTAAAACCATTTATAGTAGATTTCATGAGGAAAGAAATAATAATAAAAACTTAGGATAGACAGTTCCTTCTTCTAACTAAGGCTTTGTTTTGTTTTGTTTTTTGTCTTCACAGCTGGTTGTATGCAACACAAGCCATTAAAATGGGTAAGCAATCTAGGAATCTGAAATAAGTGTGTCCCATCATTTGCACTGTAATAGATAAATCGGAGGTGGGGGGGACACACCACACATTTGTAAACTACTGGGACAAACAGCAAAATCAGGACTTTTATCTTGAGCAAACACGAGATCCTTTCAAGACCTGTTTACTGGTTTGACCCCTTGGTTGCAGATCCTCTATAGGAGGTTGAGCGGATGTCCATTCTGATATGTTTTCTTATTTACAGGAGAGATATGTGATTATAATTAAATAATTTGTATTCTTCATGTTATTTAATGAAAAGCATGTTAGCATTACCTATGTAAAAGAGCACCTAAGCTCCAATTGACACTAGTATACCCTACCTTCATGAGGCTTAGGGAAGACATAACATACAAACAATTTTTGGACTGCTAATTTCTAAATTTTAAATTTTGTTTATATAATTAACATAAAGATACTCAGTGCAAGCCAAATACTGACAACCTTACACAGGTCTGGATCTTTCACTCTTCTATTTACTCCATAAACAAAATTTTCATTATGCACTTAATAGCTCTGTCTTTCTGAGTGGCTCCTGCCTTATTTCCTGTTTAAACTTCTTAAGTTTATTTTTTAAGTTTCAGAATTCTTCTCAAATATTTTGCACTTTATCTGCTAGATTATGTCTCAAGGTCTTTTTCTGAGCTAAATATCCATTTTGTGAGACTACTCTTTGGCCAGAAGTGGTATCATTAGTCAGAGATAATGCAGAAAGTCCGTTATTTAAAATAAAATTCAAGTTGAAATTTTTACTGTTTTAATAATGTAGATTATTTCTCATGCATTTAAATTATTCAAACGTCAGGAGAAATGACTTATTAAGTAGATGAGCCAATGATCAGGACAAAATATTTTGTTTTAAACATTTTTCCTTAGTTTAGTCCTTAGTTTAATCAAGACAAACTATTCATTTCATTAAAGGATTCAGATTTCACATCTTTAAAGTGTAAAAGCAATTTATATGTCACTGCCTCATTGTCCAAGTTAAATTTTCATATTGCTTATGCATTCATTTATTTTCACATATATTCTAGAAATATAACATAGAAAGAAAAGTAACTGCAGTAGCTAATAAAAGTAGTTAATCCTTAAAGCTTGTATGTGCTATATGTAAACAGTTACTCATTCACTTCTTGTATGGCAGGTAAGATAACAGTCGGGATTTAAGGGTTTTTGTTTGTTTTTTGTTTGTTCGTTTTTTATCTTTGAAGTGTCAAAGTCAAAAAGTCATTTTAAGTCTCTGTTTCAGTGAGATGTTAACATTTGTTAAAGGCAAGTGATCAAAAAGAGTTGTATTTTGTTTTGATTTTTCATGTTTAGCTGAACAACTAAAGACATCCAAATACATGTAAAAATTATCAGCCACTATCATAGCAATGACTTGTACAAATGAGCAACTGGTTAGATAACAATTTTAAAGATTTAGATGTATAAGCTAGCTAATAGTGACATACCCTTGTAAAAATAAGCATCATAAAAAAAGACAGCAATAAGGCAGTCTTCACCATGTGAAGTAGCTTTTGTTCTCAGATGGAGTTCTGTACCCCACTTTAAGTAACAGGCTTCATGAAAGACATGCAAATAATGCATCAAACAACATAAGGATTATACTGTCTACTGTCTGATTAGAAAGTTTACTTTCACATAAGGAAAGATTTAATACTTCAAATGTGTAACAGGCTACTGAAGAGGGGAAGAAGAAATCCTCCTCTGAATTCGTTGGCTAAGACACAAATTAACTGGTTTCACTTGCAGCACAACGCTGAAGATTTAAATTGGACTGAAGTTCCACAACTTTCTTAAGAAAACAGAATACTCTTTAAGGTAAGTCAGTACCTTCTTCCCTGATGCTCTCCTCCCCCCTCACCCTTCCCAAAAAAATGAAAAAGAAAAGCAGTCAGTTATCAAATTATGCAATGAATTCTGAAGTATTTACAAAGACTGGTGGACCATTTACAAGAATTTTTTAGATTTGTTCCATCTCAGACTACTTTCCAGAAAATGACAACTGTTTTTCAAATCAAACAGTAATGGGTGAGGCTATGGCCATATCTTTATTATAGTTTTATTTCCTTGTTATCTGCAGCCACTCTCCAAAGATATGAATAATTGTTCCCACGTTATTTCACAATTTAGTTTAGTGTATTGTTTACTGTTCCCCTTACTTCGTCAAGGAGGGGTAAGATAAGCAACTGTAAAATTAGTTTTAACCACCTAAGGGATATGGCTTTATTACACATTTCATATGGATTAGGGAACAACAACAACAAAAAAAACTAGTAGCAGCCAGAATCAAATGTTATGGCAAAATGTGTAAGAAATCTATGGAGTCATATTTACTAATTGTGGGGCAGTTTTTGTCTGTTTTCCACATCCAGCAAGGTCGCATTCAACTATGGTAAAATTTGAAGTGTACAGTCAGTTGCTGTTTCATTTTGAGCTCTGAGGAAATAAAGCACAAAACTGTATTAAAGTAGTAAATTTTATTGACTTATTAAATACACGTTTACATTTATAAAAAAGTTACCAATTAAAATATGAAAAAAGTTACCAATTTAAAATATGAATTTTAAGTTACCCACTCTATACACTTGGAAGTTTGCAGTGCTGACAATGCAGTAACATTTATGTGAAAGAAGAGAACAGTTCAATGATTTGACTGGAAATATAACACAATATGTCACAATATATTGCAAGATATTTATTTCAAAATAGTATGTAGCATACAAGCAGTGTTTAATTTTATTTAAAGTTTAAAATTGTTTGCAATTGCTCTTTCCCATTTTTTTTTTTTTACTGTTACATACTGTTAGAGGATCAGTTTTTAGTAATTAACCCATGAACAGGGAAAAGCAAACAAAACTAACAACAAAACAGAAATGATTAGGAAAGCTGTACACACTTAAGACATCCTGAGGAACTGATAAGTAAAACATCAGCATCAAGGAATAACCTGTATAGCGGACTCATTTTCTGCCCACTGGAAAAAGCTGCACTGTTTTTCCTTCCCAAAAGGGCAAACAAAGAAGTTCTTTCCATTATTGGGACCAATCTTCAGCACTGTCTTCATAACACAGCGCTTGCCATGGTTACAAAGGGGAAAATGCAAGTCTGCCCACTGCAAAAAGAAACAGTTTTTATACACAGCTATAGTGTATGGAATGGCTGTGAGTTTTGTATTTTAAAATTAGCAATGGAGATAGATCTACAGGGGAGGCCTTAGCAGAAAACTCCTGGTACTTAAGATAGTTTGATCTCTTCTGTGATCAGTGATTTTAGGTTTCTTTGTGTTTTTTTTTTCAACATTAAGTGTAACTGCATGCATTTATACTGCTTATATATATATGCATTCATACTGCTAATATTTAACAACTGATAAATACTGTAACAAGCTTTCTAAGTTTACTTGATGTTAATGCAGAGTTTTCTTCAAATTAAGGCATGATAGTCATTACTGCCTTTAATTCATCTGTTATCTACTTGCTGGCAGGTCTCTTGTGAGACCCCACGTGGATTACTGCATTCAGCTCTGGGCCTCCCAGCACAAGGACATGGAAGTATTAAAACAAGTCCAGAGGAGGTCCACAAGGATGATCAAGGGGCTGGAGCACCTCTCCAATGAAGGCAGGCTGAGGGAGTTAGTGTTGTTCAGCCTGGAGAAGAGAAGGCTCAGCGGAGACTTTATAGCATCCTTCCAGTACTTAAAGGGGGCCTACAGAAAAACTGGGGAAGGGACTCCTTGTCAGGGAGTGTAGTGACAGGACAAGGGGGAATGGCTTTAAACCAAAAGAGGGTAGTTTTAATTTAGATAAAAAGAAAACATTCTTTACTTTGAGGGTAGTGAGGCACTGGAAAAAGTTCCCTGGAGAAGCTGTAGATGCCCCATTCCTGGAAGTGTTCAAGGACAGGCTGGATGGGGCTTTGAGCAACCTGCTCTAATGGGAGGGAGGTGTCCCTGCCCATGGCAGGAGGGTCAGAACTGGATGATCTTTAAGGGCCCTTCCAACCCAAACCATTCTATGATTCTACCATCCTGTTACATACATTCACAGCAAGGAGCTGTGGCCACCACTTGAAGCTATGACTGTGCAATGGTGGAAACAGTTGTCCAGACAGAATATAGCATGTGTATCTGTGGAGGCTTTCAAGATTTTGGCTAGACAGAGACATGGCTGATGTCCAGATCTAGAGTTTGTATCAGTCCTACTTCAAGCAAGATACTGAAGTAAATGATTTTTACAAGTACCACCATTTCTACTGTGAATCTGTCTTACATCACATTGAAGCAGATTAAGAACATTTGCACAAACAGGTACCTCCTCAGCTGTAAGAGGAGTAATTAAAATGAAAAGTTTACAACTATGATTATGCTCTTAGTTTCAGTTCAGTGTGCAGAACTATTTGCAATGACCTCAAGCTTTTAATGGATCATATCTGTTCACAAGTACAGATTATTAGGTTGAGGTGGCTGCATGAACAAGTGTTTGAATTATGCAAAAAACAGTGAGCAATCTTCCTTATTAGAATACAGGTCCTGAAGTCTTATACTTACTTGAAAATAGTCACACCGAATTTCCATGGGTAGAGGACAGGTGTAAAACTGCCTGCCCTTGTTTTCTCCATCCTTTCTCACAACTCTAAGGCTGCAGAGGCGGCTGTGTTTACTGCAACGAGGATGGCCCATCCTTATCATACGATTATCATCTGTTATATTAACTTGAGGCTTGCTGTAATGACAGATTACAATATAAATTGTGAATAACGCAGAATTTTCCTACCCTCTTTACTAAAAAGTTACTGCAATGCTCCAAATCATATTCTGACAGGAAGTAATCCAGCTGAGGGGGTGGAATACTGTTCTCTGAATGGGATCAAGTTTCTTCCTTCATCATGACTGAGACAGAGATTATCTGAATGCAATACATGAGGCTTTATTTAAAAATGGTAACATGAAAAAGACTGTACTCCATAAATGTGTCGTTCTAATATATTTATGGAGCAGAAAAGCAGTGATGAAACCACAGAGAAAACAAGCAAGTAATTAGTTCTTTTCATTCTCGTTAAGCTTCAACTTAGAAATTGTATGTTCGCTTTTGTATCTGGAAGACTAGAGTCCTGTGGACATCAAAGTTTTTGTCTAACACCTCATTAAAACAAGGATCCCCACCCCTGGAAAAAAAACAAAAAAAGTTTTCCAGTATGAAGTTATTTTTTAAATGTTTAAGTTGGTAACTGGTAATAACTAGTTATCACCTTTTACTGTGATTAATGATGTCTAATTTCTTCTTTGCGCTCCCTCTTATTCTCATTTATCCCACCTACGTCCTCTCTAGTCCTCTACTGAGGCAGCAAGGAGAACATATATCCATACACCCTAACTTTGCTAGCTAGCGAGATCCTGTTTCAAAACTGGTGCCTCAACAATGCAAGAAAAAACTTCGGCATTTCAGAACAGACATATGACCATTAATTTTGTAGCATAACTTTCACATTCACCCTGCATTATTTACAACCGTAAGTGACATCTACCTTTTACTCCCATTACAGTTGTGTATGTCTGCCCAAGTTTTCCTTGACAATCCTAATGCGTTCCCTAGTTAAGAGAAATGTGAGAATGTGCCTGAACGGGGCTGTGTAGCTAAAAAATTTGGGATGGGTGAAGCGTTGAAGTAATTATATATATAGGATGGGGAGGAACATTCAAACAAAACAGAGATGGGAGGTTCATCAAGCTACCTTGAACAGAAGCTTGTATCATGGAAAAATGTTGAAAATTTTTAGCTGACAAATAGCTTTAGTTAGAATGTATCATTCAGTTACTTTCCTTATGGTATGAGAATTCACACACTTTAAATGAGAAAGCAAATTCATCCTCAGTGCCTCAAACCTAACTTTTAGATAGCTTACACATTTTAGTAGTCTTCCTTTCCATCATAGACCTGTTTCATTTTAGGTTGCAATTAACAAACATACTGGGTATAATTGTTTTTGCAAATAATGAAAGCAAAAAGATTCTTGTCTTTAGTCAGGGGAAACAAGTTAAGAATCAAGACAGAGAGGATAATCACCTGTCTAATATGTATTTTAGAAAGGGAGATCAGTTTACATATTTGTCATCTTTCACAAGGACTTCAAGACCTCTCCAAGCAAACAGCAACTACAGTGCTAAGGCAAGCAGTGAATGGACAACTCCTTTGGTAGAACTGTACTAGTTTACCTATTAGAACTAAACTATTTTGTTCCATGGGAATATCTGAACTACAAATGGTTTAATTAACAACAGTACTGACCAGATGCTGAAATCAGGACTTCTCCAACAACAGCCTAGGTCTTCCAGTGCTTTTGAAATCATAGTAGTTTTAGTTACGAGTAAGTTATCTCTGGCAGAAATCCAAAGACTACAGTGTGTGAACCTTACAACACAATGTTCCATTCATCTTCAGGGATAAAGATAAGTTTATGGGATTATAAAAAGACTTGTTCACATTTTAGAATACCTACCCAGTTGCTACGTTGTATTGGTGAACAGAAGGTACATGATGAGTTTTCTGCTTTTTCTTCATGGGTTTCAGAGAGAATGGTTCCTGATAGGAAGGTGAAGCCACAGCAGTTACATTTGTTGAGCTGTGCTTGTCCATGCTTCTTCCGGACTGGTAGACATTATTGTGGATCTGATCACAATTGCTTTTTGGAGCAGCACACTCAGAGCATCCATCAGATATTTGGTAATCATTTTTCAAAACTGCTTTGTTACCAAGATCTGTTAAGACAAGAGTTGTGGTTCCAAATGCAGCTCTCCTATTGATCTTTACTTCTGTGCTTGGTTTTCCAAACTCATTACAAGGGTACTTCATGAGGTTTATGTTAAAGGCTGCAGAATCTCCAGCATTCTGTGTCTTTGGGACTTGAGAAAAATAAGTTATTAGTTATAAGCCATCTGTGTAGAATAATAAATCGTATTTATTACCTGTACTTACAACTCATGTGGGGAATGAAAGAGTAAATTTACTATGCCATCTTGAAAGATCTCAAAACCTGTCATAGATTAGATGTAGAACCAAATTTCTTTCAATACAAAAGCTCATGTACTTTTGGAGTCATATACCACATACGCTTCAAGATAACATTACTCTTCACTTCTGATCCTATTCAGACAATAGTAATCTTCACATGAAGTACATGAAAGCTATGAGACAATTAACTATACAGAGTGGGATTTAGCACAGACACTACAATTAAAACATTTTGATTTTTCAAAATAAGCCCTTATAATTCCAGTAGGAGATTGCAGGGTATGGTAGCTCTAACATCAATACATCATCCCTTTTTAAGTATTGTTTTACCATTTACATAGAAGGAATATTAATTTGTTTGGTTTTCTACTGCTTTCACAGTTCCTATTCTTTCCAAACACAATGTGAATCCAAACTTCTTGATCCCTCATTATAAGAGGCTTCAGAACCAAGAAGTTCAGACATATATTTTGCATTTGTTTCCTGACATGAACAGTAAGTTTCTTCATTGAATCAGAAACCTGCACCATGGGCAATCATCATCAAACAAACTAGGGTTAACATATTACTGTTATCTTTCTTCAAAAAGGGTGAAAAGAAAAACAGGGAGTTCCTGTGTGCATTTTTTTTAAGTAGCTGTGAAGCCACAGTGTTCAAGAATAGACTACTTTCTTTTCTACCATCTCCAGGGAGCACCTCTGTACATCTTCCCTCCATCCATGCAAACACGTGGGAATTAACCAGAAGAAAAATGAGTAGATAAGGTATACATGGTGGCACACTCTCTAGTACCAAAGGCATTCTCACTCAGAAACAAAGTAATAATCCTTAGAATTTACTGTGAATGCTACCTGTGTCCAGACATTTTTTATTTTGCCACTGCGGCACGCAATGAAACAGACTGGTTTCAGTGTACTCAGACTGTTTAAGAAAGGTGTTTGGCCTTGTACTTAGCAAAGCAGTAAAGAAACTGAGATGCAATGGTAAATAGTTATCTTTGTTGACAGAATGAATTATTTTGGCTGTACAGTCAACAGCAAACTTTACATACCACAAATTCTATCCTCAAATTCAGACATTTATAATGATAATGGTTAATTTTAGAAACAACATAAAAGCCAAAAAATCAAAGGTAGAGAAATCTCAATGTCTGAAAAGAGAGGTAAGAAAAACTATGTTATGAAGTTTCAAATACCACTCCTACAATGAAAAAATAAGTTACATTTAAAAAAAGGAATTTTTGTAAATGTACTCCACTAAATCCAACAGATCTTCAAAATTCAGACCTACTTGAAGTAATAGTGTATAGTTAAAGAAGTGATAGAATACAGAGCTCCTCTTCAGACAGAAAATGGGTGGAAAGTCTGTCCATTACCCCTCTTATCCCTTCCTAGTATCTAAATTCCCATACAGAAATCTGGACGGAAGTTGGCATGTTACTCATTCCATCTTCATGTCCCTTTCTAGGTCTCATTCACAGCTGCTTCTGCCCACCCACAGGTCTAGAGAGTAGCACACTAAAGCTCCAGGGTACAAACAACAAATGCAGTTAAGCCCAGAATCATCCTTACTCTGTACTCAGAGGAAAAAAATAGCCCCTAAGGAACCAAACATTCCTTTGGAAAGGGTACCAAAATATATAGTCCCCTACTGTTTTTGTTCACGTGGAAGAATGATAATTACTTTTCTGCCCCCTGATGATTTCTCTGTCAGACATCTACTGCCAACCTCTAATGATTTTAATAAGAGTTTAAAGCGTGGTATTTTGTCTCAGTCCTTGCCCCAGCAATAACAAAGGATCACCCTGGAGGCTTATCTATAGAATCGCCACCTGCATACAAAGCTGGCAGGCAAGACACTTTCAGGGTTGAAGACAGTTTCCATGATTGTCTGTGTAAGATTTTCCCCAAATCTGACTTCAAGTTAGCTAAAGTTACATAAATACAATTCACACCAAGCACTTCTACAGTTCTGTAATTCTAAAATCTGCACCAAACCCACAACCATCCCTTCTCCCCACTCCCCAGTACAGGCTCCAGACAACCTTTCAATACCTTCAGGCCTTGAAGTCAAACAGGCATCACAAACTTCAGCAGAAGGCTTGTTTATTAGGGTACAGCACATACACGTCCACTCTTCTTCACATTTCTGAGCTACGTGTTCATTAGAACATGACCCCCTGCCATATGCCCAGCCAATTAGGCTATTTCTAGCTGGCAGTTTGCTGTGAAACAGAAGAATGATGTTAGTCCTTTGTGACGTTTCCTCTACAAATTACCTTACACCACTATGTGCAGGAAAGCATGGGGCTAGAGAATGAGTCGTACAGTGTTATGCCTGCCTATCATAGCTTGGACAGCATGTCATGATAAGTGTTTGATTTTTTTCTTTACCTAAAGGGCAAATCTTTCCAAATGCTGTAGAAGTAATACAAATAAAAATATTCAGTCTGATACGGACAGAAAGTTAATAATGAACTGATATGCTCTACAGCACAATGTCCAGCCTCTCTCAAATTCCTTATCATTTTCAAGTAGGGCAGCAAGAATCTGGCAAAAAAGGACAACTGTTTCAGTACACTCCCACCATCTCTTGTGCAGAATGCTTACTAACAAATACGTTACTGAATTGTTCAGAAGCTGAACTACAGACAGCCACACTATCTAACAAACATTTTGGCTCTCGCTTAAATGGCACCCATTAGGGCACTTTGTTATTGTTAACAGTCAACAAAAGTGAAAACCTCGAAGTTAGAAAGTCTTTCTTTTGTGACACCATTTTGTGATTTACTTTTTAAAACACTTAGGAGCCTGTTCAGATTTAAGAATTTTCTTTCATTTTTGTGCTCTTCTCATCAGAGTTCACAAACATCCGTGTAATTGATGAGCTAAAGTTGTAATGCAAATACTTCTATAAACTTGATCTGTAGTTATTTTCCTGTAAATTACTGCACCCCTCTGTTGGTACATTTATTTAGAGTCATAGTTACTCTTTCACCGTCACTGCATACTACCAAGGACTAATTTTGTCATACTATTCAAACGTTGTTAGCATGTTAAAAATAACATGAACTTAGTTCAGTAACATTTATGTGAATTGTGACGTTCCTTAGACTTACCATTTATTCTGTCATTATTACTCTCCTTAACAGGCCAGATTTCTATGGTATGTTTTTCTCAACGGTATGGATATCCGCTGTTTACCACAGTTCTTCCACAACAGGAAAGATATGGAGGCTAATAAGAACTGTTGACATACCAGAGATACTGTGCTGTCAAGAGTTGGAATAGACATTACAGTACCATTCAGCAAAATACTGGGGGGCTAGATAACAAAACAGCTGAACTGGAAGTATTAAAAATTGATATTTTTACATAATTAAATAATTTCTACTACTCAGCTATCAAAAATACATTACCAGACTGAATATATTCAGTATGTCTTTTTTTGCAGTATAATTCTCATTCCTCATTTTGGGGTTGATGAAATACAGGCACATTTTAAAGATTCAAGGTACATTTGAATTTGATGAAGTAGCTTATAATGGGTGCTTTCTTCATTTTCTCAGTTGAGCAAAATCATAAAGCTACTGGACTTGATCCAGGAACAACTGAGTTAAATTCTACTGTTTATGAACTGTAGCAAGTCAGTTTGATCTCAGGGCCTCCTTTTAGCCTTCAAAGGTGAAAAGCCTGGAATGGCAGATAAGCCACCTGAGAGCTAAACGTACTTTTATGTGGTAATAGTTACTGCATAATAGAAAACAGAGCAGTAGAACACAGTGATCTGGCCATTAGGATGAGGACAGCATTAGAAACAATCTTTCATTTTACAGCTACCATTATCACATCTATAATTGAAGTATACCATTGTTTGTTTGTTTGTTTTCAGAACCCCCCTACATATTCTAATATGGAGAGAAAAAGATATTTTTCCCCTGCATCATTTTCTAGTTACCTGACTCAATGGAACATTGCCACCTTCCTACCATTCTGCAAAAGATTTCTCATTAAAACTTTCAGAAAAGACAGCAGATTGGGGCTATCAGCATGTGAAATATTTATCTTCCAAGCTGGAATTTTGAATGTTTGATCTGTACTGAGAGATGATTTTTAAGCTCTAAGCAAAATCCCATCAACCATCTGAATCTTGAAAGAAGACTGAGAGTGGGGGTGGCAGAGAGTTTTATGTGTTCTGTAAATCTTATCTAAATATATATATATACACACACACACACTAATGAAGACAAAGTTTTTAAATTGAAGTAGTGTCTCTTATCAAATTGACAGAGCTCAGTATTAAAAGGCAAGATTCTGAGGCCTCAGACGAAAATTTTCAAGAACAACTTAGGTGTGGAAGAGTCTGCAATCAAGGTGCCTTTGAAACTTTTACCTTTTGCCCCTCTGTGACATCAAATACATTTTGTGCTTTTCTAAAATAAAAGGAAGAAGGCTGCTGCTAGCACAATTTATGTGGAACTGAAAGTCTCTGTGGCACACCTGTAGTAAAAGCTTTCCAAAACTGATAAGGAGGAAGAAAAGTCCTAAGCTCTACAGTATTTGCTGCACTCTGAATTTACTTTTTTAGTTTTCCTCAGCGTAACTCTACAGCCAGAAAAAAAAAAAAACTGCATTGATGCACAGTTGTCTAGATATTCCTGGACTGAAGAGGCCTTCCTATGAAAAGGGAGAGGGACAAAAATTCCTACCTTCCTTAAGCCATTCAATTCTTTTATAATAGGCTTTTATCCAAGCCTATTATACCAGCAACAACAGGGGGCAATTTCTCCAGAAGCAGTGAGTAATTCTGAGCACTCTGAGTTGTTTTTATGATTCCCATATTTGATTATAGCACCAGCTACTTCATAAGAGAAGGGGCTTTTGAAAGAAGTATTCTAAACAAGTCTTTTAACCATTTAAAAGTAACAGTGGCCAAAACATTTTTCTTTCATAAACACAAGTGAATTTAGATATAAAATGCACATTGGTTTCCATGCATCCATTTTATTTGCTATCCGTTGTCACCATAACAGCACTTCGAGGCATCAATGCTTAAGTGTTATAAAGTTACCTCATACCTAACATTGACAAGCTGGGGATCAGCCTTTTGACATTGAGAGCAGAAGTAAGTCATCCTGTTATTCTCTCCTAAACGACACACAGTGATTTTCCCATTGCACTGACCGCAACTTCGGCACCTGTATACTTTGTAGTGTTTGTAGAGTGGAGATCCAGTTTTGCGGCACTGAAGATGGAACATTTAAAACTCAAGTTACAGACCCAACATAAATTATGTCAGCCTTTCTACAGTTCATCTGAAACTAAAATAATAATAAAAAACACCTATGTAAACCAATCGCTTAATGCCTAAACAAAGATATTGAAGGTAAGCTCATAACAGCAATTGCCTGTATCTCATCTTCTTTTATGGAAATAATTGACATTAAATCTGGAACATAACAGGATCTGGAATTTTCCACATGTTGGAATAATAGACAGAAAAAATCACAAAAAATATAGTAGCATGACATAGGCAATTATATGCTAGGGTTCCCCCGAATTCAGGTGGTTCAGCTAAATCTGATTCAGCACCAGTCTTCTTTGATCAGGCACCTGTGTGGGTGTTTTTGGAGAGCTCATGAGCTCCAAACAATGCAGTAGAGAAAAACAAAAACAAAAGAAACAAAAATATCCCTACCACAGAGCCTACTCAGTCTTGATGCTACTACAATCTAGATTTTGGGAAGGCAGATTGACCTGAAGAACTGTGCAACGCAGAAGTATTCCAGAGATTCTGTAGGAATAGGCTTGAGCCCAGTAAAAGTGCTCAGCTTCATCTTGGCGCTGGTCACACTGGTGACCAAAGCTGCTTGTGAAAAGCCACTTGGCACTATGGCAAGCGCCTCTGGATCTGGCAGAAAGTCATATTAAAGTCAGTATAGTACAAGTCCAAAGGGCAGTGACCTAACGAGCTCCCAAAGGGCTGACATTTTAGGAGACAATTCACGTGGAGTCAGCAAAGGCATACTCCTGCTAAAACTGGCAGGAAAAAAACCAAAAAACCAACAAAAACAAACAAACAAAACAAAAACAAACAAACAAAAAAACCACAGCAGCCCAGCAGAGCTGCAGCCAGCTTTGCAGAGCCACATGGGTTTCTGCACCACAACTGCACATTCTCAAGCACAGCTCAAACACAACCACAGCTGGACTGACAACACCAGCCCAGCTCTGGCAGGGTGCAGTATCTCTCCCTCCATTAGACAAAAGACTCTTGGAGTTTCCTCAAAATACAGGTGTCTGAGCACAGCATATTTGCTCTTGCTGTGCCCATATTGATCAGCCTCAGTGAACGAGAACCACTTCTATTTTTGACTACACAATCCAGTAATTCAATCAGAAGGAATTATGGATGTATAGCATGAATATTCACAAGCAGTTTGTTTTTTTGTAGATTTCTCCTTAACATTTACGTTTCTTATTAGTAGTTTCATCCCATTTGTTATTTGAAAAATAGACATAAGCAACAGCTTATTGCAAGAACAAGATCCCAAGATCTCTCAGATCTGTAACTGTAAGGTGTTAACACTACATATAATAACATGGTATGGTTACTACAACAATTACCATATAAGAACATTATACAAACTACTATTTTTTTAAAAAAACTACTATTCTTATTAACCTATTTTCATTATGCTTTTATCTTTAAGAGGCTTTGGGGGATTAGCTCATCCTTTAAAAGCACTTGACTGGTGAATAGTTGGTAGATACAGGTTATGAAAGTATAAGATAGGTAAATTGAGCTACAAAAAGTTTAATTGTCTATTTATTGTCAGTCTAAAATCCTATGACACATTCAAGTCATCTAGTATTATAAGTAGATACCAACCTGTTTGCTTATCTCTTTACCAGTCAAGAATGTAGAATAACAAGGTTTCCCTTGCCAATAGACTAAACACTACTCTTCAGTGGGTTGGGGGAAAGCAGAAAAGTAGGTAGGCTATTAAACAAACTACATTTTTAACCTCTACAATTGAGAGACTGTATTAGATGTTAAGATGTTAAGTGTTTTCCTCTTAGCCTACCAAAAAACAAGTTTCTGTCAACACTAGCTCCTTGCCTTTCATGAAAAATATGAGAAACAATCATTACACTGATACTGTTCATTTCTCTGCATGCAGCTTAAAAAAAAAAATACATGCAAGAATTAGGCCCACTTCTCTCTTTCTCTTTTGGAAAGATAAAGAGCAACCAGAAATTATAGGGTTTACAGCAGAAGAAATGAAATCCTGTTGAAGAGTTATGGCAGTTGGGAAAACCTTGAGTTTATTTCACTTCAGCAGCCAAAAAAGCTTAGAATTCACAACCTATTTACTCAAATAGATATACTTTCAAGTTTCATAAAAGAAGCTGCATGAATTTAATTATCTTCATACTTCCTTGGGGTGACGTCTAACTCCCAGTTTGAAGAGTTGCCTTATCTCACCATAGAAGCACATGCTTAACCTACATCAATTCTGACAGGCTCAGAGTGACGTTACAGCACATGTAAAACAAAACTGTGCTGAACTGGCCCTCTGGCAACATGTATGTCTTCTTGCTGCAACTGGGCCAACATTCTGCACGTTGTTACAGTCCAGAGATTCCACCTTTCATCATTTGACAATCTGCAATTAATAAAGAACGTTTAATGCAAGACTCCTATTCACTGAAACACTTGTCTTGTTGCATCTTTTTACAGTTTCCACTAGATGATCAAATACAGTTGACATGCTGGAGTCAAGTTTTGGAGGTTTCTCAGTAATGTGTGTCCATACCTTATAAAAAAGCAGAGTAAAGTCACGTGTCATTTTCACCAAGTGATGTATCTGCTCATCTGTCAGTTGGCAAACCTGTAGATAAGACAGGCATGATTTTCACAGTATTTTTAAATGACAACAGTAGAAAGATGTATAAAAACAGGCACTCCAAACACCTTCAGTTGATGTGGAATTGCATTGCATCCTGTTATGATAGTTCTTTGACTTCACATTTCATATATACATAATTTATATAATTTGCATATAGATATATTAAAACAAACAGTAAAATACTAGTCACATTCTACACTACATAAACTCACTCTGTGAATAGCAAACAATGTACTTTGCCTCAACCATACAAAACATTGACTAAAAATTTCAGTGGTTGATCTTTTATTGACCTAATAATTCCTGATCACAGGAATCATATGGAGTTTAACACTCTTAATTATCTCTTAATTTCCCTGTGGATTTCATAAAACCTACCTATCAGAAGCTCTTCCTTGTGAGGAAGAGCTTCAGCATTCAGGAAGAATGCTGGAGACAGAGGCATCACAGTTAAAGAGATGTGTTAACCGTATTTCTGTTATGAACTCCAATTTTAAGTCCTATTTTAATTTCCTGTGCCATCTCAAATTGCAGATACATACTAGTGCACTTTGATTAGTATCTAGGGGTGATTTAAGCACTGAAACAGTTTGTCCAGAGGGGCTTTGAAATGTCACCTGATACATTTTTATTTTTATTTTTAAACTCTTCTGGATAATAACCTAAGCAATCTGATTTACCTCAAAAGTTGGTCATTCTTTAAGAAGGACACTGGACTAGATAACCTTCCAGATGTTATTAAAAATGGGTTGGAAACAAGATATGCTAGAGAAACTTAATTAACAGATGGCTCCATAGTTTCAGTAGAACTTGCATTCATATTCCACAGAAACCAAGCATCAATAAGGTTAAGGAGGACAGTTCCATGGTTCATTTCTTGTTTTAATTAATAGGTTCAACAAAAAGAGTGAGATTCTCATCCTGTTACTCTTACTTTGACTATTGGATACACAAGTAAGCTGCAGCTCCTATTGACTTAAAATTTTAATTCAGATGAATCAAATGTAGAATCTATGCAATTTTTGAGTAACATCCCCCAGAGAAATCAAGACCCAAGACTCATTTTTATAGGAATACCTAAATATCAGAACTTATAAACAGCTGAGAATGCACCAATGAGCCTCCTCAGACGTAGATGAATATCCACTCACTTCAAATGGATAGTCATCATATCCATGGATGTCACCATACAGCTCTAGGAAAGAATAAGATCCAGACTGATCCTATGAAGAACTTTCAGAAATATTGCATATAACAAAAACTCTATTTTCACTAGCTTTCCTTTACATTCTATATAATCTCAGTCTGTTTTGCTAACATCAGACTTGTTTTCAACATGCATGTTTGAGGATTTTTACCAAAAAAGTATGGTAAACAATGGCAGAAAAGCACACTATGCCAGCTAGCAGGAAAGTAAGTGGAGGAGACAAACAACCAGACCACACACTGTTTTGGGTAGTAACTGAGCAAAGTAAACCTGAGCATTCTTCACATTATTTATAGGCTGTCAATTGAAAGGCAGCACAACATGATGCCAGAGAAGGTCAGGATTTGAAAGTTAAATGAACTCCCTAGAAAAGAAATTTCAGGCTGTAGGACTGAAGACATGGCCTCAACAACTTTGTCCAACTTAGGAGACAGGAGCAACTGCAACAGGTTCCAAGGAAAGCCATGACAAGTATCTTCAGTTATAATAATAAAACTGGAATTTCAGTGCCTTGGAATAACTTAAGAAATGAAAGGTGATAAAACAAAGGAAGATAAGAATATGACAAAACATTATATAAATGTGTATTTACATTCCTAATACTTGGGTGTCATTAAGAACTATCTTGGTACAGTCTACCTACTTTAACAGCTGGATGAAGACCGCTGTCAAATAGTGCTTCATTTTTTATGATATTTCCCACTCCAGGTAATACTGTTTGATCCAATAACACATCACACAACATGCGGGTATTCTGCTGCTTAATCTCACTTTCTGCTCTTAAGAAGCTAAACTTTGGAGAGCAGACATCCAAGCTTTCCATCATTCTCACTTTCTGCTCACTCTCTGCTGCATTTCTGGAAGAGAAAAATAAACATATATATATATATTCATTTATTTTAGTTGTATGCTAACATACCAGTACAGTTTTTAAAACATATGAAAGTATAATAGAATAGTATACATAGAAAACACAAAATGTGAAAATACCAGTCACAGGAAGAGGCACAGAAATGATATTAACCCCTCCCTCACAAAGCAGCTCAATGATACATGCACAGAACTTGCAAGTAATATACAAGAAATCATTCCTATTTTCTTCACATTAGCTCAGAAACTAGTTGTAAGGTCCTTGCTTTAAAACTACTTCCAACATTGGAATCGTGTTTGGACATCAACCATAATGAACTGTATGGCTATATGGGTTCAGTAGTTTCAACATGACAAAGATACAATTCCTTAAACCCTGATTTTATCAGGTTAAGTACAATCAAACTGAAGAACAAACAGTTGCAAAGGCTTATAAGTTTCATAATATTAAATTTACATATATATATATATATATATATATATGTATATATTACTTGAATTTACATGTCCCTTTTCACCCAGGAGTCTAAATGCTTTAAAAATCAAGCTTGCTATATTATTTTTTTAACAGCAGAAAGTATGTGCTGATGGACAAATGCATCTACATCATGTTAATTAGTAAAACGATATCAACTTACTTTCAAAAAGAAAAAAATAAAACAACCCTGGGCCATAAAAGTTTAAAACTAGTAATTGTCACAGGTCCTTATTCTTGCTAAGAAAGTTAGACTTAAGTGAAAATTGAAGGAGTGATGGTGTTCAGCATTCAGATAAGAGGACTGAATTAAATCCAAGTTTCATTCCCAGTCTCAGCACTACCTAATGAGGCCATGGCATTGAACTATTTTAACTGTATGTAAACTCTGATACAAAACCAACAAATTTAGATTTCCATAAAAATAAACATGGTGTGTTTAGGAAGTTTTAATTTATTTCTGTGTATCTATGACAGCATTCATCCAAACACTTAACATTGTGTGATTTTTCTACTACATTCTTAAAAGAATGTTACACATTTAAACCAAGCTGTGTTTTTTTTTTGTTTGTTTGTTTGTTTTAAAATTAGTTAATTTTCACTTTACCTATATTCTGTTGTCACCCCAAAAAAACAAATAGTATCTTCAGTCAGCTGTATCTCCAAAACTGGTAATGCACCATTTCTGTCTTTGCTTCCATCGGGATTAATGCGCATGGAACCATTCATACCAAAGTGAATCCTTGGAAAGAAAGAGAGTTCCTTATGGGTATTTAATCTTAAAAATGTTTCCAAGCATTAGACTAGTCTATTTATTTAATTTATGAACTATTCTGACCAGTAAGTCAGTAAGCATGTACATAAATTCTGGTCATTAAGAGTAACATGGCAACAAATTATTTGTTTGCATAGTGTTCAGTCTCCAGAGAAGAACTGTCCCATCCCTAAATTAGAAACACTCCAAAACATAGCAGTTTAAGTGATCTTCATAATTCATTATGCAAAAATCAAAAGTGATTGTTAACAACCTTTTCTGGTGTGTTGCACTTAGCATTTTTTTCCACCTAACATGCTAGCTTTCCATAGGTTCTTAAGTCCTCAGGGAGACTGAAAGAAATGAAACTGCTTCAGACAATATACTGCTAAATCAGGCAGAAGTCATTTGGTGTGAAAGCAAAGATTTCAGTCCTTTCCCTGCCAACGCTACATTATATCAAAGCTACTTCCAATCATGCCATAAACAATGCAATTAACATCTGCCATATGCTGTTTTCTGTTTTTTTTATTATTATTATTATTTTTTTAACCTACAACCAAGGCAAAGACTGCAGGTCAATTAAAAATTAATAAAAGAAACAAACTGAAAAATGCACAGATGGCAAAGGAGTGGAACAGACACTTTCAAGGATTTCTGTTACAGATCACTAATGCTTTAAGAAGTCTTATATTTTATAATATATTCTACTGGGAACTAGTATACTTGAGCAAGTTTGACTGTAGTCCCATAAATTTCATTTATTACAAATTTACCTGGTACATTCACGTCCTGTCTCTACTTCTTAGATTAGACACTGTATATCATAAAAGGTGCAATATTTTGTAGCTACAAAAAAGATTTAACAGATGAAACTACTCATATGACAAAACAAACTGAACATCATAGCATATGTCCTTTTAATGTCTCCTTGTCACACATCAGGAAGGATGGGCATTTTAAGTACTTACAGTCAGGTTAAGACAACATTTCAGCAAGCATAGTCTAAAGCCAATTTTTTATGTAACATCCATTTATTCATTAATTTCCTTCAGTTTTCAAAAACCTGTGTCCAGCGCTCTCTTCTTGGAAATCAGTTAATATACATATTTTATCTGGTTTTGTTTGTTAGCCACTTCCCATTCTCAAGTGCCATGAACAGTACTACACAAGATTAACTAGTCAAAAAACAAAATAAACCAAACTCTTGCATCCTGCTATCAAATGGGAATGCACTAAAATTTACAGAAAGTTCCTTTTTAGAAACAGCATTCACCTTAATAGCTGGTGGTTCCATGAACCAAACTTTGTTTAAAAGAAACATTAAAAAGTCAGTACTGTTAGCTGTTATAGTGACCTGTCAGGTCATGACCAGAAAAAATAATTCAGGATCATTGCTACACATTTACGTTAAGAAATTTACAAGATTTTACTCTGTGTTTCATTATCTTTGATATGCTGAAATCGTGCAAAAGAATACTTCTCATTTTAATTACTAACAGGAAAAAACACTAATTAAACTTAGGATCTATTATTAAATGACAGCTAATAGCAAAGAATTGACTTTTTGTTGTTTTAAAGTAAAAGGGTAAGTTTTTAGAATTAGTGTTACACAATATCATTAGGCTTAAACCATTTTTGTCCCTGAAAAGAGTTCAATAGCAACACAGTCAATATATTACACGGAAATGTAAGAAGAACACCGACAATTCACATTATCACATTCTATGTCCCAAGATGTAATTCCCAGTCAAGACGGTGGATGTCTTTCCTTTCAGGGATTTGTGGTCAATAATTATGATCCCTTTCCTAAGAACATTTTTGTCTATTTTCAGTTATACAAAAATATATATACATTATCAATTTTCAGAAGCTTTTCCAAATCATTTATGACTCCAAATACATGTTAATAGCACACTACTGAAACTAACCCCAGTACAAACTCTCTCATATAACTTTCATTTCCTTAGCAAACCCTGCAATCCATGCAGGCCTCTCCCACACAACTCACTTGTATCACAGATTTTTTTTTCAGCTTTGATTTTTTTTTCAAAGTGATTTTCAAGGCAAAGTTGAAAGAAAATAAATATTTTTTTCCCTAAAAACTTGACATGACTTTCTGCAGAGACTTTGATGACCTTGTTTAAATGGGCATCAAAAAGTAGAAATACTAATTTCTCCACAGTCATTATTTGTACTCCTAAATAGTTGCCCACTATGGATTGCAAGTGTCTTGGACTTCCTTCATTGGCTAATTGCTACCCATTACCGTAGCAATAACTCAGAAATAGCCTCATTTGCTAGTGAGGCAAACAGTAGCCAAACTGTATAAAACAATTCATGGTCAAGTTACCTTCTTCCATCAGGCAGCCCTTCCCTACTTGAGAAAACCCAAGAGCACAATATGAGTTAATTACTTTTCCATCTTTCACAAGATATGCTACCTAGGTTTGTCTGACAAACATTTAAGCATCACTACCATGTTTTCACAGGAAATCTCAGCAGAGGAGAAAAGCTGGTTTTATTATGTTGAGAAACTGTACAGACACAGAATCTGTATAACAGTAACCCCCATGACAATAGTGTCCTATATTTGAGCTTACTTTAATAAAGAATACATCCTCTGAAGGCCTGTTCCTGACTTCCTCTCCCAGAACAATCCTGACAGACAATCTTAGATGCAATTGCTGAAGCCTTCCTCCACCTCCCCTCAACAACTTGGTTTCAGATGCGCAACATACATTTTTAAAACAACAGAATAAACATCTTAACTACCAGATAACAGGTAACTTCTGTCTCCCATGTAGAGGACACCTTTTCTGTACATAACTTTTACAACATTTCCAATCAAATAAACAATGCAACTAAAAGGACTTCTTAATACGATTCTAGAGTTAATTTAACTGATGAACTGATGAAACTTAAATTTATTATCAGAAGGGAATCAAAGGATATGCCCCTGTCCATGGCAGGGGCATTGGAATTAGGTGATGTTTAAGGTCCCATCCAACCCATCATTTTATGGTTCTGTTTTTTTCACTAAGTGTGGCATATTACTGAATTGACTAGGAAGCTTAATAATTATTTAATATCCTTGAGGCCAAAAGGTCGTATTTTCCACATTTGAACTTAGCCATATTTTCTTGAACTTTGAAGAGAAATTATGCAAAATGCTTGATTGCATTTCTTAGAGTAATAGCCTTTTTCCTCTTTTACTGTAATTCTGTTTATCAAACATAGCGTTTTTTGTTGTACAATTTACTCATTTCTTTACTCAATTTGTAATACATGTAATACAGTCATCTAAAAAAGTCTAACACCTGTATCAGGTATGTCCCTGGCATTTTGTTTACCATCTAAAGCTGGCTTATCTGGTTCTTTTTAAAAACTGTTTTTTTTCCTGTTTCTATTTAAGAAAGCACAATATAAGAGGGAGAAACTGATTACGACCATATTCCTATCCTTCACAAATACAAGTAGCTCTAAACAAACCTGCCGTCCTGTTCTACTTGTTACTTGTATGCACGTGGAAAGCACTGATAAGTGCTTCTAAGACTAGAATCTTGCTGTTCCACAAGAAAGGGTGACCCTATGCTAGGGGTTCATGTCAACCGTCATCTTTAGTACAGTCATCTCTAATCTTACCTTAAGTTACAGTTTAAACAACAAACACCACCCCTGAAACTCAGACCAGCCTTTTTTATAGTATCTTTTTGTTAACAGAAAGTTTGAGGCATTTTAGGTATTTTATTAAAACGTTTGTTCACATGTTAAACCTCTTTTCTAAGTTGTATTACTGGAAGTTGACCAGGAAAAGACCACTAGTATATATCTCTCAAACAAGAATATTGGGGATGTTTTGTTTCTCTGCATTAGCATTTAGCTAGACGATGCCTAGGTCAATTCCCAGGAGGTACCCCAACCTTTTGCACTGAACTTTAAGGTATCTTCGGTAAATCCCTATATTTCCCCTTTCATTACATTCCACCCCCCCATACCACCCAATACTGTTTTAATTAAAAAACGGAAAATACAAACATCTTAACATTGCAGTATGAAGTCACATATACAACTATAGTGGTTTCTTAAACCATCAGAACCTATACATACTATTCTTTAGAATTAACTTTGAATTAATCTTTTGATATACTGTGGTAACTACTATGACAACAGTTTTAAGAGATTAAAGACTCCAATATAAACAGCTATAGAATTTGGGCTACTTTCATGGTTTTTAGACTTCTCTTTTGTTCCTAGAGACTTCTCACAGGATCACATATCAGATTTGGGGCTTCTGGTTTTGTTCTATGATGTACAACTTTTATCACTTTTTTTTCTTTCATTGCACTTTTTTAGCATTAGTTGCTATAAAGCATTTAGTATTAATTACGATTAAATCCACATGCTTACTTTGCTTATATACATGCAAGTCCCTAAGTTGCATTCCACTGACACTAAAAGAAATAGGCATATAGCACTATACCTGATAAACAGCAACCCCCTGCCACCAAAGGTTTGTCTACACATCATCCCTGGTAACTTCTAATGTCACTGCCAGTGTGCAATCATTGTAAACTATTGTACCAGCAGTCAAGCATTTTCTATTCCATCTCTCTCCTATAACAGAGTCACTGGCAAAGCATTATATCACAGAGTTTTAAGGTGATTTAAGGTTGATACTATTTATCAGTTTTAAATGAAGAAAAATCATGACTCAGCACTTCTGTTCAAGAGCAGTCACTAGGTGACAATGACTATATTGAATGCAAAAAAGACTGTTTTTTATTTAAAGATTTAGAAAAAAAAAATAGAGTTTCCTGATTAAAACAAAGCATTTCAAGGAACAATTGTCCTTTTCAGATACCTCTACATGAAATCTTAGACTAAGAGTAAAGCAGTAAATTATCTGAAACAATTTAAGTGACTATCCAGTGCTTCAAGCTCTTAAAGAGAGGCTGCAGAGAAGTTTCTCTGTAACACTAACTTCCAAATATCTGGAACTGACAATGGCAAGAACATTAAAACAAACAAACAAACAAACACACAACTGAAAATGCACAGCTTGAATACACAGAAAACTTTTTTCTCTCATCTTACCTCAAAGCTTTCTGATCAAAATACATAAAAAGTTCCTTTCCCAAAGTCTCCACACCCCTGTAAACATGTCCAGTAAGAATATTATGAACAGAGGTTCTCTCCTCACTCGTAGCAGTCTGAAAATGAGTACATACACATAAAGATTAAAACAGAATTTATAATACGTGGATACCTGCATCAGTATGCATTCAGCAAGTAGCTGTATGAACTATGAACTAATTTTCCAATTTAGACAACATCAACCTTTTTCTCCTTAATCATGTCTATCAAAACCAATGAGAGTGTCTACCAAGGAAACATATAGTCACTATTGCCAAGGCTGTAACTTAGCTTAGCTCATTCTTTTCTCTCTTTTTTCCTTTTTTTTTTTTTTTTAAAAAAAAAATAATAAATCAGGGTATCATACCTTTTCCTTCAAGCCATGAATTCAAAAATAGTTTCCAGCTGATATAAACTAATGGGTATAGTTTGAACATGAAACACTTGTCAGAGTGTCAACTTTCTGCCATTTGCAAGGCTTCATCCTTCTCCAAATACCTCTTGCCAGAATTTCTAGCCATGCTAATTATATGCTTTCAGTGTTTCACATTGCATATTAGAGTAACCTCCACTGAGCCCATCGAGATGTTTCTCTCTTCCTAACAGCTGAAAGTCTAATCTCAGATGATGTTGAACAGCAAGCAGGACACTACCAGAAGAGAAGATGACAATAATTGTGTGATTGAAGCAATGATCTTTTCTTGCATAGGACATGAAACTTCATTACAATTAAAATAAGAGACCTCTATGGGTTATCTGGTCCAAATCACTTGCCCAAAGCAGGACTGACGTAGATCAGGCAGTCCTGGGCCTGGTTCAGTCAACTTCTGAGCATCTCTGGGGATGGGGTTTCTCCTCTCTCTGCACTCTTGTTCCAGGGCTTGGCTACTGTCATGGTGGATAAGTTTTCCTAACATCTAATCAGGATTTCTCCTGCTCTAGACTGTATCGGTTGCCACTCATTCTATCATGCACTTCTGACAATGGCCTAGCTGTCTCCACACCTTCCTTTATCAACAGCCAAAGAGAGCAATAAAGACCCAGTTCCATCAGCCTCTCCTAACGCATCACATTTCAGCCTGCTAAGCCTATCTCTAGTACATTACCATTTTTTCATACTGGGGAGTTGAAAACTGGACACAGTAATCCAGATGCAACTTCAGAGGTGCTGAGCAGAGGTGCAGAATTACCCTCCTCAGCTGTCTGGCTACACTGTTAACACAGCCCAGCAGGTAGCTGGCCCTCTTCTCCAGAAGGGCACACTAGTAACCCCACTGAGCCATTTTCACCTGAGCAACACCCATGCCCCTGCCATTGCATGGCATTATTCTGTTCCAGGTGGAGGAATTTGCAAGTCCTGCAAATGCTGAACTTCACAAGTTTCTGCCAGCCCATTTTTCTCAATGTGTCAGGGTCCCTCTGAGCAGTAGCAGCTCAAGGTCTCTAAAAGGTTGCTTTCAGCCCCTGATGAAACCTGCAAAAAATATACCCATACAGCCCTAACTGCAAGGGACAGATGCAAGTACCAAAGCTTCAGTAACAATGCTTAATTGCAGCATAAACATATATGAAAGCAACTCCAGCAAATCAGCAAGGCTTGTGCTGATTAGTGAAATTTTAAAGCTACTTTCAAAATAATCCCCCACTTTGTTATTACTCTGAGATTATATACATATATATATGTTATATATTATATATAGAGGGCTTTTCAGTTATTAATGGATTGAGAAGAAATAAAAGTATTTTTTGCATGACACCAATGTCATTTACTTTGTCCATTATCAAAATAAGAAAGTATTAAAGGAAGTTTGTATGCAACAAGGTTTCTTTTGGATTTAAGGCACTCAGGTTTGTTTGAACTAAAACAGAGTAAGAAGTGACAGGGATGGAAAACAAACCTGATTTTCAAAATTTTTTAAGTTGAATTCATGCCACTTCATTATCATGCAGGCCCTCATACTCATCGTAGCACAGACATTCTTAAATACTACAATCTTCAGCAGTGGTCAAGGCTTAAGCCATGGTTAAGAGCTGCTTTTGAAATGCACAAGAGCCTTGTGATGGTCGTTTGCTGATGAATAAAGTCAACCCTGAGCTGACTTCTGTTGTACTAAGTTATGAACACTGAAAGGCATTAAATTTTCCTATGAAACTGTATGAGTAACTCCCTAATTTTAAAAATCTTGGTCCTAAGGGAGACAAAGCTAACAGGCCCAATCTGTTGATGGCATATCTTAAACAGATGTATCTTGAGCCACATTCTTTCTTATGTTCATTTAAGCACTATCTTATTGAACCTTAATCCCTAATAAATTCTCTTATACTGTAGAGGGTGTTGGAGGGCCAGTCCCCAACTTTCTGTCTGGAGATATCCGGTACACTTACCTAGGATGAGTGACATACAATTTCACTCAGCTGAGAAAAATAAATAAATAAAAACCAAAACACCTGACCACCTCCATAATCAACACCAGACCCAGGACTGTCACAGCTCGTTAGCTAGACCTGCTCATTGATACGAGCTTGCTACCAGAAGGTCTCACAATGCCCCAGCAGAGTTTTATACTGTTGCATTAGTTTATAAAAACTAGTAGAGAAATTACACAGTCCATACTGCGAGCAGATGCCACAGCCTTTATTTATTTGAATAGCTGGTCTAATTAACACGATGCTAAATAAACAAATGGTTATTGACATGCAAGCCCCTAAACACCACACACACAGCCGTTCAACCTCTGCACACCCCGCCCCTGAGCTCAACCGCGGCCTCCCAGAGGACTCCCAAACCCAAACCCAAACCCAAACCCGGCCCGGCCCTCACCGCGCTGTCGGCCCCGGCTGGCGCAGCGCCGCCCCGCGCCCCGCGCACGGCCTGGCCGCGGCGCACGCGGGCCCGCAGCCGCTGTGCGAACAGGGCGAGGCACGGGCCCTCCACCATGGCCGCCCAGCGCCTCGCTGCCGCCGCCTCTTCCCTTCAAATCTCCCGCTCGGCTCGGGGGCGGCGCTGCCGGGCTGGGCCGGGCCGTTAGCACCGGGCTGTCCCGGCCCCTCGGCGAGAGGAAAAGAGGCAGTCCCTGTCATCACGACGCCGGATGGGAGCAAAACGCTGTCAGAACGTTAAATGAAAGGCTTTGTGTCGTGAGAGCCTTCAGAGAAAACACGGTATCTCTTACTTGTTTTGCTCTTAAGCGTGAACTTGTAGTGGCTTTGAATACCCAGTTAGTTGTCACAGGCTTCCCTTTATTCTCTACAGCTGCCCTGCAAGTACATCTCATCATAAGACTCAGAGCACAATTGGAAGTTAATTTCGACCCTAAAAGAGTCAATATTTAATAGGATTTGCAGCCAGCCCGTGTCTGATTACACATAGAAAATGTACTTTGCTGCGTTTGTAAGAAATCCTAAGTCAGCATGGATGTAATAACCTCCACAAGCTTTGGGAAATTCTGAGGGGGCTTGTGCTGGAAGGTAGGCCATTAGGTGCCACCCCGACCACCCACTTCAAGAGGCATACTCACATTTGTTTTTCAGTGACTATGATTTCTTATATAAACAGTCCACATCCAATCTGTTATCAAGGCACAGGCTTTGAATAAAATGTGTCTAATTCCTAAGAGCATAAGGGTTTTTTTGTTAGTTAGTTTTTCTTCTCCCCTGGAAGGATGTGACTAAATCAGGTTAAAGTTACGATGTTCACTGAAATAAAAGTATGATTTCAGATCTGCTAGCAAAGTTTGAATATGCTATTATATGTAATCCCGTTCTGTGCTCTTGAGCCCTGCCTTACTGTTCTTCCAAGGCAGTTAGAAATCACTGAATATCTCTGGTTTCTGTATTCACATTTAACCACCTTAAAAATATACTAACAGTTCCTGTTATTTGGTTATCAAATATAATAGGTTTTGTGATAAGGGAGTTTATAACTGGATATTTTTCAGTGGATGGCTGGTGCAACGTGGTAGGTTGGGTTTTCAATTCCACATCTAATTTTGCAGGTGCATCTGCAATTCTGACACTAACCATTTTAATAAGGTTCTCTACACCTTTTTCCACTCATGTACTCAAGAGAATTTTAACTAGAGATTCTGCAGTAACTCAACTATTACATTCACTTTAATTCACAAAAAGTTGAACTCAAGTTTTGTACAAAATGTTGGTAAGCTTTATGTTAAAGTGATTGGTGATGGTTGATAAACATTTGGGAGTTTTTTTTTTTTACTTTCAGAAAAGTATTTAAGAATGCATTTGAAACAAAGAGGAGCAGTAACAGCACAGGAGGAGATACCAGTCTGACAGTTTCATAGTTTCAGACAAATGCTAAATGCTGAGCATTGGTTTTGTCCCACGGTGTGAAGTGCAAGTACCTCAATAACAGCAGCTGAAAGAGCAACAGTAATTGAGGAAAATTATTGCTGACACGTTTTTTTTTTTTAAATGATGCAGTAGTGCAGTCAAGAGAGAAATACATAAACACTTCTGTTTTACAGAGTTCCAAGCAGAATAATGTTAGCTGCCTTTATAACAGTAGTTCCTTGAGACAGGAAATCTCAATTGCTGCCATTCAGTTTCAGCTTTGCAGTTCCAAGATTTTCAGACTAAGGGGAATGTATTTTGTAAGAGGCGAGTTTTAAAAGGAGGCTGATGGATTGCATACAAAATAAAAGCTTTTGTTTAATTCATGTCAGAGTTCTTTGCTAGAATATAACATTTTTTGGCAGGTAATTTCATCAATAGTTGTTTACACTTTATTTTGACTTTGAAAAATCCAATGGCCACAAGAAATAATATCTCCAGCAAGAAAATGAATGAGTAAATTTCAAGAACAAACAAGTATATACATATCATGAGAGTATAAGTTTAATATTTGACCATTTTGTACTTCCTGTCTGCTGTTCCATCAATGAAATCACACCATTCTATTGTACTATGATAATAGATGTAGCAAATAATGGCAAGTCACCTGCGGTGAAAGGTAAAATCTATTTTTGCAACAGAAATGGAGTAAATCTACATATGCTCATAAATTTATCCCCTGTTATTATAGTTGTTTGCACAGCTGCCTCTCTTACGTTTCCCAGGGGCATTCTTGGGTGACATTTCTTGATTTGTTTGTGCATTTGCAATATTTACATTCAGATATTAGCATACAGTAGAACAGCGTGCTCACAACCGGACACTCATATTGTTACTGACATAGTTGGCACATTACTGCAGCTATGATCTCATTAGACAATCAAATCAGAAGTATGTTTATTTTTAAAATTTCAGGTTTCCCAGAATTATGAAAAGCATACACATCCTTTTTATTTGTTTGTTTCCATTTTCCAGAACTTGCACAAGAGTCCTGATTCCCTGCCTTGTTGTACCAGTTCATGGCTCAGGACATTTGACATAAAACCGATGTGGTCAGTTTGCAAGAGTAGAGCTACCAACATCCAATTGCTCAAACTCTTTTATGTGCGTTTTCTCCCTTGGATTAATGTGTTGTCCTTAGAACACTGGCACACAGTTTAAATACATTTGTAAAGTTTGCAATTAACAGAGCTTTGGGGAAAAAAAAAAAAAAAAAAAAAAAAGTTGGCAAGGAATATTATCATGTGGCAAAACCAGACTAACTTAACTGAAATGTCATGTTAAGCCACATACTAAAGTTCAATTTCTCTGAATGGAACACACAAGAGACAGAAATACGCAGAAGACGAGTGCACCCTGCTCTTCTAAATCCAACAGTCAGAAGAACCGTGTCAGCATTGAGATTCTCATTAAGGCACAGTTTTTTAATTCTGGCTGGTTGAAGTATGCAATGAACTACAAAGACATTCCCTTTATGGTGACAAAATCTTGGATAAGAATTAATAAGCAGCGGATGACTGATCTGTTTCATGGTTGCCTAGAGAGTTAATGCGAACAGTTAAGTACACTGAAAGTTACTGATCGTGTAATCCTAATGAAATCCTTCCTAAACCTTGTAAAAACATTCCCAAATCCTTCTAAATGAAGTTTTTTAATGCAATTAATCTAAATAGTTGTGCTGTTAAGGGAATGTGTTCTGGTTATGGATTCCTGGTCTGCCAGAAAATTTTGAAAGTCACACAGTGTTGATAAAGAGGCATAATTAAATTATTTTTTGTTGGTTATCTCAAAATAAATAATGCCTTGATTAGTGGGATCCTTTTGGTTTTGTGAAGTCCTTACTTTCCATTAGAGAAAATATGTTATTGTAACTTAGTTTTTTAAAGCTCCAGTTCTTGTAAACTAAAAGAGGAACTTTGGAAATTGCAGTAAAAATATCAAAATAACACAATTAACTAAGTTGTGAGTGACAGTTTTAGCATGGGAGTTTTCTGCATTATTGCAGTCACAATAAAATGCTACTTAGAGCTTATGTACTATTCTCACTGAACAGAGAGTATGTGTTGAAAATACTTTTGATTAATGGATTGGAAGTAAGAGAGACAGTTGAGTCTTAACAGTACCATCCTAATTTACACCAGCTGAAAGTTGGACGCAGAACCATATTCTTAGTGTACCAATTCTTATACTAAACAAGAAAGTCAATTTCTTATTTATAAGTTTAATATATTGCACTTCAGGTAGCCAACACAGGACATGAGTTTGACAGACAGAGGATGCAAATTGTGTGTACAGTTGCCTATAAAAATATATATATATTGATATTGTCACAACAGTACAAGGATTTTCTTGACTAGAGCTGACTAGAGCATTATGAATAAATGACTGTTGCAAGTCACTTAGTAAAAATATCTTATCTCTGCATCAATTCTTGATTTCCCTAGAGATAAACAAATAATAATCCTTGAAAATCTTGGCTAGTTTGACGCATTAGTTTTCAGCAAAGTAATTTTGTTATTTTTAGCCAGGAATAGAAAATTAGCTCTGGATTGATTTCAAACACCAAAAATCATTCATATTTCCTAAGACACCTTTGTACTGTATTAAACTTTTATTTTTTGCTGGGAAAAAAAAAAAAGGAAAGAAAAAGCCAAACTAATCTAACTTAAATCCAAATTTTTCTTCTGTGTAGACCAAAGGGTTACATCCACAAGAAAGGCTTAGACTTACAAGGAGAGAGGCAAGCTATTCACTCAGCCTAAAATTCAGTTATCATAGAGGTCCATTGACTGTGGACTACGGTCCATCTGATCGATGGCAAAAGGTAGGCACCTCACTAGACAGTGATTTAGAGTGGAGGCCTCATGGCGTCTTTTTCTGTATTAACCACACAGGGAACAATGCCAGTTCCTGCTATTGTGTTCCTACTGTTGTGCTTTCTGTGTTACTTCAAGCAGTCACCTATTTTCCTTATGCAGTGTAAGAAGAGCTGTGTCTAAGAATATGATTCACATGTTTGCTGAGCTGGGAACAGTCTGAAAGTGCCACAAAGTTGGCTAGGTGCCTCTCAGCACTCTGACATAGCAGTACATAGCACTGAACCACTCCCTTTAGTTAGATACCTAAGCACAGTAAAATTAAAAAACAAACAAACAACAGAATGTGGCAGCTTTATCTAAGCCATTACAGCAATCTGTTGATACTTGGATAACCTATTGGCACATCCTTCCCTGGGAATTCGAGAAAAAAAATGTTCCTAGAGTTTCAAACTCCTGAGAAAGTATGCAGGAAATAGGATATAGTGTTCTGAACTGCAGCTAACTTAGTCTCTCTCATCAAAGTGCTTTTATTTTGCATAACATGCTTAGTCTTTAACATGCAATGTTAAAGCAATGACAGGAACCAAGGTCATTTAGATTAGCCTGGAATTGTCAGACCTATTTTTCAGCATCTGACTGTGGAATGTAGCCACCTCAGAATTCATATTTTGTAATATAACTGTCTCTGGAAGGATATTCTCATCTTAGGCTGTGATCTTGCCGTTAACTGTAACAGGAGCTTATGAGAGTATGAATATAATTTTGTCATGTTGGGAGTGAATCTGAGTCTTAATGATGTAGTTATTAAGTTATGTTATTAAGCATTCGGTATTAATCTACATCCATTTATATATATATATATTATATTATATTGTGTATATATATATATATAGAAGGGAAATGTTTTACTACTGAAGAGATTCCTCTTCCTTTCTCAAAGTGCCTAGTAACCCAGTGATAATGGCAGTTCCTTTGGTGGCAGGAGACCAACAATTCATATCAGATTGTGTGCTTTGAACTTAGATATACTCTTTCTTGTGCAAGTATTTTAAGCTAGCAGAAGAGCTGCAGAGGCCACAATAATTCTTGTTACATTTCTGTTCAAGAGTTGGCCTGGTAAACATAAGAAACTACGTCTCTTGGAGCAGACTCCCAAAGTAAGACATGTAGAGCTTACCTAGTCAATTCCATCCACACAGGATGTATAAAGAAACTTGTATTTTCAAGTCTTGATGCTTGAGCATGTCCTAAGGGAGAAAATTGGCCACAGCAGAAACATAGCTTCCCAGGAACACAGGTATCTATCTATCTGCAGGGTTAGGTTTCATCAAAAGTTGAATGCAGGAAGGCCTGGTTTTGGACATGTCTAGGTATCAGACCTCAGAGATCAAACTATTACAGACTAAGCATTATATTTTTTTTGGAGGACAAGAAAGATCAGAAACTATATGGATTCCTTCAGAAATGTTCTGTGTAGTACATACAAGTTATGACATTTCGAAGTTCCATAACCATACCAAGCAACATCCAGTTTCTTTCCTAAATGTTTCTTTGCCCAAAGGGGCAAAACACCTTTTACAGCTATTAAATGACAGAGAAATATTGGAGAAGAATTGAGTAAGACACAGCCTAAATTCACAAATTAAATGTTTAGAAATTCCAAAGCATGAAAAAAAAGATAGTTCGTATGTTTGTTTTGAAAATTAAAAACTCTCTTGCTCTCATTCTATTCCTAATTAAATCCTCCGCTTGCTTTAATGTAGCCAGGTCCACCAGCATAAGTGCCTCTGCCCATTCACAATAGCGTAATCTAATTTATAGTCATAGTTCAACTTCATTTGGATAAATGTTTGGAGAAGTTTGACAGCGCTGTGGAACTGCCTCAGGGTGTAAGTAGATCTTACTGAAGCTGAGTATTCATGGAATAAGTACAGACAATTTACTGAGCAGTTTAAGAACAGCATTGTAGCTACTGCATCTGGAGACACAGTTCAGTGGCAGGAGTTTTGTTTGTTTTGTTGACGCATATTGTCTCCTCCCAAATGAAGTAAAATTTACTTTGTTTGTATGGAGGAGAAAAGAGAATATTTAAAACTTGCAGTAGTTTATTCAAAGGGTAAAGCCTTGAAGATATTTTAGAAAGTGTCCAGCAATAGCCCTAGGTAATCTACATGCTAAAAAAGACAAAAAGGAGAAAATTGGTACCTGGAGAGAGGCAGAAACATTGTTTATAGCTTTCCTGCATTGTATTTATACATACAGTGCTCTGAGGTGTCTTCTTTTACTGTGGGTTACTTTTAAGAGTAACACCTCAACGAAAGATGAGGTAGAAGAAAGTGATCATGGGTTGAAGAATTTGCGATCTTTACTTCAGGTTTAGATGTTGTACTTTAATGCTATCCTGAAAAACATTAAAATAATATTTGTTTAAAAACTTAGATATTATTGTAAAGTCCATGAAGCTCTAATAACAGAACTAAGTGAGATTTGCAGTGCAAAGTGCAATGAGGGCCGTAGCAAAAACTGACCTAGCACATGCACCTTGGTTTTATTTCTCTGTTACACAAACAGTATAATACCTTGTACCTTGCTGCAAGCCTTTATCAGCTGCCTATCTACACGCAGCACTCCATTTTAATTAGGCTCAAGATTCAAGGCTTAGAAGGAATAGCAGGGGTCTCTAATTATCTTCACAAACTAGTGAGCTGCCCAGAAAATGAGGAATGAATAAGCATTAAGCAGTCAGAAGCCAGTATTCAATCACAGAGAGAGGCAGGAATAGTGGAAGATAAAGAAGTGTAATTTTCACTGACTTTTCGGGGCCTTCAAAATTACTAAAAAGATAACCTTCTTTAGCAAAACACGCCAGTTGTAGATATAGAGGTTTTGTTGTTGTTGTTATTTGTTTTTTTAATCCTTATTAATAGTGTTGGACTAGATTCTGTAGGATAATTTCTTTTTTCTCGTATCTGTGCAGTATTTTGGATATTATTATTTTAAATCTGTTTGTTTAAGCATTAGTAGCATTTCTTGAAGGACTCTTGTGAGAATGTTTTCCAAGTGTTATTACTAATTCTTCAGTCCAAATTCAGGGGGAAAAAGACCACACTGTTCTTTCCTTCCTTCAAAAAAAAAATATGACATTGGGATTAAAATCATTGCTATTCACAGACTGGCCTTGCTGAGGGGAAAAAAAAATAAATAAAAATCTGAGGATTATCTCTTTAGCAACTTTTGAATCAAAGCTGCATTACTGATAGGAGGCTAAAAAGCATTTGCAGTTCTTTATATAATTAAAAGCAACTGTTATTATGGAAATTTCTCAGAACAGCTGTTGTATTGGAAGAAAGGTTGTACTCTTCTCTATCAATAATCCTTTTAAATCTCTGACATGATGCATAGCTTCTCAAACAATGCCTATGAATAAAACAAAACTGGATGCCTTCCATACATATATTTATTTATTACCTTTACTTGTACCCCTGTCAGCGATTAGGTAAGTATACAATAACAGAACTCACACTGGCTCATGAAAGTAATGTGAATGTCCTTTCCTGCGAACTTTATTTCTTTCATTTTCCAAAATCACTTCACTGTGTCCAAAAGCAGTGTCAGGCGTCACAAGGAAGCCATACAATCCATAGCCCGAAAAGCTCACAGTCACTACTTTATTCTCAAGCCATTCTTGAACTATTCTTGCCAAGGGTAACAGGACAGGAAAGACCTTGCTAAGTTTGGTAAAGGCTAGAGATGGTTTTGAAACAGAACAAAAAGCTTTAGGTCTGTATGAATTTCTGCCTTTCCTTGTGGAAAGCAGAAGAAGGTTTTTGCTTCTGTCTGGAAAGCAGCCTATCAGCACCATAGCTGAGGTTTTCATTTTGTTCCAGGCTCTGGAAAGGGGAGAAGGACCAGCCAGAAGTCCCACGTCCCCCACGCCAGAGGGGTAAGTAGTAGGATGCAGAAGGAAAGAAAACAAATGTCACTCAAACATCAGATGACCTGCTGGGTGTTCAGGGAGTATGGACGGGGTGTTTTTGCTCTGTATTTTGTAGACTCGAGGAAACTCGGAAACAGACGAGCAGGGCCTGGTGCAGAAGCCTCTCTCTCTTTCAAAGTCAGGCCAGCAGCTGGGAGGAGCAGCGCTGCAGGACGGGATCCTCGGCTTGGTCACGTAGAAAGTGAGTCAGCAGTGCACCCTTGTGGCCATGGCAGCTAACCGCATCCACCGCTGCCCTGGGAGGGATACAGCCAGCCCGCAGCTCGAGCAAAACGGTTATTTCTCCTTTCGGTGGCACACGTGAAACCGTGTCTGGCTCCATCAGTTTGTTCAGGGCGCTGGAGCACATGGTGAACTGTGGCTGGGAGAGAAGGGTTTGCTTAGCAGAAGGAACGGGTAAGGCTTTCTACACTTCTCCAATTGCTGTCTTCAACTCCTTAAGGAAAGGGGAAGTTATTAAGGATGCAGAGGCTCTCCCAAGAGGTGCACAGTAAAAGGAGAAGAGGCCATGCAGCACACACAGCAAAGGAAAATTTGACTGAATACAAAAACAAAACAAAACAAAACAAAACCAAAAAAAAAAACCACAGAAGTTCACAAAGAGGATCCAAGCACAGAAGCAAGTTGTCCAGGGTGTATACAAAATATCCATCATTAGAGAGTATTCCTGGGGAAGACCCTGGGGAACCAGATCTCACTTTGAATTTGGCATTGCTTTGGGTAGGAGATTGGACTAGCTGAACACTAGAGGTCTCTTCCAATCTGTGCATTTCTATGAGTCTGAGATCCATACTGCTTATCAGACAGATTGCTCTGGCTTTTTCTGAATTGTGTGTGAGATACTTCATGTTACTAAGCTGAACTTCAAACTCTGTTTTGCACCTGCTGCAGCTCCTCCTTCCCCCCTTTTTTTAGTACTGAAATGCTATTTTTAATAAGAGTTGGCAGAGGACTATCAAGTAAGAGTTGCTGTTTTAACTGCTATGGCAGTAAGAGGTGGGCTTCTGTGCAATAAAGTTCCTCATGATTTGTCAACTGGAGAGACTGTTGCTCTAGCAGCAAGGCAGCTTGGCAGTGTGTAACCTAATAGAAGTTGATGGGGAAGAGGTTTGACAGGAATACCAGAAAGTTCAAAAACAACAAAACCCTGCTTTTGGATATATATATATATATTCATTATATATATATTATATTTCTTTTTCTCAGTTTAAGGGTTGGCAATACTGCAATATTAGAAATGGTATATTCCTTTTGCCTTTAGATATTTTGAACTTTCTTTACTGTATTTCAACCTTTGTTCTGAGTTCCCTCATGCAGGCTTCATAAATGGTTAGAATTTTTTATTAGTAGAGTGTGGCCCATCACAGGCTAAGGAGGATTGTTGAGAAAGTAGTAGTGAACTGTGCCTGTTCTCCTAGTAGCATGATTGCAAGTCAGATCTAAGGAAAAGAGAAGCTACATAAAACAATGAATAACAGGGTCAGCACTGTAAAAGGCTTTTAACACTTGAATGACTAGGAAAAGATTAATGTTTGTTACTAAATAGAATCTGGTGAGGAAAAAAAATACAGAACTGCATAAAATAAACCAAAGAAGGCCTATAACTGCACTTCAGAAACACACCGGATGAGGATTCATGGGATTTATATCTACAAACAACATAATATCTGAATCATGAAAGTACAGAGTAAGAAGTTGCCCCAAAAATAACATGCTGTAGTAGTTCTAGGGTTGAGCAGATTCTTTCTTGAACTTTTTGTTTTTCTCTTGAATCTTTTTGTAATTGTGGGAAGGTTCCACCGTGGTTCACAAAAGATTTTAGAGAATATTTACATAAATAGAGTAAAAACTGTTGAGGCTCACAATGACCACTAAATATCTTTTTTTATACTTTTTTTTTTTTCCAGATATTGCTTTGACCATCTGGAGGCTGATTTACTAGAAAGGAAAACTACACTGACAAGCTATGACAGAAGATTATAGGAAAAGTTGCAAACCACTAATAAAAAAAAAGTCAGTTATACCATATAGGTAAGAACAACATTACCTGTGTCTTTATC
>CM021700.1:43909007-43956646 GCA_011074415.1 Stictonetta naevosa
ACACCCCCCCCCCCCCCCCGGGGGTGGGGGCGTCAGCGGGGGGCTGGGGGGGGGGCGGCCCCAATCTTGAGAATCCTCCATCTGTAGAAGGCTTTGTCCAAAGTAGTTCAGCTGCTTTTAAATAGGTTTTGCCCTCAAAGATGTAGAGGATGCTGACTTCTCATATATCACTTTCAGTCGAATATGCTGTTTGGGAGCACTTTAAGAAAAATAGGTTGCTTTCTTCTAGACATTGAAATTTTTCAGTCTTTTTCTCTTTAACTCAGAGTTTGCATCTCAGGTAATTCAGCAGTGCTTTGTTTCAGAAAGTAGGGATCTGGTTCTGTGTATATTCATCCAGAGCATTTACAGTGAGCTGATTGCTGAACTGTCTCAGGTGTCAAGAACCAAAAGGTTTAGAGATCTTCTTTTAAACCTTGTCAACACTCTTTGTTTTCTGGCTTTAAACAAAAAGCAAATAAAGTCAGTGAAGTTTTTTAGTAATTGGTGTAATGAGGTCCCTGTGGTTAACACAGCGAAGCAGGTGGGCAGCCTCCTTTTACATCAGCTATATCTTCCAAATACTCTCCTCCAAACAAAAGGTATGATGAATTATGTTTGTGTGGAAAGGTGTCTGCCAAGGCACCATGGGATTAGTGTTGGGCCTGGTCTTATTTAACATCTTCATTAATGATCTGGAAGAGGGAGTAAGCAGGCCATTAATTAAACTGGCAGATATTACACAAAAATTATTCTAAGGTCCTAGCTGGACTAGAAGCAAAGGCAGACTAAAAGCAAAGACTGGTATTAAGAAAATAAGATGAATATGGGGAAAAACAGTTTTTTTTGTTTTGTTTTGTTTTGTTTTGTTTTTTGCTTGCAGCCATATCTGAACCATTTTGCAGATTGTGACTGTGCCCATTTGTATCACCTGTACCTTTAAACACTGCTTGTCAAGTAAACACTCATCACCTTGAGAGAAGTAACCAGTTTCAAAAGATAGGGTTTCCTTGTTTTTAGCAGGGATAAGAGGATAAGGTATGAGAAGCTGTATGTTTTGTTTTCTTGCTTCATCACCAAACTTGTTTGATTATAAGATTTGCTAGAGTTCATGTTTCTTTGGAGGGAATTAATTCCGCTTTAATTCCTTGCTGAATTAATGTTGTATCAACAATTTCATGAAATGGATTCCATATCAGTCTGTCCATACTGCAATCACCCCTATTGTTTAATTTCCCTTTTAAATTTGATTTTGAAAAGGAAAACAAAACTTATTTGCTTTGCTATTTGTCAATTTTTATACAAGACCATGTAAGGTACACAAAAAAGTAGTTATGATCAGCACCTTTAAAAATCAGGTACATAAAATCAAACAATACAAAACAAATCTGCTTGATTTTAAAGAATTTGTGTACATTAATCTGTATAGGCTGTATACATAGAGGCTGTGTTGCCTGCTTGTGTGCCTGTGCCTACATCACAATAATGTGGGCTGTATGCTTTTCCCTTGGACAAGTCAGTTTTTATAAATCAGGAATAAAATGTGCACAGCAAAGATTAAGTTTGAAATAAGTATTGTATCTGTAGGACACAATATTGCAGTTCTTGTGGTGCTTGGAAGTCTACTGTAGTTCTGCTTATAAGCACAGGAAGCAGGCTCATAGTACAGCAGTGCTCTCAGGAGGAAGCTGGCAATATAGCAGAATCTGAATAAGTCAAAACAGAAAAGTATTACTGCAAGTGCATCTGTCAAACGGGGGGATGCAGGAGAAAATGAGGAGGTGACAGATTGGACAGAAAGAGAAATAGCATAATATGAAGTGAGTTAATGATGCCAGCAATTTTTAGCGGTTGAGAACGTAAGGGCTGCAAAGGCAAGGTGGTATTCCATGATTTATGTGCAAGAAGTAGGCAAGGTGATATTTTTGAAGTGTACGTTTTAAGCTGCTAAGCTGGGTTCAGATGTTCAATTTCACTGTTGTTCAGGATGAACACTATAATTACAAAAACCATGTTGTTGGACTTACCCAGTTATTCAGTGACTCGCTATCTCTTGTGATCCAGTCCAAATGGGATGACTTGCTGTTTAGTAGTATTTATTGAGAATCAAAGGGTTGTTTTTCTTCTGTCAGTTATATGCAAAAAAAGGTTCATAAATTTCAATAGCAGTTACTTCTAACTTAATGTATTAAAACTGAAAAAGATTAACTCAATTAAAAATAGTTATTATAAAGATTTTTATTTATTTATTTATTTTTTTAAGAGAAGACCTTTGTCCTGGCCCAAGAAATTGAAATGTAGGGGAAAACTTAAATTGAACTGTAGTATTTTCTTTATGAAAATCAGTGAAAATAGAAGGGATACTTTTGGTAAAACCTTTTGACAAAAAGCTACAATATAACTCTCAAAATCCCTTGATCTGAAAAATCAAGGGATTTTTCACATTGCCTTGGCAAGAATTTATTTTCAGTGTTTGCTGCTGTTTCAAGGTATTTTTTTTTGTAAAAATTTTACAAAAAAAACTTGTAAAAATGTACTGCATTGCTGTTATATGTGCAGCGTATATTTTGTGAACTGAGCAACTGTTGTTGAGATGAAGTGTATGTTATAGGTTTGATTATTAGTATGATCCTGATGATTAGTATGATTAGTATGATTTGAAGATTCCTAGAAATAAATTTAAAAATGTAAAATTAGTAGATGCTGGATATTGTGTTAAAGCAATGTTCATTTGACTGTCCATATTTCCAGGCTTACTGAGTATCTCAAACTGTTACTATATTTTTTTGCTCTGATGGAGCTACTTGCAGTCGTAGGTATAAGCTGCTGACGCTCTCACTTTTGGTGATGACTCCTTGTTCTAGAATGAGCTCGATATCTCTTCTGGAAAGATACCTCAATAATGTTTAATGATGAAACTTGAAGAAAATAAAAAAAAAAGTTATCTAGCAGTAGTACTCAGTGCATCGCAGGTTAGGGGGCATCTGAAAATAATGAATAACAGCTATCAAAGGAAGCTTGTTGAAGTAAGTTTGCAGTAAACAGTAATAAATCATCTTAGAGCACAGCGGTAGAAATTTTCAGTATGTCAGTTGTCAGGTCAGCTTATAGTATGATAGTCACTGGTCACTGTGAGGATAGTAGCTTATAAAATGGTAAAGAAAATTGAATGTGCATTCATCAGTATATGACTGATGTGCTGACACAACCCTAATTGTGTCATGAACACAAGAATGCTGTAATACAACTTCACCATAATGGACTCAAGGCTGTAAATAAATTTTACCAGCTGCTTTGTGGAAGGAAAATCTATTGCAAGAATTTGTTTTTTATGGGACTACTGAAGAGGTGTTGATCATTGAATCAAATCATGCATTCTCCAGATCATCATAATCAGAGAAGGCAAAGTATCTTTTTGATGTAGGTAACATCTGTTAAGGAATTTCTCCTGAGTCTCATCAGTAGTTGGTGAGTGTCGTTGCCTTAGCAATGTTTTCATTATTGCCGTGTCTATAAAACAGCATAATATGTTTCATGCTACTGGTCTTTTATGTATTCTCAGTGCAAACTAATAACAAGTATTTTAATTTCAACTTCTTGTTAGAAGTTGAAACAATGTATGAGATAAAACAGCATATTCCTATACTGTGAGCTACACATGTAGCTCTATTTTAAGAATAAGACCTAGTTACTTTTTAAAGTAACTTTAAAATAAAGTTTTCTACTACAGTTTTCTGTACACACCTCATGGACAAAGGAGATGCTTTACAGTAAAGCCTGTAAGGCATATTCACTTGTTCGGTGGTGCTTGGGCTGTGCCAGTCTGCTGTATGAGGGCTGGGCATATGCATATATGCTCTTAACCTTCTTCATAAGGAACTACATATTTTCATCAAACAAAAGGAAGAAGTTCATATGGAGATGTTGATGGACAAAATATTTAGGCACTATGCTACTTTAGTCACTATGCTCCTGTTTCCTCCAATTTATGCGATGTTTGAAGAAAATACTCTTGGTGTTAGAACAGTTGTGTATTACAGATCATGCACCACAACATTAGCTTTGCCTGTCAAATACACCACCTTCTCTTATCCATTCTGTGTTTATAAATCTTCAACAGACCAGTATAGACAGAGGAACCAAATGAACAAACAAAACAGCTGTACACATTTGCCTTAGAAAAAGGGATAAGGATGAAAGAAGGGGGAGATCTTGACTAAGATGCATGGTAAAAGCTGAAGCCATCAGAATTTAAGTTATGATGCATGATTTGTTTTGTATAAGAGTTGTGATAACAGTGTAGTTTGAATAAGGGAATATATAGCGTTATTCTGCTTTCACTTCCTTTTATCATTTTGTCTTAACATCTGTTATATATGGCAATACTATAATTGATTACATCTATGAAAATGTTACACTAGACAAAATATTAAAATACAGTATCTTCATTAGATTTTTGCTTTTTCTGTCTGTTCCTAACACATAATTATTATCTTGTGGTGGAGAGGTCAATGTATTAACTAAGTGTTTTACAAAATATTCTGTTTTAACTTTATACATGTTGTCTTTAAGTTTTCTTTGCTCTTGTATTATAAAAGAGAATGAACAGATTTACTACATCAGTTTTGACTTAGATTCATTGCTTTTCAGAAATTATAAGCAGTAGCAAAGTATTTCATCTACAACTTGAAAAATCTTGGAGAAATTACTTTAAAATATATGCAAGTGTATGCATTCTTGTCCTCCCTACAGTGTATCATGCTTTAGGAACGTGAGTTGATCTACAGTTGACCTGGCTGTATGTTAGTATGCTCCCCGATAGTTCCTCTTCTTTTAGTCCCTGCTCTGCCAATCACCATCATCGGTAATTACTTTTTATGCATTGAACTCCAGTAAACAAATAGGTACTTTTGACTGCATATGGAATACCATAATCTCCATTTATATGCTAATAGTGTAGAATCACTTTAACTTTTGCTTCTCTTGAAAACAACCTTGTATTAAATGTACACAGCATCTTACTACAAGAAAGTTCAGTACAACTACACAGTGCTTGTTTTGCTGTGTTAATAACTGTACTAAAATTACTACTAATAATTACCACTAAACTATTCAATAGTATCTTTATATTTAACATGTAAGTTTTAGCTGTTCCTGCAACTAAATTGCAACTGCAAGGTCATTAATGTGTGCAACTGACCTGACAAATACAAGCAGCTGGCTGTGCATAGTTGTGCCTGAATTGTTACAGGTAGGAAAATTACTTAGCTAAGCACTCATGCTTTTACTGTAGTGCCAGATGTACAAGTGTTAACATGGGAATCTTAACTGTGCCATTAAAGATATATCAACTGCTGTGAAATATCTGAAGAATTTATTCTAAATCTGAGTTAAAATAACTCTGGTAGATGAAAGTAGTGACAAGGCTATGGAAATTACCAATACCATAAAAAAAGACAAAAACTTCTAAAAAAAAAAAAAAAAGGTGACAGGCAGTGGCAGATGTCATCTTTGGAGTCTGAGTACTTCTGTATGACTCGTGAATTTTTCCCATTTATTACTATCAAAGAGAGGATGAAACAGCTTAGCTTCAAGGCAATACCTAATCCCTTTACATCTAACTCCATGCACCTGGCTCTCTTCAGAAAGAAAAGGTATTCATTTGTCAGTCTCCAGCTTGAAACCAGCAGTTCCCAGGCACTATTTGCCAATATGATTAGGTCAGTTGACATGACACATCAGGCTCACTGTTAAACTATCACAGAGTTCTAGGAAAGAATTAGTTTCCTAATTTTAAGAGTTAGTATTTTGGATTTCATTAAAGGTTGATGTTAATGTAACATACATTGTAGAAAGATTGATAGCCATGGATATAATAATGAGGTGGTTGTCATGACTGCAATACTTTAGAATCCCTCAAAGTCTGTAGCAGATCTTCCTCAAGACAATTGTGATTTGTTTAGCCTGAATTCAAATGTTGCCTTATGTTCATCAGTGGATTCCCACATCATGTAGAGATACATTGAGACAGACCATCCATAAGCCAGGAAAGGAACAAAGTGAGAGTTTTACTGGATGCTATTTTGCTGTGCATCAGAGCAGACCAGAAATTACATATATGGGCAGCTACCACATGTCCATATCTCAGGTGTGGGGTAGTAATTAACATCTGGAGTTAACCACTTCTCAGCTGAGCTATAACAGAATATTCACAGATGATTAGCTTTTCTGACACCCTTCTGAGAAAGTAGATTTGTTCATAGTGTGTAGGACCTAACTTGTTAAAAAAAACGTTTTAATTTGTTGTCTACAGAGTACTTAATGAAGTATAGCTAGACTCATAAAATCAGTTAAAACAGCAAAAAAGGAGGTTAAACACATTGTTTGCAATAAATAGAACCCTAGTGTACCTCCTTTGACTTTATTAGGCTTACAGTAGGAATGAACTTGGCTCACTTTCTCTGGTTGATACCAACCTCCAGTTGCTGATGCCATTATTAAGTTAATTGTTTGGATCATCAGTCTATGTCAACAAAGCTTTCAGAGTGCTTGATGAGATTTCAAGCATCAAGCTGTGAGGCATTAAAAAATGATGAATTTACATCCAGGTAAAACGATGCCCTTCAGCTATAATAATGAATCACTACTTTGTTTACAAATGGGTATTCATCATGAGACATGGCATCCGCAGACATTTTTGAAGGGGAAAGGCATTAGCAGAGTAAATGATCTTTGCAGCTAAAGCTGAATACACAGCAAAGTGAAAAGGGAGAGCATGTCAAATTATCTTTTCAGAAAGGAATTATGAATGCAAATTCACACTGGTGTTGCCTGACCCATATTTAAATATTAAAAAAAAAAAGATACAATTCAGTATTAAGATGTCCTTCTCCAGTAGAGACAAATCAACACAATGCATTTCTTCTAAAAGTTTCATTACTGGATTGAATTGCTTAGTATACACTTTTAGACCCTGAAGAAAATACTTAATCTTATAATGAAAGGCTACTTCCTCTAGCATGCAGCATGTGCCAGTGGTCTACCTCCCACTGTTCTGGCAGCCAACGAGGATTCTACTATGTTGGCTGTCCCTCCCCACACTATTTCTGTTGTTGGTTGGGAAGATTGATGTCATTGCATTAGGCCTGTCTGCCCAAATAACTATGTGATCACATCACAGGTAAATTTAGTGTAATTAGTTAGTTCCTCAAAGACAGTAAAGACTGTACAGGCTTAAGCAATCCAAAAACATGCACAGAGTTGCCAGAGGTTTTATATTGTGGTTGCCAGCAAATTACTAATACTGGGCCGGTTATCCGATGTATGCCCACCTGTCTTGCAGTCATACCTGGATTATGCTTTACAACTGTATAATTGGAATTGAATTTATTGCTTGTTACATCTCCAGATTTATCAGTAGTATGTTCCACGTCATAATGTTGTTCTCATTACATATTATAAGTTGTCCAGAAAATCCACTGTAATGGTAGTGGGTTATTCAGATGAGCAGTTATTGAACGGGCATTCAGTACTGAGAATGTGTCAACATAACGAGTTCCACAAAGAAACTTAGAGTATAAGCCAGAAGCCAGAGACACATACCTCAGCAATGAACCACAGGTATGAAGATCTGGATAAGATAATTGCTAATTCAAAAGGCACCTAGCCTCTCACAATCCATTCTTCAGGAGACGGATATGCTATACAAAATGCAAGAATGGAAAGTGTCTGCAATCAAATGATCCAGACTGGATACTATCAGTCTTACAGTGATTATGTCCTGAGGCTCGCAAGGCAACCTTTTTTTAGGATGCCCTGTGTCTGAATGTCTTGAAAGTAGTCTTGGAGGATTTCTTCACAGCTTAGGTTACAAGTTTCTCAACAGCATAGGTTGACAAGTGCCCTGGTCAAAGTGCTGCATTTTGCCGGAACATTTGGTGTTGAGGCACTAAATGTTTATGCAAGGTAAGCAGTGATTCTGAAGGTAAGGTTTTTTTGTTTGTTTGTTTGTTTTGTTTTTTCTTCCCTCAGGGTATGAGGAAGGAATTTTTGAAGTCAATGAGCCATAAGCATTCGGTATTCTCCTTTTCGTAGCTCTGAGCATAATGCTGGTCAGTCTAGCCACTGAAGAAAAGGGGAGGAAACCTCCAAGTAAACAGTAAGACTTGCATACTGCTAACATGGGAGTTATCAATGTCATTATCCACTTTAGTCCCGGAGCTTGCTAAATGGAAAATAGAACTGAAACAAAATTCAAGACAAAAGTTAACTTTCCATCTTCAATTTGAAATGTGCTGGCAAAAGTTTTCTGAATTGAAAGAATGGGTAAAGGATAACTTTGTCTTAGAAAATGCAATGAAATGTGGAATCATGTTGTACAGCTTTAAGGCAGTGAATGATATCCACATTAACTACTTGTTAGCAGTGCTCACTACCATCATGCATTATTGATTCTTTTTCATGAATAAAAACATTTTTTCCACTTTAGTTGTGGAGTTGTCTGCCAACATTCTGTGCAAAATTACAAATAGCTGTAGGAATTGTTTACATAAGGCAGGAGTATCCTTGTAAAGAGAGGCTGGAAATGTTGTAATGGTTCCCATTTCTAAAACACATCACTAAAAATCACCTTTGTATTCAGAGTTTTAATTTACAAACACAAATGATTGGAGTTCATTTGGCTGAAGCAATTACTGCTTGTCTGCCTGGCATCCTCTGCAAGTTTATTGCTCCTGAAGCAGTAGCATCCACACTTGAAACACGTTCTAAACAACTGCAGTTTACTACCCAGGGTGTTAAAGTAATCCTAAGTAGCACCAATATACTTTGGTATGGTGAGCTGTGTGAGATAGTAAACCATCTGTGGTGGTCGTTCCTGCTGTCAGATCAGAAGCTTTAGACAGAGAGACAAGGAAGATAGCCGAGAATGGTAAATACTACTGCCATCTGACTGTAGTAATAATGAGCCTCCTCAGATATTTCTTAGTAGTCTGGTTTATTTTACCTTGAAGCAGAAGTGTTTGTGTATCAGAAAGTAGGCATGCTTCATCTGAAATTCTGGCTCCGTAACTTCAGTGAACCTTTAATACCAACTCATTTACTATAACAAGCCTACATTTTTTAGGTTAGAATTGTTCTCTGTAATTTCTACCGAAAGAAAGTATTTCAATCTAGTACTGGGGACTATGATTTTTTTTTTAATATATTTTTGCTGTTTCCTTATATACATCATTTACTTACACAATAAAACTTTTAATACACAAAACAAACATGTCTATAATACTGAATACAAAAAAGTAATGCATACAGAGTTGCATAGAGGGAGCTCTTGCTTTGTTTTTTCAATGCAGAAATGCAAAAAATTTCTGGACAATGTATCAGTTTGAGTCAGAATTAAGATTATTTGTCATAGACTAAAACAATAGCTGATTGACTTTCTCATTCGTCTGACACAGAATTATTAATTTTCCTTAACATGCAAATGTTTTCAGCTGCTATTTGTTTCATGCACAAACATTAAAAGAATAAACTATGTGACATTGAATCTTCATGGTCAGTCAGTATTCAGACAAGAATTTTCTTACTCTAGGTTGTATAAAATGAGAACAGTAACCCTACAAAATTAACTGTAAAAGAATTAATACTTGTCGTGAACCTTCTGTAGTTTGGTTACCCTCTTTATCTTGGATTTGTAACCACGTTTTTGGTTCCCATCATTGTTAACCTATTATGTAATCTGTAGATGCAGTTAAGGACCTTTCATCTGTTCAGTGTGCTTGTTGTGTTTCAATTTTCCTTTTCCTGCAGTTGAAAAGCATTCCTGCTTTTCAGAGAATGTTTGAAGTCTAGCTGCTAAACAAACACTAGAAAGAATGAGGTTTCCTTCCTTGTTACTTATATGGGAACCTGAAAATTCATTTTTATCACAGATTATGTGAAAGCATTTTCTTCTGCAGGGAATCAGACAGGAGAATATACTTCATGGACCCTTGGGGTAGCAGACAGAGTTCTGTGCAAGGAAAAGTGAAACCTGAACCAGAATCTTAGCTGCATGTACTAGCAAAACAAGTGTTCTAATTGCTGTGATCTTCTAAGAGTGGCTGACCTCTTTTATGTACTAATTTTCTATCCATCATTGTATTCATCTTACACCTGTCTACAGTCTGAAAATTAGACAAAGTATTTTAAAAATCTGTTAGTTACACAGCATTTTTATTAGAAAATGGCACCAGCATAGTTTATGAAATAATAATGTATAATATCTACAAGCTTTTAAATTATTTACAATTCATAATGCTTTGGGATTTTTGTTTGTTGTTGACATTTGTTTTATGGTTGTGGTTTGTTTGTTTGTTTGTTTTTGATAAGCTAGAATGGTTACATGAATTGTCCTACTGTCAATCACAAAGGGCTAAATAATCTGGCTGCTCGGACAGGATGTTGTACCAAGTTCTACTAAATGTGTTGTGAGGTGCAGGTGCGTAGAGTTCTCCCATGTCACCATGAGAGTGACATGTAACCCTGTCTCCCATGTAACCCTGAGTTACTCTAATAAATCTGTAGACCATGAAAGATTTAACAGAAATCTAGAATAAATTAAGTAATAAATTTATTAAATAAATTTATTAAATAAACTTCAGTAAGATCAATTAAACTTGTCTGGTTTATAGAGGTGAAAATCCATTGCAGTGTCTTTTGAAATATTTTAGAGAGCAGAATTTTTGTCATACCGATGGGTTTAAATCTCCTAGAATGTAGATTCACTACTTTACCTGCTTAGGTAAGTTTACAGTAAACAGGCTCGCACTTGCATATCACTTTAATTTATTTATTTTTAACGGATACTTTAATTAGGTCTTTACTGTAATAGTACCAGGCTGAAGCTTTAACTGACCCTGCAGCATCAGTGGTAGGAATCAGTGGCAGCAATTAGTGTTCCTGAAGGTCAAATGCTCTTCACTGATAGCTGTGCCTGAAGAGGCTTCTTTTGATGTTGCTTGTATTATAAAGTGTCGTTGTCTTTTGGGAATAAGAGCCCAGTACTTCTGGGCCACCTAATTGCAGAATACCCCAGCATGGGGCAAGAGACAGGGTCCCTTTGTGCAGTTCATTGTTTGGCTTTTTTTTTTTTTTTTTTTTTTTTTTGAGGAATGCAGTGTGTTGTGGCATAAACTAAAGAAAGATTTCTGCCTACTTGTTCCTTGCAGGCAGCTTGCTCTGTACCCCAGTGGTTTTAACCAGCTTAGGGTTACAGATTCTCTTTAAGGCCCAGCATCGTGCAACCTGCCAGGTGATGAAGAGATTCTGCACATGAGGCGTTCTGGCATGCCCTGCCTTTGCAGGACATGAGGTCAGCATGAGATGGGGATAGGAAAAAATGTTTGTTGTAGATACTCCAGCAGGCCAACCCTATGACGACAGATACAGGCCACTCTACCTAGTGTAGGCTGTCAGCTTCCAGGATGCAGAAGGGCCCTGGGAGGACAGCAGAGAAGACTGGTAATGCAGAGGCGCTGTCCCGGTGCAAGATTTCTCCCACATTTGCTATGACACACTGGTGGGTGTAGAGGTAGAGCTCTTTATGTAATACTGTCTAATAAGTTTGTAGTATAGCCATGGTGTAGAAAGGTTGGAATTAGAACAAATCATGGAAGATCTGCTGTGTGCTGCCAGGGAGGATGCTTTTTGGAGAGGCGCCAGTAGGGATGCCTATACTAGAATGACTCTTGGGAACTGTAGGACATAGTCGCCATCAACAGATAAAAGGAAGAATACCATGGATAAAATTATAACTAATATATAACTGTAAATCAAGTTTCCCTGAGTGCCACCTTTATGTATTACTGTAAGAAAATAATAATAACTTGTAGAGAATAGTGCTAATAACAACATTATTCCCAGAGGAAAAAAGGAACGTGTTCTTGAACATGAAGATCTAGGAAATTATATTATTTGACCAGTTGCTACTAAGCTGCCTGGCTGAGCTATCCAAAAAGCTGCAGCTCAGTCCTATAATAATGACATGTTATTGGAGGTAATTACAACAGTCATTGAGTTACTGGTGTGTACCAGGAGTCTTAACTCTAAATTGTCTTCATTTTTGTACAAGCTTTTGAATGTTCTCTCTTGAATTTACTAATTTTTACGAAGAATAACACAAAGTGCTGGACTGAAATAGTTCTGATTATCCCAAAGTATTCCTTTCATTTTCTTGCTTTCATTTAATTTAAAATTCTGTGTTAGATGTTCTGAATATTTAAGTATGTGTTTCCTGTGTTTGGTACATACGTACTCTGGTGCACATACTGTTCTGTATACTTGTCTGTGTGGTGTCTACATTTGCAGTGCCTCCTCAGAGCAGCAAAGCCCACAAGATCTGAGTGCTCACACAGAAAATCACACTGGGAGTGGCAAGTGAAATAAGAATGTTCCTCAGTCTAGAAAAGGGATAGAAAGGATTAGGTTAGAGAAATAGCACTTTTGAGTCACAGCTTTTAATAGCTGTTGATCAAGTTCCACCACAACTCTCTATCTTAAAATGATCAGAAATAGCTGATGTCAAGTCATGCTTTAATGAGAATTCTTGGCATGAAGTGGGTGATGTTTGTTCAGAATAGCCAACGAATTGTCATGCAAACTTGTTGTAGATGAAAAAGAGTGATAATCTGAACTGCTTTTGTACAGCTAATAATAACTAGCTAACAAAGTCTCATGAACATATTCACTGTGTTTGGATTTTGTGAATCTTGTAATACGTTTATAATTTTGTTTTACATGCTGAATGTAGTTTCATTGATGTACATTTTATAAATTGATAAAAAAATAATTCAGATTAAAAAAATATATAAATCCAAAAAAGTAGGCTTATAAAAGATACTATAATAATAATCTGTTGTATACCCAGTGCCCCAATACTTAAATGTTCAAAACAGGACAATGACTGGAATCTATCCAAATGTAGAAAAATGCTAAATGCTGCCAGTATACTGCCAGTATAAAACCAGTCTCTCTTGCTAGTATTCAGTGTCCCTAAGGGAGTAGTGACCCGTACACAGCCATCCATAATAACTACTTTCTCAGGAACAGATGGGAAGAGAATGTTTGTACAACCGACTTCGGTAAGTTGAATTGTTTTTTCTTCATATTTTCTTCACATTTTATTGTGGTTTAGTGGCAATCAATGGTCTCCAACAGAAGATAGTCTTGCTGATTGAGGTTTCAGAGGCAAAAGAATCAGTCAGAGGAAGTTTTAACCCTCTACTCATCTGTTACTCTACATTGTTTTCTAGTTTGCCTTTATATCATCCTTTCTGTTCAGCAATGATTTTCTCATTGTTCATTTGGTTTTCCTGTAACTTTCAACTCTTTATCAACTTATTTGAAATACCATTATACAGTTCGGTTTGAGTTTGGTCCTTTTGAGCACTAAAATGTGAGAGGCCTTACCAAAACTGTCCAAGAGCCAAGATTGTATATGGGAGACAAAGAAGAAAAGGAGTCCAGGAAGTCTTAAATTAGGATTTTCCCCATCTCAAAAAAACCTACAAGACAAAAATACCCCCACGGTTCTTAGCAAAGGAGGATGTTTCTGATAGCGATCGTCTGATTCAGACAAATTCTTAAATAAGGATAAGCAACATAACTCACTAACTAAGTAGTCTTCCCCTTTGACACAAGTTCCACATTCTATCCAGAGTTTATGACCATGGGAAAGGAAGTAAGAATGTTCCTAGATTTTTATGGGCCAGACCGGCAGAATCTGAGCTATTCCAGAGGAGTCTTATCTTCCTCTTCCACGTCACAGTTCCGTCCTCTAGTTCATGAAGACAGAGAGCTATTCACAGCATGTCTAGAATGATTCAAGAGCTGAAGAAAGTTCCCATGCACTGTGAGAACACTGTTAGTTGGGCAGGGCCTCTTTCGTTATGAGCTAATGGCAGGAAAAGACTTTTTGTCTTTAGTTGGTACATTAGTACAATAGAGCTGCATTCATTGATAGTGGTGAATTGTAAGATTTTGTATTAGCAGAGCAAGAAGATCTCACCGGTGCCTGATTTTTTTCCCCTCTTTTTGTTTTGTTTTGTTTTAGTTTGCAACCCCTGAAGCACTCTACCCTATCCTAGTGGGTGGAAGTAACAGAATGCGTTGTAGAAGTCAGAGAGGACACTGTTGCACACAAGGTTGAGACAGACACAAAGGTTTCTTGGTGGGGTCTGTAGCTGATGGCACACAGAGACATAAATAGCATGAGATAATTCAGGAGAAAAAGAATGCTGCAAGTGGTGCTGATGAAATGATGATGAGGATGATGGCGACAATTTTATACCATGCTGTTCCTCTACTGCTATATAATTTTTGTGAGGATTTGCTCAAACTCCCTATTGGTTGTTCTTGTTTCTGACGCTATTAGCAATGATTGGAGTATGCTAAATAGGTGCAAATATTGCACTTTGATTGGTTGGTCATGTTATTGAATAATATTTCCTGAAAAATCAAATAGCTATTATCTACGCTGTTGCACCATATGTTTTGATTTTCTCTAAAACTAACTAAAATTTACAAACCAAGAGACGAGAAACAGGGAAGGAAGGCATGGTAGTTGCTTCCTGTGAGAATCTACCATACAGAGCACTTGATGACAATTGGACTGAATCTTCTAGTTAAGCTTCCTCCAAGTGAAATGAAATTCTGTGATCTGATCCAAGGTACAGTAAGTGGGGGTGGGGGAGATATTCACGCAAACAGTGTACTGTAGATCTAAAATAAAACCTTAATGCAGACATACTCTGACTAATAGCCTGGTGATACAGAGACGGGGAGATCCAGAGCAGGGATCAGGAAGCAGGTAGATATCTCAGAGAATCATGAGTTAGAAACTGAAGTTGTGGGCCCTGATTTCCTCACTCCTGATATAGGAAGGCAGTGCCCGACCATATTCATGCTGTTTCTGTCCACAGACATACTGCAGTAACAGCTGAAACTTGGAATAGGTTACTCCTGTTGGTGTGTGCTAGGTGTAACCTGAAAATGCCTGATAGATCAGGACTCTGTATTTGCATAGTGCTTGGGTTTTGAATGACACCATTGATTAAATCGATTATATGGAAATTAGGAGCTAATCTAACAACCGAAGCAGAGTGTTGTATTCAATAAGTCATGCACTTCCAGTGTTAAGATTTTTAATTGTCATTTTGCTTTTAGACATTCCAGTTATTTCTCTGTGGTTTTATTTCCTTTCTCAATAACAGAACTCATAACCAACTCATATTTTGTTTTGGTTTGGTTTGGTTTGGTTTTGTATGAGAATCGTTCCTGGTGATTATAATCATGATTAAGGAGCTGTCCTGTACAAAACATATCAAGGGACGTGGCTCTGAAGAATATAATATCAGAATAGCAAGGGGGAAAGAGAACAGGTGAAATACCTTACATTGTTTCAGTACTGGAATAAGGAAAAGTATGTTTGTCTCTTTAGTCTAGTGGTGGTTAACTCCATGTTGCTGTTCTTCCTGGTTGAATTATTTATTCCGTTCTCCTCTACTGTGTGGTGGTAACATGATGCATCATTTAGTTGTATAACTTTCATGAATATTGCTTGTTCCTTTTTTTTTTTTCTTCATAGTAGCTTACTTGTTTTGAAACATACTCCATTATTCTAACATCTTTCTGGCCCTTCTTGTGCATACCTCTTTGGGAGCTACAAAGTTTGCTGTCTCTGGCCCGATTCTGTAAAATACTGAGTTCCATTACCTCTACTAACTTGAACCTTAGCTCAGGATCAGTAGTAGTCTAACTGCAACATAAATAATCTGAATTAAAGGCTGTAAGACAACTGTTGAATTACATGTCATTGATGAGTCAACAAAGTTGCAATTTTAGAAGTATTCAGCAGTGTAGAATTCCTAATCTTTCTTTATGGATTATTTTCACGTCCACTCTGCAGTAGTGCAAACTCATAATCTGGTATCCTTGTAATATTGCTTGCACTGTTAATTAATAAATGAGAAATTGCATCCTAATATATTTACCTTAAAACTCGATGAACATGGACTGTAGATATTGGAAGGAGCTGCCAAGTCATTATGATAAGAAGTGGAGAGTAGAGAATTACCAAGAGAAGATATTTACACACATACCCCAAAGGAACATTTGGACACATCAGCTATATTAGCAGAATTAACAGTTAAGCATGACCCAACGTCCCTTCAGTCTAATTACACAAGTCCCTGAATTCCTTGAAAAAACAACAACTGAGCAATACACAGCTGGAGGAAGGACTTCAAATGCAGCTGTCTTGTTCCTCTTAACAGAGGATTAAAAAGTTGTTATGTGAGAGATCATTATGATAAACAGAAATTGTTTCCTCATGTAAGCTGTGGGGACAGTTTGCTTGTTCTCAGCTTTCTCAGGAGTGTTCAGTGAGAATGAAAACATGCAAATCCTTTCTCCAAAATGCATAGGTAAGGCAAAAACTGGCTTGTTACTGAGCATAACAAATTCATGCCTGAGTGTCCTACCATTCACAGCTGAGAAAATTCAATATTGATCTAGTGACTCTAACTGAAAGCAAAACCTGTTCTTTTGTCATGTTGGAGTATTTTTTTCTTCAACTTAAATTGTTTTGTTTGAAATTACTTGTTTGTTTCTCTTTCGAATTCTTCCTACAAATTTTGTAACTCTACTTTAGAATGAAAAATATTTTTTTTATTAAATTGTTATTTAAAAAATACATTTCAATTGGCTTTATACACAATGTTTAGGAGTCATTACTTTGAAAACACTTATTGTGACTGGTCTGAATCATCATATATTTCAGCATATATATCAGTTTGATACTAAAAGTATAATCACCTGAGTTAGGCAGAATTTCTGACTTGTTTTTTTATGATATATTCATTCAGTGTGACTGATTCTTGCTCATTGAAACTTCTTCTTTTCTTCTCTACAGAAAATTATATGAATATGAAAAAAATACATTCATCAGTTAAAATATTTTTAGTGAAAGACAGAATTCTGGTGCCAGGAGAGAAAAAAAATATATATTTCATTAATCTTCTAACTGGCAGCATTCCTTTGTTTTAAGGCTTCTTTTTTTGGAGTATAAATACTATGCGTATTGTACAGATATCCGGTACTGAAGTGTAACTGCTAGTGTGGTTTACAAAGAACTGGAGTTTACTCATTTTTTAGTCAGCAAAAGTGTTAAGTAAAGTACTAGTCAAAAAGCAACCTGGACTTTAAAGCATCCTAAAATCTAAACATCTGTAGACATGAGTTCAATATAGGAAAACCTGTCACAAAATTGCAAACATCTTGCCTTTGCATGATGAGCAGAATTTTCAGTCCAAGCTGTCTTAGTTTGTCATCTACTTCACATGACAGTATTCAGCAAGGAATTATAGCATCAGCTGAAATGTGGAACTCGTCAAGTACAAAGAGTGGACTTTCAACTTTTATGCAGAATGCTGTACGTGTTCTGGTTATAGCTGACCCTCACTGTACTCCATTGATTCCATTTTAAGGTATAATATTTGTTGTTTAAACTGCATTTCTCTGACCCACCCTATGCAAAGGTGTAATAAGCTGTTCAGTCCACGAGTCCGTTTCCAGTCAGGAAAAGAATTATGACTCAGAATTATTATTTCTCCTCTGTTTTTCCCTTGCTGTGGTGTGGGACTGCGGGATTACCCCACTGATTTGTAGGGAGCAGCTTATGTCCAGTTGTTTAAATGGCCAGGTTCTTTGGCTAACCTCACCCTTCCATAAAGCAAGCATGTACAGGAGGGGAGAGAGAAAGAATAATAATGAATATTCAACTTGGTGAGAGAACATAATCTAATAAATTTATTCACATGAAGCAATATTCTGCTTTCCCGTGAAGCCAATAAGGTAATTTATATAGTACCGTTCCTTACTAATAGTATCAGAACCTGCCACTGATCTGATATTCCATAATGTTCTTCCAGTGGTCCGGTATTCTAGTCAAGGAATTCCTTATTTTTCTGCAGCTCAAACCTGAAAAACATTTCTCTTAAAATGATTTCTTCATGCCTAGGAGAGCCAAATGTGGTGGATATAGTTCATTGCTATCAAACATGTCATATCAAGTTTGGTTACGAATAATAAATTACAGTTTTTGTAATTAATTATGAAAAATAACACTTTCATACATCTCTGTAAGCATTCTCCTTATCTCCATTAATGTGTCTCATCTTAAGATTCTCTATAAGCACAGTCAGTTAAAAGTCATAGAGCAATGCATGCATTTCTCTATTAATACACGGAAAAAACACTGCAGAACTAAAGTAACAGAAGAGTACATTCTCTTAAGACAACCTTCAGTTTTTGACAGGTAGTTGCTTCCAAACCAAACTAAAAGCTGGGTGACAATTTCAAAAAAAATGCCAGAACACTTTGCATTCAACGGTGATGCTTCAAAATCAAGTGAAATTAGGTAGTCCTTTTGTTTGCTTTGTTATATATTGAAAATCATTAAGCCAATGTGAATACCTTCAGCAACATCCATGCCTTAATATATGTTGCATTGTACTGGACATGGAAATTATGCTTGATCCAGAAAAATAAACATCTTAAAACAGCTGATTTTAAGCTGATGGACTTCATTAAAAGCTTACCGTAAAGGTGACCTCTAAAGATTTAGCAAATGTACGTTGGAATGGGTAGAAAATCTTTCCATTGTACTAATAAATGTGTTGCAATTACAGCTAAGGTGTGCATTAATTTTATAGGCACAGTTCTTAAACACAGTGCAATATAAAATAGAAGGTGAATATTAAGGTTTGATTTTTTAGGTAAATAGAGTTATTCTTACGGGAAAAAATATGTTACAGAAGTCTAGGCATAGATTTACAGAGGTTTATCTTTTTTTTAGATCCTTGCCTACATAGGCTATGTTGCAACAGAGAGCAAGCTGATTGATTTAAGTGGGAGGAAAATGTCATTTTTTAAATTTTCTTCCTTTTGCAGAGCAGATATGTAAGCAAACTCTGTGTTATATGACTGGTATTACCTCAGATCAAGTCCAGGGCTAGTGAGGTCAAGATCACAATCTGGTGCTGCTCATGCATTGTGCAGACATCCAAATATGCAGACTGCATATCCACCTTCATTTTGAGGACAGCAAGCAAGTAGTAACGCTGAGCTGATTACACACTGCATGTTACAGCTGATGAATTGATCAGCAAGTGTCATAATACCACTTTTAGGGTTTTTAATTGCCCAATAACAAAGAAACATATTAATACAACATGATATGTGTGACCTTTTTTCGGTGATTAATACAAAAAGGCCTTGTAACTTCTGATGTCTTTGTCATAAAATGCAAAACCAGTCTGAACTGGAAGAAAATTCGGTGTCTAATTAACTGCCAATTTTTAGTAAAGCTTGATTAGTTCTAGTCAATGGAATCCTTTATTGACTTTGTGAGGGCTGGGAAAGGAACTTTGTCACATCCATCAGAGTTAACATGAAGAAAGAGAGATCATTATCTCTTTGGACTCAGTTGGTTTTTGGCTTTCACTCTTGTTTCCCAAGCTTTTGTTTGAAGCTAAGATGGAAGAAGAGAACTGAATTAACTGAACAAAGGGAGGCCAATATTAAATACGGAGAAGTGTGTGATTGCCAATGTTCCTGTGAGCTTGATTGTTGTTTGTGATGAGAGCATAACTGGACATCTGAGCAGCTACTCCCACAGAAAGGATAGGAGCTTGGATTTTTCTTCACATTCTCAGTAGTAACATCAGATTCTGTTCCAGCTCTTTGGAGAGCCCATAGGTACACAAAGCCCCCTGTGCAGAGGCTTGCATCTTAATTTTTGTGTGTGTGCATACTCCTGATGAAAACATTTTGTTGTAAAAACTCCGTTGCTCCTAAAGGCTTTCCTCTAAGAAGCATTGTTATGTTGTGAAAAATAGATTGTGCAATATCAAAAGCACTTACACTAACAGTCCACTTTAATTTGCCTAATAATGTTTTATTGAACTCATGAAGGCACGTTAATATGCATAGTTGCTAGAACACTCTCAGCATCCATAGGGTTTTTTTTCGAAGTATCATCCTTGCGGTTGAGAAATGTAATGAATAATATAACAGCCCTCTCCCTACCTTTGAGATCCGAGATTCAACTTGTATACACATATACAGGTGGGGCATGTAGTCTGAGTTACAATTTTCAGAGGGCACTATTTTCATTATTTCTAAGAGTGATTCAGTTGTGATAAAAAGAAAAACACAAATTGAAAGGGAGAGAAGGGTGAAAGAATGACTGGAGAGAAGGAGATTGTAGTAATATAAAAATAATTATCTTCCCATTTAAAAAATGTGATAAATGTAAAAATATGCTGCTATTGCAAATGTTATCTCAGCAAAAAATGGTTTTCTGACATATCAGAAGAAAACTACCAATACCTTTTGTGGGATTATTACTTCCTTATTGTGATAGACTAGTTTTAGGCTGAAATAGCTTTAAAAATTCACTTATTTAACATCATAAATTTTGTTCGAAGTTCTCATTCTTTTGGCAATCCAGGCATGACAGCATATGCCCTCCAATTGTTTGGAGACTGAATGGCGCAGTGTTGTTAATAGTGCACTGACACCTTCATTTAAACAACAGAGTAATAAATCTTCGGAATTTTTTGCCCATTTCCTAGCAAACAGAGGCTTTGAGCAATCGTATTGTAAATGTCCCAGATAAGGATAGCTCTGTTGCTTCTATTCATAATGTCTGTATTTCAATTTAGAATTTATCTTTCTTTTAAGAATTCCTATTCTTAAGCTGGTTTTCAAACCCAAGATAGTAACTTTATATGTAGATCTAATTGTAATGAAATGCATGAAAACATCTCTTATTTCTTGTATTATAATTAAAAGCAGTTTATGGCATTTTCCTCATTCCATTTAGCTCAAAATCATGAAGTTCTACAAATACTGAACATGATTTAGGTGGTGAAACTGGGTTGGTTTCCCTACTTTATAAATGCTTTAGTATTCTCACCATTGATACTGTACATATTCATTTAATATTTTCTGATAGAAATACTTGTGATAGCTCTGGGAAATTGTTTTCTACCTTAGAGATTGTTCATGCAAATATTCTCTGAAAATGAACACAAAAAAATGTAAATGATTGCAAATGACCAAAATTCATCCAAAACACAAGGGGTTATTGGGAAAACTAGTCAGAAGGTCACAGTACAAATATTTTCCAAATAAAATAGCTTCACCCATCTCACTGGGTGGGAAACTTGATAGGACTTTGAATTCCTAGGTGTTCTCTTTGTTCATACAGTAGATTCATTTGACCTAGGTTTCTAATTTACTGCCTGATGATTTTATTTTATGAGTTGTAAAGTAGATAGGCTGAGTATAGAGTGAAAAATTACTCAGGGTAACAAAAGAATAACAGAACTGTTAACTAGCAGAATAGACTTTTTTTTTTTTTTTTTTTTTTTTTTCAGTATTAGATATACCTAGGAAAATGTGGTTAAAAGTATTACTTCATGGTTGATGGGTAAGAACTTACCGGTTCTTAATTAATTAATTAATTGGTATAAAAAATCGTATGAGTGATACTGCTAAACAGGATGTTTTTCTGTGCATGAATTTAGGAGAGAGTGTCCTGCAGAATTCAACACTGGTACAAAACAAGGGTCTCTTATTAGGCACAATAAACAAGAGTTGTTAATATACTTTTATTTACTCTGACAGAGTTGAAGTGACTTAGTATTATAGGCTGTAGAGTAACACTTTCAATACAAGAGATGTCAGAGTACTGCAATGATTCCACACTGACTATGGGTTTTTAACCCCTTTATGTTTCAGGCTGCAGACACAAAGAAATTGTGCAGCTGCATTCAGTTACATCTGCAAATTAATGTATTTGTCCACTTGCCATTGTCTTACAATACACCATTAAACAGCAATAACTAGAATCTGTAGTATCTGATAACAGAAGACATGAGATATGACTGATGTGTTGTACTGCAAACATAATTTTCGTACCAGTAGGAGCTTAAGCAGTAATGAAAGGGAGTGGGAAAAAAGAAAAACACCCTAAACTTCTTCACATCCTTGCATCTGTCACTTTGCATGAGGCCACTTGTTTGGAAAGTCTACGAAAACCAAGTTTTATGTTTCTTTTTTTCAATCCAAGCAAGAACTTTGCAAATAACCTCTATATTTTATGGTGACATAGTGTTTTTTCACAGTATAAAGATTTGGATAAAAGAACTTAATAGTAAGGTATCTTAACTTTTCAGTGATACCTTCCCACTGGCAAGGAAGAAGTTAGTTATTAAATCTAAAATAAGGTCTGTGGAGAGATCAAAAGAATGATAAAGACTAAATTAAATTATGAATTCGGTTCATATTTGCCTTATTGGCCTCTTACCTTAAACCTCCCCCCCTCCCAAACAAACTAGTAAATATTTATAGGTATCTAGCAAATACCTCACTTCTACCCTATTTCTCTTTGAATTTTGTGATGACTATACCAAACTTCAGGATCTACAGACTGGAACCTCTAAAATCCAGTTAAAACTATAGAGAACAGATACAGGCACTAGAGGGAGACATGACCATATGATCGTAACCTATGTATTAACATTGTAATGTTTGAGCGTTGTGAAAAATTGCTGTATAGAGCAAATGAAACACTACTTCTGAAGGAAGTCATTAGATGCAAGTACTGAAAGGGTTTAATGTAATAATTTTGAGAGCTCTAAACATGATTTGAAAATTCCCCCAAATTAATTCAAATTACATATCAACTAATGTTTTCACTACCATATCACTAATTAGAAATATCTTTTCAAATTTACTACAAGGCACTGTTTTTAAACTCTAACACTTAATGAAAGTGCAAAGTAAAAGAGAACATATTGTTACAAGGTCATTTACAAGCTCACCCATTTAAATCTGCCTGTATATGCATTTCTGTGAAGACTTATTTTGGGCCTAGGTACTATATGAGCAGAGATACAGATGGTTGCTAGACAAATATATGACATTCTCTTTGAGATTTTTAGCATGGAAGAGAACTTTTTATTTTCTTTTGCAGAGTATATTTAGAGGTGAGAGACAGGTTTTTAAATATGTTTATGATTTCATATAAAATGTCACCATCTGCCTATTTTTTATAAGGTTGTTTGGTAGATAAAGTATAATAATGCATTTTATTATTACTATAATTAGAACTATTTTTAGTCACTGAAGAGATCACTTTACAGCCAGATGTCTAATCTACTAATGTGTTAGACACATGGAACATTCATTGTTTATAAGAACCTAATCTTTATCTGGTAAAGCAATCAATTACGATCCAGACATCTTGTGACCTGTAATGGGAGATTGAAAGACACAATTTGTTTGTGCTAGCCATCTGTATAAAATCAGGATGTATGCACAAAGATATGTTCAGATCAGATATTCCCAGCCATATTCAGCAGTTTGGGGGTAATATGCTGCTTTCTCTGCTTTTTCTAATTCCATTGGCAGTGCTGATATGTGCATATAGAACTTCTTACACAACCTTTTAAAAACATAATGTGTTTATTTGACATCTTTAATACTTTTTACTGTAGTTACTCAATTGTTTTTCAGGGTGACAAGAATATTTTTTGGTGATATATTACCCATGTTGTTATTACATTTTTTTAATATAAAACAATGGAGGCAACATTGCCTAATTAAACAATGTGGTTTGGGAACTACATTCTTAAAGAGAAATCTAGTTCTTCTTGCTAGCTCTAACTTTGGATAAATTCTTAATAGTTTGTCAGAGAAGATCATAATACTTTGAGCTTCATTACCAGGACATGAAGCTTTATTTTTGCTTTGGATAATGCTAATTTACCTCTTCCTGAGATAACACCCTTGAAAGCTTGAAAGTTATTATATATGGAAAGTAAATTATTTATTCATGTACCACATGTCAGCTGTCACTCAGAAAAAAAAAAAAAAAGGAAAACAAAATAAAACAAGAATGCTGTAGGGTGATGAAAGAAAGATGTGCTTTTCCCATCTACAATGTTTGATTTTGCCTGTATGCATTTTGCTGTGCTCTAGTACTTTAGTTATAGGTAATACATTGCACTTAAGTTTGTTAGTCTATCATTATAGTATGAGAACGTTTTTTTTTCAACAAATAGGAAAAATAAATGAATAGAGTCCCATTCTTACTCTGTCTCACCCCAATATGCAGTTGATATATTTCAACAATATGTATTTTTAATTATTCAATTACAAGGCAAAAATAAGAACCATGAATGAGGTAAAACAGTTCAAAAGGCACTAAAAAAAATCCATAGAAGAAAAGAATACAAGCTTTGTTTTATTTTATTAGAGACGAGGTCTGCATGATCAAGTTAAAAATCATACGAATTATCGTTAGGCTTTTGCATAGTTAGGGGTATTCCTGATGTTGTCTGTAAAACTTACAAAGAGCATAAATGTGACATCTACGCCATGTTCTTAGTACAAATGAACTTTTCCAAAAGATTTGTTCTTTTCACCCAGAATATATATATATATTTCAGATGACATAGGAATATATTTATATATATATATATATATATATTTAATAAAATATATGCATGTCATTTCCAGCATCCTCAGTGTGCTGGGATATATGATAATTCATACACTTGTCCTCTACCCTGATGACCATTTTGTTATTTAGAAATTGTAAAATTGTCAGTAGGAGAAACCTTGTCACTAAGAACCTTTTCCCTTCACGGATGTCAGTCTTCTCACCTAGGATAGCAGTTCAAATTACTGCTCTGCATTATACAGAAAATGAGATTGAACCTATTGTTCCCCATCTAGGCAATTTTTCTCATTCTGTGATTTGGAGAGTCTCTCTTTTTTGTACTTTGTTACAAAAGACCTTCATCAACAGATGACCTCCATTAGGAAACCAAATTCAGGAAAGCTTTTGATGAAAATCACAACTGAAGTTATTTCTAGTAAGGCTGTATGCCTTACTTTTTTGTTACCGTTCATTCTCAGATACTTATCAGCTTCTAATTGTCTTTTCATATGTTCCTAATTCATTACATGAGCTCAAATATCTACTTTGGGGTTCAAAATTTATCCACCATGCATTTGCATGAATCCTTTTATCTTGTGTTTTCCATATTATAAATTGTAATTCCCTATATTTTCTTTATCAAATGATTCAACTGTCAAAGAAAGCATCTCATATAATACTTTTTGTACTAGTTAAAATATCATTCAATAAAATACATTTAATAGGAATGTATTTAGCAGATATGGTAACAGTTTACAGTGCTCAGCGGAAATAACTTCAATATCTTTGAAAGAAAATATCCTTCATCTTTGGAAGAGTGTATTTGCTGTAAATCAAATGCTATACGTCTTCAAAAGAGCAGAGTTCAGTTGCTGGATTTTGCTCTGTTTATTTATTTATTCATTCTTTTTTTTCTTCTTCTGAAAAGACATGAAAAATGCAAAACTTCTTTAACAAAGACATTAATTGTACTGCTGATTAAAATAAATGAAAACAGTTCAACTGTGCTCTCTGATTTAGAAGCAACTTCTATAACATCATCAATTCTCCCAATGACTGTTTTTGCAGTAGGTTAAGTATCCTAATATGCCAGTGTCCTAGTATACTAGGACCTGAGTATTTTTTACTAGGAGTTGCATACCCAGTGAAGTTATAAAGGCCCTATTACAAACATCTCAAATGCAATTAATTTATGCAATTATGGTTGCAATATGCACTAACACAATGTTATTAACACTAACCTGCCCTATCAGCTCCTGGAAATTCTACTAGTATTGCAGATGTTTTGCCCAGATGCCTCTGAGCACTCACTGGTTGCTCAGGTGATTTGGGTTTAGTCTGTGGTTAACTAACTGGACTCAATATATTGCTTTATATGGTTAATATACATGCCTTAGCCTTACATACTTTAATGATTGGAAAGGTGCTTCATAATAATTACAAACTTTATTTCTCAGTGAAACATAACTATTTATCATTTTAAATATCATTTAATTGGTGCTGGGAACCTTATGCAAACATAAACCGTTAATTTTAATATAGTTCATGCTACTTAGTTAACATGGTTCCCTTATAAACTTGCCTAATGTCAGGAAACCTTGGTGTTTAACTTGTTTTACAATATAGCTCGATGTGGGGTCAATTTAAAGTCACAAAGATTGGCCCAATTAGGTAGACTCTTGGAGGGATTACATGCATACTCGGCACACTTCTTAGCCAGAAGAAAATCACTTTGAAGTCTGAGATCCGTTAATCTGAAGACAAGCCAAATACAGGCTCTTGTATCTCTCTGACATTGGATAGATTAGTTTTACTAAGACACTTTATAGCTTTATAGGGCTATTTCGGACAGTTGTTTTAAATGCAACTAATCAGCTTGCACTTGTCTAAGCTGTTATTTGTGCCCATTAGTGTTTTTTTTTTTCATTTGTTTGTTTGTGTTTTGAAAACTGGTTAAAAATCAGGCTGTGTATCACATTCAGGGAATTGAATTAAGTAATCTATGTATAATGAAAAGGTGTTTCTTACACATACAGTGAGTAGAGCTGTTGTGAACTTACTCAAATCTGAACCTTCACTAATGTCTCTGCTTTTATATACAGTGCTTTCATAATTATATGGCAAGTTAATAAATTCAGAGCAAATTTTTAGAAGACAAAATAAATGAAGACTATAGTGACGGACATTTTTTTCATAGAATTCCAACTTCCATGAACAAAATTTTGGGGTCTTTAAAATTAGCACTTAAATATTTTCTAGCTAAGAACTATCTTAAACCTCAATAGGTTTGTTTTAAGAACAAACAGTCAAAAGTTGAATATTCAGCTTTTGGATTTGTAACTCATTTTTGTTATTGCAGGAGTTACAAATTGTTTCAAGATTGATAACACTCTCTGTCCCTACTGCTGTTTCAGGAGTCCTTTTGAAAATCTGTAACATACTGTGTTTAAGCATAGTGATGAAAAAAGGAGCTCTTGCAGTTCAGTGCCAAATCTAACAGGTCATGCATTTGTTTGAGAATACAAGGTAATTTGAATGTTGAACAGAAAACTGGTGGACGAGCCAAATTCAATTGCTGAGTGACAGTACGTTTCTGCGACTATAATGGAGTTACATAACAGGCAAAATTTATGTTTAGAAATGTGATGGTTGAGGTATAAGATCAGATTGCTTGCATATATTGTGGTGTCCTAAAGGGATGCTATGGTAAGGGGTAACAGATAAGGACAATTTCATCTGAAGTTATCACTTAGCTATCAAGGTCAGAGACTTCATTTTCCCTGATTTTTTTATTTTATTTTATTTTATTTTTTGTGATGGGTGACGTGAAACTTTGTTTCAGTACTACAAACAGAAATTAGACAAAGGGAAATTATTATAACATTTAAAAATAAATTATTTGCTGTTTTCTGGTATCACTGGCCTTCTGCAATGTTAATTTAGTTTATCTAGCCAGAAGAGACTCATCTATTTAAAAGATGTATTCACTATTTCAACCAGACAGACAAAGAACAATATTTTATATAGAAATTCTACTGGGAGCTCGTACTGGCATGGACGAGCCATTAGCAATAGTTTAGCTGTGGATACACTGGGCCTTTTCATCAAAGTGGAAATCAGGACTTGGACAGAAGAATATTTACACAAGTAAGTGGTAGTGCACCTTTTGTTTCACAACAGACAGAAGACTCTTGCCACAAAAGAATGTGAAATTAGCATGTAAGATATAAAGTTCAAAGTAATTAGGAATAGGATCTAGTGGTGGTAAAAGGCATTTTTCTCCACTGACAGTATTTAGTGTTTCTTTCACATGTCAGAATATTGTGGCTGTAGATGGCTTCTATACATGAGAAATATCAGCTGGACAGTGTAATTTCAATCAGTTGAGTTTTGCTTTTGACAAAAAACAAAAAAAAACAAACAAGTACAGTTTCTGGAACGCATACAATAATTTAGTCTCTTATATTTCATGTCAATCTCTACAGTTTTTGTCACATCAAACTCCTCCACAAGATCTTTACCTCTAATTCCTTACTGCTAAAACCATGTAAAAATAAGGATACCCAACACTTTTAAAATATTTCATCTAAAAGCTCAGCTGAGAAGTGTTGACAGAAGAATTTTACTGCATTCTATGTAGCAGTTGGGGAAAAGGAGAGGTTGTTTTTTCATTTGCTTTTTTGGAGGGGATTATTCTTTCGATAATGAAAGAAATATGTTCAATTTTCAGTCACATTTTTATAAATCAAGAGCTATTCCATTGTTTTAGTCAACTGGATTTAATCCAGTGAGAAGATATTAAGTGTATTTTTAATTCATTCTGAACCATACTGTTATATTTTGTGTGGTTTCATGTATGTAAGAAATTTTGTAAAACAAGTATTGAATGAATAAACTAGAATAGAATTGTATCCCTTTAGAGTTTCTGCTTTGTTGCAAATTGTCTTGAAAGTTAGATTACTCTGTGTACTGTAGAAAATGCTTAAATTGTTTCCATAACTTTGCAAGAAGACGTAGGTGTTAAAATTTTTGAGGAGTGGAAATAATAATAATCAGATCACTGAAATGTAAATCACTGAATTAAAGGAACCTGCAGCTGCCATGATGTTTCTAGTTGATACTGTGATTACAATTTCTGTACCCCCAAACATTTTGCATTATGCTAGAGTAGGAAGGAATCCTGTTGTTGTTGTTTTGATTGTTACTTTTCTTTTGCTTTGTTTTTGTTTGTTCATTTGTTTTTACATTTTGACTAGAGTGAAAAGACTTTTGCCAGTGAATTCAGTCTATGCTTTAGTAACTTTGGCATCAGGTATAGATTGTTCCATTTATATTGTTTTTCAGGATAGAGTTGTGGCATATTACATTCTTTAACAGCCTTAAAACAAACAATGCTTGTATTTTCTTCTATATAAATCTGTACAAAGATGCTGAGAATCTTTGGCAGTCCTTCTTTTCAATGTTGATCTATACAGCATCTGCCATTCATTACAAACCTGACCAACTGAGCTAAGAGAGTCTTATTGACTTTGATGGATCATGAGCTCAGGATTGTCAAGTAGGAACAAACACTCCAACTCTTAAATTCCTTAAGCATTTATAGTTTAAAACTAACATTAACAGCTGAATCAAGTAACAAAGATTTATCTGGTAATTTCTGTTAACTTTTGATAAAATTGATCTAAAAGTTATAAATGTAGGACCTTAAGCAGTTAACAGAAATAAAATGTCTTCAAGAATAACAATCTGAAGCATTTCAGAGAAAATTCATCCACAATACAGCACTAAATAAAGAACCTGTAAGATAATCAGATTTGTCTTATCTTTGCATATTTTGTAATACATGTATATATTTTTTCAATTAATCAGAAAATCACATTGGTAGACTGGTGTCTGAAAAATGTTGCAAAACTTATTTTGAAGTTCTATTCCCCAAATCCCTGTTATTTGGTGTTAGATGACTGTTCACATTTTCTGAAATTAAACAAAGGCAGATACTTGCTTAGAGTTCTTTAGCCAAAAAACACATTTCATCACTATGGTTGCAAAAAACAAATACCCTCTATTGCAATGTATCTAATAGGCACATAGCAATTAATTGACAGGAAAGGATTTGCTCTCTGATATTAGGTTAAAAACTGAATTCTTGAAGGGGAGAGAGAGTGCAAGTAGAGTGAACTGATTAGATCAAATCTCATATATAAAATTTTATTCTTTGTGTAGGTTTGTTTTTGATCAGCTTTGACATATTATTTTTAGAGAAAAGTCTGCTCCTAGCCCCTACTTTGAGTAAATGATCAGTGCTTGTACAATGGCAGATGATCTGTTTCATATCTATTCCAACTTGCGTAATCATTACATTCTTTGTGTACTGTCCCCCTAAACAGAAAAGAAAGACATATATGGTAGAGTAAAAAGTCCCGATCTGTAATCCAAGTGTTTAAAAATATCATGAGAGAATTGCTGGGGTGGTAGAGGAGCAAGGGTTAATCTACTACTTTGAAAAACATTACAGTAGAATTGTTAATGTTGCAAGGCCAAGAATTAGAAGATTTACAGTTGGGTTTCACATGCAACTGCAGTGGAGCTGCACACACATATTATCATACAGATGATAGTTACAAGGACTTGTGCCTGTTTACCTAAAAACTAGTCTCTTCAGTACACAAATACTCAGTATTTATTAAAAATTTTTCATTAAAAGTGGTCCAGTGCTTTATTTGCTAAATTCGTTCAAATCCCCCTTGAGGAAGGTATCATATGTTTCTCCATGGACTTTCAGATTTCTTATTCCCTTACAATAGTTGAATGTTACACAAGCACTCATGCATTTATTTGAAATGTGGGCTATGTGACTTGAGATGGTGTTGCTGTTCCTGAGTTATGGGAATTGAGTTGCAGAATCAGGTTACAGAATCACAATAAATTACCTGCTAACACTTGTTGCCAAATTAGAAACATCAGAGACCTAAATAAGCAATGTATGTAGCAGTGTATTTTATTATTCTCTCTGTTTCTATAAGCCAAAATTACTTCTTAAATGTAGTTTTGTTCAAAGTTACTTTGTCTGAAGCCACTTTGCCCTTCCAAAGGACCACGGTGTCCTGGTTTGAGCTAGGATAGTTAATTTTCTTCCTTGTACCTGGTATGGTGCCATGTTTTGGATTTAGGATGAGAATAATGCTGATAACACACGGATGTTTTAGTTGTTGCAGTGTTCACACTGAGCCAAGGCCTTTCCAGCTCCTCACACTGCCCTGCCAGTGAGGGGGCTTGGGGTGCACCAGGAGCTGGGACGGGACACAGACAGGGCAGCTGGCCCAGGCTGCCCAAAGGGATGTCCCACACCACGTGGTGGCATGTTGAACAGTAAAGCTGGGGGAGTTGGCAGGGGGGCTGCTTGGGAATGGACTGGGTATTAGTCAACAATGAGCAATTGCATTGTGCATCACTTGTTTTATATATTCTTTTATTACTGTTGTTGTTTTTCTTTCCTGTTCTGTCCTGTTAAACTGTCTTTATCTCAATCCATTTCAGGAGAATTCATATTTCAGTATATTGCTGCCAGCATTTTCCAGGGGCTGTTCTCTTTTTCATTCTTTTAATGCCATTACGTTATGCTTTAGACAAATTTAAGTCCATGTATTTTTAAATTTAATATTTGTTTTTCAGAAAGACTAAGCAGACATTTAGATGAGACATTGCATTTATTTTCTGGTTGCTGGAATCATCCTCTGTGAACACCTGATTGTACTTCCACCCATTGAATATGACTATTTCTGTGGATGTTTGTTAACCCTTGCCTTTACATAATAAGACTTGATGTGTAGGTAAGATGAAACTTAGACTTTTTAATGAGAGACGCATCCCTTGGCACATCTGAAAATGGGTTATTTTATAAACAAATATAGTTTAAATAAGGCTGCACTGGCTGAAAAATGAAATAAGAGGTAGAATCAACTGCATGATGAGTATGAAATACCTATTCAAATATTATAAGGTTAATGAAAGCCTGCTATAAGAAGCAAGGGTATAGTGCATGCAGCATGTGTAATGAGCTTTGAGATAAGTAAACTTTCTTACAAAATTATGCTTTTACACTCAGCACAGGGCCAAAGCTACTGTGTTCAGAAGGCATAATTCTCTTTTTGAACATTGAGAGACAAACTGCATAACTGTCTACTTCTAGAAACAGAGTATGAGATATTCCTTCCAATTTATGGCACAGATGAATGTGCCAGAGACAGTCCATCTTCCTTATTAGGTTATGTCTTTGCATATGAAAGACAAAATCGGTGCTCAGTCTGCAGCTCAGTTCCTGCATGGCTTTTATTTATTTATTTATTTAAATTGTTATTTTTGCACCTACTCTGCTGAAAAGTGTACCAGAAGATGCAGAGAATAATCTGAAGAGTTTGGTCAATTTACTAATGTTTCTTTTTTTCAAAAATAATTCAAAAAGTGGAAAGATGAAGGTCATGATATACAATTGAATCCTGGATAGCAGGAATGTGGAGGAGATGTGGGGTGGTTTAGCATTAAGATGGTATATTTTGTGGTAGTGGGGCAGAACATAGATAGCACATGAAAGAAGGTGACTGAATGGCAGCTCATGTTCAGTAGAAATATTTTCCCATATCTTCACAGTGTTCAAGTATCAAGATTAAATTTTAACACACAGCTATATTGTCCTACCTTCAGCTCTTTTTCCATTTTAAAGCCAATCAGTTCTTGTTTTGAAGAGAAACTTAGTAATCAAGCATACGAATAGTCCATACAAGCCTTCATTCTTCCTAATTCCTCTTCTGCTTATAGTGTCATTTTATGATTGCCTTCACTACAAAACATCTCAATGTCTCACAGACAGAATTCATTGAAGAACCGAGTAGGAGCATACTGTTTGCCCTGTTTCTAACCAGTTCACAGTACCTGGGATGAAAAAAGGTTGATCCAGTATGCTTTGTTGTCCTGGATGTAAAGCACAATGTGTTTCTACCTTTCTCACCTGAATCTCATAATAGTCTTGTAGTACCATCTTACTCAATTTAAACTGCCATTATCTGTAACATATTGGCGGAATAGTGCAATCCAAATCACACCAGTGAGAACTATGACACAGAAAATAAGCTAGTAAGAATAAAATACATTTATAAAATGGAACTCTGAGAAAGTTATAAGAAAATTCAATGCCTGAAAAACAGATTTTTAGTAACCTCTCTGCCTCCAAGAAAATAATGATAAAGTATGGAAAATTATATGTAATATTTGTTAGCTGAAGAAATGTCATTGTTGAAGAAAATGTATTCAGTGTTCTGCTTAGAGGGAAAGTACCTATTACACATTTAGGTGGCAGAACTCCCATAGTGAATTATGAGTCTAAAATTAGGAGCAAATGGGCCATTTGACTGTTTCTAATAAAAGGTGATTAACTTGTGGGAATGCTTTTTCTTTTGAGATTATGACCTCTGCTGCTGAGAACATCATTTCTGAAGACAACAAATAAGTCCCTTGTTAAGGACATAAGAAAGTGAATAACCAGGCAAACATTCATAATGTACAGTCAATTGTAGAGTACTCCTTAGAAAATCAGGCCTCAAGTGTCTAATTAAAGCAATCTGTGAAAGCCCTTAGCTTAGAGCTGATGGAGTTCTGTGGAAGAATTCCAAAATGGTTCAGCACTGACTCTAAATCACATATTAAAGAAGTGTTCTAGATACTGCATTTAGTGTTAATAACACCCAAGTAGAGGTCAAATCTGAAAAAAAAAAAAATCGAGTGTTTTATCCACATTATTTTGATGTACTATTTTAGGAATGTAAACACTTCTTTATTGCTATATTGAAAGATGTTGGCAAAGGAGTTTGCTTTTTCTTTAAAGTATAGCAAAGGACTTGGTTGGTAGCTTTGAGGAACATCGGAAATAAAACTTAAATATATAAATATTAAATGAATTTATCGATTGATGAGATATAATGCATGTAAATACAGATAAGCTTTTCTTGAATTCCTTAACCTAAAGGGATTGCATCTAAGTATGAAAGTGTTGTTAATCCCAATGCCTCTTCTGTTTTAGTTTCTCTGTAACAAATCAAAATAATTCCAATTAGTTCCAAACCTTCCCAGTCAGTTTCAGTTAAGACTGACCTTTATTTTTTTGTTTGTTTGAGTTTTGTTTTTTTTTCTTAATGTGAGAAATTGCAATGTGCATGCAAATATATCAATGAATATCAAAAATTTAACAAGCTGCTGTCATCTCTGTTAATCCTGTTTTGCTGCTGATGTCATGTGTGAAAGTCAGGACCAACCCCAACTGAAGACAGCCGGCATAGAGAGTCCACATAAATTTTGCAGAGAGAGCAGACTTCTTGTACTGGTTCTTAAAAATAAATAAATAAATAACAATTTTGAGGGATGTTCAGAAAGCAATGGTGAGAGATTATGAAAAGGTGCAGTGGCCATACATTATTCTCAGTCAGTCGTGAACTGCCAAACCGATAATAGGCATTGGCTGTAGAAGAGGGTGAAGACCAGGAAAATATAGTTGATTTTCATGGCTAAGTGGGTGAAACAACAGACTGCTTCTTGAATGATAGACTAGCTGAGAAAGTCTGAACCAGTAACACCCAACCGTCAGTCTCCTTGAGGGCAGGTGACTCTAGCAACAAACTGTGTTTGCTGTGCTACCGTTATGTTCTCCCTTGGATTTGAGGAGAATTGAGTGTTTGCCTGAATAGGGCTGCTACAGCTGCCGGCTCCCTGAATGGAAAGACTATGCTTAATAAATCCAGTTTGGGCTATTTCAGACTCCAATAATAAAAGTCTTTGTTCTCTGTTTTTAATTGACTGGCTTTCCAAAGTCTTTAATTTTTTACTTCAAAATGTATAAAACTAACCAGGGTCATCCTGGTTTGGAACAAAAATAAAATAAAAAACAATGTAAAATGATGGACATTGTTCTAACATTTGGGCTTATAGCTGATAGTTTTGTGACAATACCAGAACAAAGTTCTTTTCTTAATAGTAGTTTGAACACTAATAATATGAGTTATTAGGAATGGAAAAAGAAAAAAAAACAAACACCACCTATGGCTATGCCATGTTGCTGAGTATTCATTACATTATTGAGGATTCTGCACAGTCCTGGTTCCCTCACCCCCTTGCTCTCCCATTGTGTTTCCTGCTGAAGTAGTAGTAGTAAAAAAGATAGGAGAATGTTACAGAAAAGCTGAGGAAGATAAGGCTTTTCCACTTGGAAGGAGACAGCTGCAGGGTGATGTAACAGGTTACAAGTTGTTGGAAATTAGAAGTGCAATTGAGAGAACAATGTTTGCTGTACTTCTTCTCTTGGTATCTGTTTGTTATTACTACCTGTGGAAAGATAAGGAGCTAATTAGGCCTTCAGGGCTTTCTTATGTTCTTGTGACTTCTCAAACTGAGACAGTAGCAGTTTATGATTATAAACAATGCAAGCTACTCTAATGTAACTTGTTTCTAAGGGAAGCTAGATAAAATGCAGAAGTAAGGGAAATTCTAACAAGGAATTCTGAATTATTGCTATGAGAACTAAAGATCTGTTCCCTGTATGATCAGATCATTAGCAGAATTAACTGTCAAACATTATGGAGTAGGTGATAGATTATAGGGCCTGCAAACAGGTTTCTCCTAATTTGTAATTTGCCAAAATTACAGCTCCAGCTTTGTGAATTCCCCTGTGGTACTAGCTAGGCCATTTTTTAAGGCATGAAAGCAGCAAGAGGGAAACAGTGTCATACTCCTGCCCTACCTGGATTGGCTGTTTGGCTTTAAGGGTGAATAAGAGTAACCTTCCTAGAAGTACAGTCTTCTTAAGCTCCAAGGAAGAACAGGAAATCTCTCTGAAGAACAGTAACCCATGGATTGATTGTCTTGTTTCAGCTAATCTGTTTAAAATACATAACTGGGACATGGATTTATTTTGTCCTAACTCTGTATAGATAAATGGTAAAGTTTATATCAAAGATAATGTTAGAAAAGCTTTAATCAGTTAGAAAAGCTTTAACCAGATATTACCATTTACTCATTCCCACCCAACCCTCCCCCCCAGGTGAAATACTTATTCATCCCAGTCAGTTGAGGAATTATTGCATACTTCTCTTCGTGTATGCAGATATCTAATTTGAGGCTTGAGATACATGGAAAGGAAACATTTATATTTTCAGTCTATAAATGCCTGGAAATGAGCCCATTTGCAAACAACTTAGTTTAGCTTTATTTATACAATTATAAAGGTTAACAACTGTGGTAGCTTATTGCTTTGATGCTTGTAGTTCTTTCAAAAATCACTGTAAGTTTACTTTTGCCAAAATAATCAAGTTTTGTCATTAAAATTTTGTAGTGTGAATAGATAAGGGAAAGTAAACAGAAGATACTTAGTATTGATGAGAAGTCTCTGCTGATAAAGCAATATGCTTCTTATCTATTGATTTAAAAGATCAAATGAGGTACTCAAATTACATTTCTGTTTTGGTTAAGTGAGGTCAAATAACCTTCACCTCTGTACTCTCACCTTACAATTTCTGAATGATTGTGATAAATTAGTTGTTGATAGAGATCAGTCTTACTGAAACTGTAGCTTGAAATCTCTCAGAACAAATGTAGATAATTTTGTCAGTATTGCTTACTATGAGTGCAAGTGAAAAAGAGAAGCAATCATGTAAATACTGTGTACAAATCACCCCAAAATTGAATTGTCTGTAGTCAGATTAAAGCCTAGTACTCCTTCACTCAATACAATATCAAACATCGCAATTACTAGTGAATTTCCAGGCATTATTGAAGCTAAGATGAAGAATTATTATTACTCAACACCTACTGAGAGCTCTGTCCAGCAAATACTACTGTACATGAGAAATATTTGAATTGATTTAACTGGTGACAATCTGGACTGTCTTCACAAGAGGATTTCTGAGGTGCAGTGCTGTGCTGTACCACTTCTCTTTTAGTCACCTGCTCTGCAACACAGACCACAATAAGTTAGATGCTGAGCCTGCTTACTTGATATGAACAAAATTAGATGTCCCAAAGTAGAATCAGTCCATCTTGGACAGTCAAGTTACTGAACACAACATAAATATGCCCAGGTCAGACCTCTTGAGCAGATATCATATCCAAAATATAGATTAAGCTCTAAGGTGATTTAAGCACCTCCCACTATATGGAAATCACAGGATGCAATTTTCTCCTTTTAATAAGTGACGGTGCCCTTCCTTTCACTCAGAATGACTAATTTTGGTATAAACAGGCAGTGGTGTTACTACAGGCAAGCTCATTTTCACATAGGTGGTATCTTCTCCTTTTATCACAGTGATTAGAGATCTCATCAAATGCACCTAGGTTCAATTATTTCCCCTTAATAACTAGAGTAATGTGTAGAGAAGAGTTCTGATTCCTTAAATGTCTACCCTTTTCAAGACCATCCTTTTCACGTGGATCTATACACTAGTAATTCTCCTGTGAATGTTGTGCAGCTACAAAGAATTAAAGATTCATCAAAACAAAACAGAATGAAAATGATTAGGATTCTCTAGTCTAATTTCAAATTATTTGTTTTTGTCCTGGTTCTTAGTCCAAGAATCCATGTCCAGGAGAGTAGCTCTCTTCCTACAAAGCTTTACAATCCATGTCTCCCAAAGATCAGTGACTAGCCAGTGTAAGATAGCCAAATTCACTTTCAGGAAAAGAGGGGATCAAAGTCTCCAAAATCATCTTCTAAATTCTCCTCCTTTAAATATGAGTTGATGAAACTTCCATAGAGGTAGCCATCACTACATAAGCCACATAGGTTACTAGTCCATTATTGTCCAAGTCTTGGTGGACTTTGGTGAAGACTAATGGATTTCTTAGCAGGCTTCACCTGAAGGGTTCCTATGTCTTCCTGCTTCTGTAACTGCAGCCAATGAGGACGGTTGCATCTTCTTTCCATTCAGAAACGGGATAATTTGTTAACTGTTAAGATGGAGTCATTTACTCTTTCTTGCAAAACTTTATTTCTGGCTCTATTAATCCTGATGTGCAGAAGGGACTACTGCAACATTAGCCTGATGAGCAGAGCATTCTATTCTGGGAGGTGGGATTTTTAACTCTAGACATTTTTGTGTCATAGCTGGTGATGGTGGCACTTTGTAGTCTCTGGAGCATACTGATTCTGGGAGTAGAAGTGAAAAGGTAACACTACTTAAAAAAATAAAAATTATATATATATATATCCAACACTGTGTTTTCTGAGAGATTCAGTCTTGTCTTTTGTTAAGGAAACGCAGAACACACATACAGTGCTGGGTACTTTAGGTGACATGGCATAGCAGCTTTTGGATCCTGCCCTGTCCTGGAGCAAGGTTTAAACTTGAAACTGTGACAGTTTAGGACAGGTATGGGGAATATAGGCAGGTGCTGAGGAGATGTCAAGTGAATCACAATGTGCCCTCATTTTCCTCTAGCCCATAAAGTTTTTGAAATAAGCATAGTATAATTACACATTAAAAAAAAAAAAAAAAAGAAAGAAGAGGAGCTTAATTCCGCATTTAAAACAGATTGAACAGCAGGCAATAAATAAGCCTTATATTATGCATATAATATTGGCAATAAAAAAGCATAATTAGGAACTGTTCTTTAAAAATCAGCCACTGATAGAAGTTGTGTTGGAAAAAAAAATATAGGTAAATTAAAGACTATCATACATTAATGTACAAATGGAAGAATTCAGTACTCAAATTTTGTAATATCTGAGTGTCTAAGTTGCTTTTTATTTTAACATGCTCTTAATATATTTTAGGCATGTGAGATATACTAGATTCATTAGTCATGCTAATTATTATTTGGCAATAAAGTACAGAGCATGAGGTAGATTTTTCTGACCATCTTGACTGAAATACCCACACCACTGCTCATGTGACAGAGAAGCCTTATGTTGCTGCATCCCAGATTTAAAAAAAAAATAAAGAGAGTGTGCGAGAGAATTTACAGGAATGGAGAACAATTGTCTATGCCCAAAGTAAAGGGATTATGTCAAAGTATTATGTTCTGTAGTCTACAGTTTTTGACAACTTTTATAAAACCAACAATATTAAATTAAGGCACTCATATAAACTTCATAATGACTATGCCTAGCAATATCAATTCATGTGAAAAGATTTTCCTGGATAAATAATTAAATCTGTTTTACTGCCCGTTATGGAGTATACTGCAATTTACCAATACATAGAATCATAGAATATCCAGAGTTGGAAGGGACCCATAAGGATCATCAAGTCCAACTCCTGGCACCGCACAGGTCTACCCAAAAGTTTAGACCATGTGACTAAGTGCACATGATGAGTAAAATGACAGAGGAGCATTGAAAGTCAGGTTGTGGATATTGAGAATAAATGAATTAATACAATCATAGAAGGGTTTGAGTTGGAAGGGACCTTAAAGCCCATCCAGTTCCAAACCCCTGCCATGGACAGGGACGCCTCCCACTAGACCAAGTTGCCCAAAGCCCCATCCAGCCTGGGCTTGAACACCTCCAGGGATGGGGCATCCACAGCTTCTCTGGGCAACCTGTGCCAGTGTCTCACCACCCTGAGAGTAAAGAATTTCTTTCTAATATCTAATCCAAATCTCCCGTTTTAGTTTAAAGCCGTTGTTCCTTGTCCTATCACTACACTCCCTGATAAAGAGACCCTCCCCAATGTTCTTGTAGGCCACTTTAGGGCCTGGAGACCTTATAGATTATCTCTGAAAATCTTATCTCTAGATTTTTCATTTTTCTCCTCTTCTTTTTTTTTTCTTTTTTTTTTTTCCCTTTAATTCTAAAAGGTGATTCAGCTGTAAATTAAAATGTAAACTTCTGTTAATGTCTTCTAAAAATAATCGTATTTAATTGAAGCAAACAGTTATTAAGCTGCTTTCTAAGTGAAAAACAACTTTTTTTTGAAAAATACATTTAAAATATGAAAGCAATCAGAGAAGATGGAGGAGGATTATTGAGACTGTGTGATAGGAAAGGAGGAAAGAAAAGACAGTAGAATTACTTGAAAAGTTTATATCTTATTTGTTTGCAAGTATGTGTAGTACCATAGCATTCTGTTTGTTAGTATTTCATTATTTTGTTCTCTCTTCCTTAAAAGCACTTCAAAGCTTTGATAAAGTACATACAGTTTGTTTTTCAAGTCTGTTTAATGGTAATGCTTTCTCTTTTTATAGTATTTCAGATGAAGAACTTGTTGGATAGGAGTAATCAAGATAAATTTGTTGTTTGTTCTAAATGATCTGTCATTTGTTCTTTTAAAAAAACTCTTTGCAAATTTAAGGAATTAATATGTAGTGAAATAAGAGATCTGAATTTAATAGAAACTGTAACTGTCTATCAAAGCAAAACTAGCATTATGAAACAAAGTTCCTAAATACATTTTTTTTTTTTTTCCTCAAGATACTAACTGGAGAACATCGTGTGGCTTCTTTATAATGGGAAATTCAAACAGGTGCTATAGCTTGAGGTTCCTGCCCTCTGTATTAAGATTCTCTGTAGTTCAGAGTTCTTAAACTTGAGTTGCTCATGGATTATGTTATAATAGAAATTATGATGTATAACAATTTTTGCCATAATAAGTGTGAAATCTTACAGTACTCAATAAAAAAGGATGTATTGATACAGTAGCAATAAAATTAGCATTTAATCATTTACATGAAGGGCACTGCTAAAAGTGCCATTCAAGAAAGCTCTTAAATGTGTGTCTACTTTCAGCACACAGATCTTACTTTCATTAACACAGTGGAAGAAAGGGTTTTAAGAATGATATTTACAAAAGACACACCAGACATGGTGTATAAAATTAAATCTGCTGACAATTTCATGCATGCAACAGAATTAATTTTCTCGTAAAATCCTTTAAGCAAGAAATATTTACTTGAATGGTGTAAAGCACATGCATACATCTAGTTTTGAATGTGTCTGGAATTAAATGAGAGTTGGAATCAATTCTAGTGAAAAAGATTGCCACAAGAATTTATGAATATTTTTCTTGCTTAAATTAACTTTTAAACTGTGTAGTGTTTTGCTACATTTGACTTTCCTTTACCTTCTGTTTTAAGGTAACATGAATTCCACTGCATAGCTAAGGGAAGAACTTGACTTACGGAACACAAATTTAAAAATGATATGTCAGACATAAAAGAGGGATTGGGCATATGTCACTTGTCACCTGCTGGACTGTGGTTTATAACTCAGGTATAGCTCATAATGTAAGGAAGATCAATACCCTATCTGACAGTTTTTTCAGCACCATTTTTAATCACCTACACTTTTGCTTCATATTTTATTTCAAATACAGTTGCCATCACCAATTCTGAAATATGTATTAAACCAACTACTCTTTTCAGACTCGAATCTACATCTACTCCTTATGCATCAACATCAGTGTATTATGCCAGAATGTGAACTGCTTAGTTTTCTCTTTAGCTCTCATCCACCCTCCTTCCTGCATTAGGAAAAGTAACTCTTTTACACTCCTTTTCTGAAACTGTCATCTCAGTATTTTGCTTGAATATGTACCCTTTGGATTCAGATAGGAATGCTATTTCCTTTACAAGGTCAGGTTACTTCCTTTGTAAAGAAAATCTGTGACTCCTCTGATAGTTTCCTGCTGCCAAAATGTCTGGTTAGCAATCAATTAATTCCTACTGCAGTGTATTCTCTATTTTGCCTGCTGCAATGCTACTTGATCTCCAAACAGCACAAAATATTTGCAACCATACTCTTACTTCTTGAAGCTTATGGATATTTAACAACATCTTTAGGACAGCTCTTACTGAATACAAACATCTTGCTGGCTATTGAATAGAAATCTGTATTTCTTATCTTAAAGTTAAAATATGTCTACTTCATCATTTTTCTATGTATCTCTTGTGTCCAGCTTTTGACAGTGGATGCATTATCAAACTTACGAAAATTCAGCCATTCTTGTTTTCAACATCATTCATGTTGTCTATATAAGATTAACACTATGCTTTGTAATTGCTGGGACTTTTCTGAGTATGTGTTACTTACTGCAGTATCTAGGCAACTTACAGTTTGAAGAAACCGAGACACTGAGTATTTCATTACGGTATTACAATTTGTTTTGGCAAAAACTGATTTTTTACATTCTGTGTAGGGCAATACAAAAATGCCATTATCTCAAAATACTGTTTAGTTAACCTGAAAAACAAATCAAATAACTTTCTCAACATCTCATCAAAACTGGCTTGTCTAGAAATTATGAGAATAGTTACTTGGTCGCCGAGACATAGGTTTGGCAGTCAAGGGCTAACTTATGTTCTGGTTCTTCTTTAAACTGTTTTGGTCCTCAGAAACCCTTTGCACATTTTTTTTTTTTTCTCAATCTGTAAAGTGAGGATTAGTCACATATGTCAATAATGTCACAATGTCAATAGTCACATTTGCAGGGCAGGAGAAGTCTCGCAACCTTTCTGCTCGTTTTTGGCAAGATAAGGGTAGAAGTTCATGGCAAAAGCAAGAGTACAGGCTGGCGGGCAGCATGTGCTCGAAGCAAAGAAAATGTGTTGCATGATCAGTGGCCTCCCAGAGATCCCGGGAGGCCTTGGCAGAGTGTAAGTCATGCAGCCCCAGCAAGATTTCACAATACAGAGCAGAAGCTGCAGAAATCACTGCTGTCTGTTGACAGTAAATTATACTTTTCTTTGGTACAGGTTTTCCTGTGAGGAAACATTGAATTAAGAGGGTCTAATTCCAACTCATTTTTTCACCAGAGCTTCTGTAGCATGTGGTTGAGCATCCTGCCGTTGTTGGCCTCACAAGCAACCATGGGTGCAGGCTCCTGTTTTCCTTACAACAGCTATTAGGTAGAGCACAGAGACCTAAGTAGCAATAGTGTTCTAATGACTTACATGCTACAAATCATTTAACTTCCATTTTTGAACCTTTCTGCATTTTTTTCTTCAATGTATTGATATAGGTATCCCTGAGTTAGTGAAATGTAAGCACTGAGCAGTGAAATGACACTTTATTTATTTATTTATTTATTGACATATTTTTATTTGATTGCTGAAAATCAGGCCTATTTTCTTTGACAAGGTAGTTGGGCAGAATTTGCAAATTACAAGTTTTAACTGTACATAGCTCAATAGAGTTACATTTTCTTTTCTAGTCATTAGGTGTGCCAGTCTGTTTTAAAGTAGTTTAGCATTTTAGGTAATAATTAGACCTCTGAAGTCTAAATAACTGAAACTTAGAATTTAGCATAGTTTTAAATACTTAGGGAGGTTAGTTCCCATATTATGTCATTCATATGCAAAATTCACATCCACTGAAATAATAAAATGTTAAGGCAGAATTTAGCACCAAAGGAATGGGATGCTTAACTTTTGGATTCAGAGCTTTAATATATTTGTAGCTTTTAAAAGCTTCATAAAAATCATGAGGTAAGATTTGAAATAAACTTCCTATTAGTAAATACCAAAGCAGAAAAGACCATTTCTCTCAGCAATAAGTGTATCTAGGACTCTTCCACTTGTAACTAACATATTCTTACTGGAAGCACAACACTCTATTAAGGCATAAAAGGTTCATGTTAATTTTGATTGCAAATTTTCTAATTTCTAGATATAAAGAGGTACATATATAGCTCTTCTTTTTTCTTAATCATACCTTAGGCACAATCACCAGTAATCCTTTCATTCCTAACCGGGATTTTGTGGATAATGTGGAAATTGAGTTGACTGCCAATGTTGCTACATTTGGGAATGTCTTGTCATTACAACAAATCTTTGACTTTCAGAAATTTTTATGTTTTTGGTTTTTTTTTGACTTTTCAGAAATTCTTGTGGTCTATTTAAAGAAAAGTGGAAATTCTTGTGGTATATATAAGAAAATCAGAGCTGTAGAACAAGAACTCAGCTCAATACCTCAGATAAGGTACCTAAAACCTTAAAACAACTTCCTTATCCAGACCTTTCTTTTCTTGTGCTTATGGAGGTACTGAAGGCTCACTTTGACCAAAATGTCAGCATATGCCTGTGATGACACTGCTGTGATTGTGCCACTGTCTTCCTGTTATGATGGTTCAGCAGAATATTTCAGGAAATTGTCTAAGTCAGAAGAAAAGGATTGATGGTGCTTTTTCCATTTTATGATAATCTACTGTTTATTTCCAGTCAAGCTCTCTATAATACATGTATAATGGATGTTATACAAACAACAAGCAGGAGATCCTTCCTTCTGATATAATTGAAACTTAATTCTCACAACATGTAATACTCATTCAAGATGAACCACCAGATGAGTATTAGTACTAGTATTTAAAACATCCACAATGTACAAGCCAGAGCATAGGGTTCATAGGAATTAGTGATCAAAAAATTTTAAGGCAGGTCTAGAAACCTGCTCCTCTCCAAAAAGGGCTAGATGTTTGGAAAAATAATGTTTATTTAGTCACAAAAATGTAAATAGTTATATATTTTTAATTAGAAACAGATCCATATTTCAGATTTAGATTTTAATGTGGATATGGATGTCGTTAAAATTCACGAGAAATTGGCATAATAGATATATTGTCATAATTTTATTTATAATTTTACATCACTGTAACTGAATACCAAATATTAGGAGATTAGAAGTAGCCACAAACAAGTCATTCCATGCAGTATATAATAATGCACTAGCTTAACTATCATATTTCTTTCACTGAATTTTTATTGTTTCTTCTGGATACAAAGAAAAATTGCAGATGGTGAGAATTTTGTACTCAGTAATTCTTGGTAGTTTAAGAAGTATGAAACACTAAAAAAGGTTGTGAAAACCTCAGCTGTGTCAAGCAGAGTATAGAATTAACCTTCTCCTCACCTTAAAATGACATTTTAAAATGACATTGATCTCTTTCTAGAGAGTGAGATTTTTTACATTCTTTTGCCGAAGAAGGATTTTTTTTTTCATTCTTTCACATGTGTATGGCAGTCATTTGGCAGAACATGAAACACATCATGATCAGAAGCAGCTTTGTAAAATCTAGTTGTCCTCTTTCAAATGTGGTGTTTTAATCTGCTTAGATACAGAAGTACAGTTTTAAAAATTCCTTGTGGCATATCTTGAACAAATGTTACTTTACATGTTTGTTATTCCAGTCCAAGCCATGAAATACTGGACCTCTACAGTGTATTCAAAACAGCTACTTAAAATGATGAAAATACAAAACTTTGTGTTAGAAAAAAATATTATTTATTTTTTTTTTCAAATACATTATTATTCATGTTATTTTATTTAAATAAATACATACAAATGCATGTAGATGTAAGTTGTATAAGTAATAATCAAAAATTATTTTTAATAATCAGTTATTTGGTTCTGAGTCATGGTGGTGATAGGATGAGGATTGCATCTTCAATGCAATCCTTACACATTGGCTTAGATTAAGGATTAATCAACATAGGAAGGTGATGACTGGCAATACCATCACTGCAGTGCGTGGCAGTGGGCAGACAGGAGCAGTGAGTGTTGCAGAATAGCAAGTCTTCCACTGCAGAGCAGTGACAAGCAAATCTCTTCCTGTTGCAGGAACATGGTGCCTGAATACTTTGAACTGCTTATGTATGCGATTAGTTCAAATTTTTGCACATATGCTCCAGCAATTTATATTTATTCAGTAAAAAATATTCCAACATCTTGATTGCAATTTTCTTTGTAGCCTAATGAAACCTGTCATTTGTTTCAGAGTTAGAGCAAGTGTGAGTGATAGATTTGGCTGCCTACTTTCATTTATTCTGAAATGACAGCAAGTGTGGGTTGTCTGGCTAATATATGAAAACCAAATCACTAACAAAAAATGTACTCATCCTGTTCACTTCAAGATTGCTGGCACTGTATTTCAAGCAGCTTAATTCAGTCATGAAAATCCCTATGAATTAGCTCTCTCTCTCTTTTGTTCCCGTTTATCATTATCTGTATCTGTTCCTTGTGTTTTAGGCAATTGTTTCTTTGCTGTACTGGCAATGCCGCAGATGATTATTTAATTCTTTGCAAATGTGCTCCAGTAACATCATTCTGTCTCTTTCTTTTACAGTTTATCATACATCAGTCACAACAATATCTAGTTACCCTTTAGAATAGAAGTCATTGTGGTCAGTTTGGGTTAATAGACTGTTTTTGTTTTTGTTTTTTCCACTGGTTACAGCAGTGTGAGAAGTAATCCAGGATGTAGTTAGAGTTCTGATTTCTTGTTCCAGGTTAGAACAGCTTTGGGGTTTGCTCTAACAAGCATCTACTGAAGGTAAATCTCACAGCTATCTTTTGCCATGAATCCTATCTGGCACAGTTTTTCTACATTCTTATGTCCAAATTATGCAAAAGTGGAAGTATAAGAAGGCAAGGTCAGAGTCTTATCTGATCAAATATTTCCAGAATGTGTTTAAAGAAATCCAGTGTGCCAAAAATCCCTTTACAATGTCACAGCTGGTATTTTGTAATGAGTCTGAATGACTAAAAAATATCAGATATGCAGAACTGCCTGAATATTAGCACAGGGTTGTTTATGTAGCCCATACTTTGTTTGTTCATGGTTTTCATCAGTTAATCAAATCTGTGCTTTTTCGCATTTCATTGTGCAACATAATATTATACTGTGCAACAAAGTTAAGACTGAATAGGTGATTTAGGTGATTTAAAGCAGTGTCTTAGAAATGACGGCATAAGTTAATGTGTGTATTTCAGGTGTGCTTAGTACATTTTTCAGCCTGCAGTATTTTCTGCACAAAGAACACATATATATATATGATTCTATGTCATGTCAGATATCAAAACAGCCTCTCTTCCCTAGCCTTTATATTCCTAAACATTTTTTGGGAATGATACCCAGTTTTTGGTGTTCTGTTATTCCAACAGACCTTTAAAAAATCACTAAGAGTAGCACTCTGTTAAGAGAAAGAAAATGTGATTTACAGCAACCCAAGAAGTCAATATTCACAGCTAAGTACAGCCCTATAACATGGACTGGAGTAGAATATTATTGCTGGACAAATTGAATTAATAACAAAAATATATTTTCAAAGTATTATTTTCTTCTAATATTATGTAAATGTTCCAAATCCAAACCAGATGTAACTGATACCAAATCAATTTCCGTACATACTTAATTTTCAGCAACTTGGGAAATGATGTGATTTCTGCTTAATGAAAATGAAAATTAGTCCAAGAACCAAAGGCCCATTTCATACGGCTCTAACTCCTGCAGTATAATTTCTAAGCTGTTTACTGTCCCTAACCTGTTACCTATATTAATCTTCTCTGAACATAATTAGTTTGATTTTATTTTTGTGTTTTTTTTATTGTTGTCATTGTTGAACTCCCATCAGAGTAAAATAGAAAAGTGCAGAATTTTAATACTAGAAATATTAATTAAAATCTGTCATTGGTAATCAAACCAGCACCAATATAGGCTCAATAAGAAAGAAAATGAACTTTCTATACATATCTTGCAAGCTCTACTTCCAAAACCAGTCAACATTTATTTATTAAACTTCTTATAGACAAAATCTGCATATTTAATGCTCTTGTGTGTGAAATATATTATTTTCTTTATTTAAATTATACATAAATAAACCAACATGGTAAATACAAATATTCCATTGCAAAAATTGTCAGTACAAGCAAGTACAATGAAAGGAGATAATGAACAAACATTCTAGACTAACTGTTAAATCACTGTAAGTTTGCTCTGATTTAAATTTTTTTTAATTTTTTTTTTTTAATCATTTGATCAATTTAGTTGATATATTGGGATTAAAAATAATGCCTTTTTGAGTTTTATTTATACACAGAAGAAATAGGTCTAAAAAATGGAGAAGTGAATAAATTGAATACCTACACGCATCTATGAATTCTGAGGACAGTTTCCTACAAAGAAACCATCCAGAATGCTGAGGAAAATATCAGAACCAAACGTAAATTTGGAAATTGAACTGAAAAAAGCTGCATGTGCAAAAGAGCATTTATGGTGCGTGGAATCTTTTAAGCTCAACATTTGGATGTTTTTCCTCACATGATATCAGGTAGATGAGCTACATTATATTGCATGCTATATAT
>CM021700.1:43956746-43972260 GCA_011074415.1 Stictonetta naevosa
TATTTTTTATACTAAGCAAGAGATAATTCTAATTTGCAAGTTTTAGTTAACTTTATCACATTATGCAGTTACATATTCTAAGCTCACACACAAAAATAAAACTGTAAGTGCAAGCATGTGGAAGTTTATTATTAAGAAGGCAGTTACTCAAAGTACATATACGATATGCTTTGGGAACTTGAAACTGTATTACCCTGACTGTATAATCAAAGAAGAATTTAGATATAAATCTACATATTCTGCTACATTATTTTTATGCATACTATCGAAAGTATAAGGTGTATTTCATGCTGTTGGATGTATCGTTTAATGCAGAGGCCATTGAGAACTGATTCCTAGTTGATCCATGTTAATTACAGGGTTAGAGGGCAAGTGATAGATGGGCTGAACAGAGTTTACCAGAAGTTAGCTTAGAGCACCCATATGATGTCTTTCTGGGAGTTCCTGGACATAAATATGTTTGTGTTCTGTGTCAAACAAATAGAGAAAATGAGGTTAATATCCACATCTCAGCCAGTCATGTGAAGCTCTTTACGTAGTCAAGGGCTTTTAGTCAACATAGTCAACAGAATCAGAGTCCACTTCCTGTAACCCTAAGTTGGTACCTGTATTTGCCTGGGTGAGTCACACCCCGAAATTTCTGATTGATGAGTACAGATGCCTTCTGTGCTGTAGATGCCTTTGCTTCAGGGAGAAAAAAGAAACTGCGCAGTGAATCTGAGTTGTCCCAGGTCAGAAGTTTACTGCATATGTGCAAACTGCTGGCTCAGCAAAGAGTCTACAAAATCTTTATGTTTTAGATTTCTGATACATGTCCTATTCAAGTAATCTGGTCATTTCCAGTACGTCATACCAGGACTTATTGAGTGTGCACAACCCATTGCCACAGAATATGTCAGGTTGAAATGCAAAATGCAAAAGGTCAACACATGGGCCACTCAGATGCATAGAAAACTTCTCTGGTGTTTCTTGATATGCAAATGTTATACAATCTGAACTGTTGGACATTTGGAAATCCAGGATAAATGTCCACTTTTCCGTGTTTTTCTCGGGTGAGATTATGGAAAAGAAAATGAGTCTGGGGAAACCCAAACTTGTGGGTTTTTTTTGAAGAGCAAGTCAAATGTTGTATTGATTTCAACTGCCCTCCAAATTCCAGCATAGTGGTTTTTCATAATGCAATATAAATATAATCACATGCATGTAACAAGAAATAGAAGAGAAGGATTGATCTTTTGGACATGTGGTCATTAGTCCTCAAAACTAATTTTTCACTTTGGCTTTATGAACTGTTGGAGCTGAAAAGCCTTGGAGACCTTTCTGAAATTTCTTGGCAGAGGCAATGCGGTTGGCGGGGCCTAGTAAAGCACAAGGCATCTCAACTAGGTTTGAAACTGTTGTTATCGTCAGAAAATCACTGGCCATCTGGTTGGGCATAATGTGCAATAAGCCATAGACTATGGATGTAAAATTCAGCATTAGAAATATTTTCTTGAAAATAGAAGGGACAAATATTTGCTACATCATTAGTATTCATAACTAGAAGGGAGAGACAACCTTTTAAGGTCTGAACTCTGGAGTGTGAAAACTAATTGAGGGCAACCAAAATAATCTGTTCAGCTGAAGAGTAAAAGAGTACACAAGCAGGATGAAACCCTCATTTAAACTCAGTTTCCAAGGGACAGTGCAGTAGAGCTTTAGATATGATTTACAGCCCTTATTAGAAAAGATTGTGTACATCATTTTAGAAGCTATGCAAAGAGCATACCTTTCTAAAAAAAAGAAGAAAAAGGATACAAGAAAGAAGTTTCCTGTTTTCTTAATTGCTGACTTTATTTTTACAGCTTTAAGTGCTCTTTGAAGTAAGGGAAATCCATGGAGCCATATTAAACACACAGGTAGTGCATACAAAGCAGTTCTGATTAAAACCCAGATTATCCAAGCAGCCTATCCATATCTTTGCAGTGATCTCTTACAAATAGTGTTCGATAAATAAGTGTTTGTGTTGTAATCTAAAGCTACACATACTCCATTTTCTAGCTGCCTTCAATAGATTTACATGGCTATGTAATGAAAATTAATAAGAAATTGCTGTTTATTTTCAGACACCATATGGATCTAAGCAGAAAACATTTTGGAAATGGATAAATTTTCATTTTTGTGTTGATTTGTGTAGATGAATGAGGAAAGAATTATTGAAAAGTTAGGAATAATCTGCCTGAAAAGAATCACAGCCCTGGTAAAGCTGTTAAACACATGCTTTTGCTTTAGATCATTTCTGTTTGGACACCCTGGACAGGCTGTTGACAACCTCACAGTATGCCTCCAGGCACTTTGAGTTGCTCCGGGGGACCCTTCGCTGACTGTGCCTAATGTGCCAGGCACTTGCAAAGTGCGGTACTTCTTTTCTCGTTTGCTGCACCAGGCGCCTGACTGGAACACCCTATGACATCTTTAGAATCCACATGGCATAATTTTTTTTAGGGAAAGCAGAATATATTCGTGTCTCGGGGGAGTGTAGAGGAAAAAGCATTTACAGGTCTTCTTCCAGGAGTTGAGAAGCAGTTTTGGTTCAGAATTCTCTTGTCTCTTGTGAAAAGCAAACTATCCAAAACAAGTAAAGGATATGATTATAATCCTCATAAAGATAAAGGGTGTTAGATATTATTGTCATTACCTCATAGTCCTCAGTGTCAGCTCTTGGGGACAAAAACCATCTGGGTCTCAGATATGGAAGCTTAGGTGAAGGAATCTATTTGACCAATTTGTTAAATGAATCAGAGGCATTAACAACAAGAGTGAAGGGAATATGCTAATTCTTTTATAATTTAAAGAGGAGTAAGATGTCAATTTTTTTTCTTCTGAACATCGTTTGCAGTTGTTTTGGGCAAAGAATACGTTTATTTATGTACATATGTACATAAGTTACATTTAATTTGTTTGATTACAGGAAAATTTATCTGTCAATTTCCTATCTACCTGTAATAGCATGTACTCATCCTATGTTAAATCCAAGACCTTTGAAAACTGTAATGGGAACCAATATCCAAATCTTGCAGATCTAGTCCTTGGTAATAGTAATTTGTTCCTTTCCTGCTACATGCTGACTCTTATCAACACAGTTGTTGAGTGTCATCAGGATAATGTTAAGAAACCCAACACCAGTTGTTATGGACTCACAAATTAACATTATTATGTCCAAAAGTCTCCTTTACATAAATAACGTGTCTTAAAAGCTTGAGGGAGAATGCCTTTGTCAGATGTTTCACTTATAGTTTATGTAACTTAATCCTAAATTTCTTTATTAGTTATGTTGGACAAGATAATGTTGTACCTTGTATACATTGTACTGTATATGTACAGATGTGTGCGTGCACATACACACACGTACATACATGATAAGTGTGCCAGAAAAAAATACTGAAAATTAATTGAAAAACTAGTAATAAGGAATGCAGACTGTTTTAAAAAATCAAGAAATGTAAGGAAAGCCTAGTGTTTGTCTTTTTACTATATTTTTATTTCACGGAGTACATATGTGATGTTTCTATGAGGCACTATCCTAGAATAAATTCTAGATGTAATATACTGGCCTAAAAGCATCAGGAGAAGTTTTTAGTTATCGAAGTAAGTTCTGGAGAAAGATCTTGCTCGTTGCTCCAGACAAAAATGGCTAGATTTGAACACCATTGCAAAAGATGAGTCATTTAAACCTTACATAGGTTTAGCTAGCGACCTGGGATAAAGGACATATCCGAGTTTGGATGCTAGTGAATGAAATTCACTGATTCACTGAAAGGAACAATTTGTGAATTAAATAGCAAAGAGTTCATTTGGTTGTTATTTCAGGTACAGCTAAATTTTTTTTTGCTTTAAGTTTGGCATAGCAGAGATTGGACTCAGATAAGAAGTCTAAAACTGATCCAAAGTCAAACTCCTCCCCAGTTTTGATAGAATTTCTTGTTTAGATTGGACAATAGGTTTAAGAGAGTATGAATATCTGCTGCATCACAAGCATCATAATAGACCATTGTCTTATTCACTTATAATTTGCTGTTGATTTTTAAGAAGAATTTTGCATTTCAGTGGGGATTCTGATTTATAAACTTCCAGGGATAACATGTTTAAGGCTTACATTGCTGTACAAATTGCAGGTAGTAGATACTTTAATAGAAGGTTCTATTTTTTTCATTAGCATAAACATAAAAGAAAACTATTTCAAGGTCTGAGCAACAAAAATGAATGCTTTTAACCATATATATATATAAAAAGGAAGAAAAAAACACCTCTAGTAGTATAACTTCATAAATAACTATCAAAACATCATTAAAGAAGCAGGAAAGTCAAAAAGAGTACTAGAAACTAGAGCTGAGTGGAACATTCTTTATTTTGAAAACAGCAACTTGTAAAAGCCAACAAACAGTTGTCTCAAAAAAAGTTAATCTCATCAATGCTTTGTGTGTTATTGAAAAAATCAGAGTGTGGGAGTTCTGGTCAAAAAGAGAGATCCCCTAGCAAAATGGGTACAAGAGTCCGGATGTGCTTTACTATAATGATTCAAAACAAAAATTTGAGTTTCAGGTTTTCCATATTCCAGTTGACAGTCTGATACTTGATCTAAAACACTGTTAAAGAATTTTAGATTACATTTTTAACTGCACCATATGAAAACTTTTGCAGTCAGTAACAAAGATAAATCTTCAGTAGCCCCCAAGTAAAACATTTTTCTAAACAATAGGTGAAATGGATTTCAGTTACCATCTTCCTGTTGCAGTTAGAATGCCAATTAAGTAAGCTTTCAGAATTAATGTATCTCTGAACAGGTGTTAGAAAGCAGTTCAAATCAATTAAAAACATTTTTACTTCCTATGAAAGCCAAAGAAAAAATGAAATAAATCTACTTTTTTTGAAATTCATCTTAATAAACACCAAATTGAAATTCGAAAATGAGAGTAATGTTTTTCTCTGTCATGTTGTTATCTAGATGGAGTATAAAATTGCCTTCTTACCAACCCCCCCAATGTAACATGCAGCTGACTTTTAAACAAAGGTCCCATGACAAGTGTTTGTTGTGAAACGCATATTATTGAAATTACTCAATTGAGAAAATACTTTGTATTACATGTTTCTCTAGTATCCTTTTAGCAAAAGTAAAACAGTGAAGTAAAAAAGTTTTTTATTGTCCAATTTGTAACTTTCCTTATGCATCTCTACTCTTCATTTTTCTGAGTGCCTAGCAAGAGAAGTACTAGCATGTTACTCATGTATGCTTTTCCGGTCAAAATCAAAAGCCTGGTATTATTTGCCTTTTCAAATCATGAGGCCTAGGCTGGAGCATGTTACAAATACATCTCTAATTAAGAAAAGTGTGTAATCTCTATCCCTTTTCCACCCGTCCCCTTTCTTTTTCCTCATCTACTTCAGTCCCCATTCTTACTCTGTAGAACAGACCCAGGTAAAGTTCATCCTCACCAAAAATCCTACAACAGTGTCAGAGTGATGTTGAGTTACAGAAGACCCCCTTTGTGTCTGTAAGTCTTTTTAACATATGGCAGCAAATGGAATTAAGAGACACTGGTCTTGTGGCAAAAGTGATTCAGGAAATCTAGTTTGTGATTATTTGCTTTCCCCTGTAGCAAGGAAATCACAGTGTGCTTCAGTTCTTCCCTTGCAAGCCATAGATAATCTATCTTTCCTCTTATGCTTTGTTTTTTGTCTATTCCCTTATGGTATATTTTAGAAACAATTCTGTCTTTCTGTGTGTGCTTTCATGGTGCCTAGAATCAAAGCTTGCATTGTCAAGCAGAGCTGGCTTATAGCTTCCCAAGAGCGTGCCCTGATGGTGAGCAGGAACAATCAATGAGGAGCTGTTACTTCTCTCAGAAAAGTAGAAAAAGATGGAGCAAAGGCAGAGTAGTGAGGAGTGCAGTGCAGTGAATTAGGCTTCCTGTGGCTCCTGAGAATTTTATCAAGTATTGTTAATATTGGGAATTGGCCTTCTTCTCAACAATAGCCACAGCACTCAGCACATTTAGTCCCTTAATATCAACAAGTCAAGAGTTTGGCATTGACTTGATCTAGTGGCATCCCTGCCCATGGCAGGGGGTTCGGAGCTAGATGATCTTTAAGGTCCCTTCCAACCATTCTATGATTCTATGATTGACAACAGGCTGCTTATGAAAAGCAGGAAGCTTTTCTATTTCTTAGACATGAAAGTAAGGAGTAGTGATTGTATTGGGATAAAATCAATCAATGTAGACAGTTCTTTCTTTGGCCTTTCCTATGCCTGAAAGACTACCCCTCCCCCTCCCCCCCCCAAGAATTCCTGATCATCATGGCTTCATTTTGGGAACTGTAAGATACAATACTATACATACAGTCACAAGTTTCACTTGGCATAAAAGACAATTTGAAGACTTTGAATTAGTCTAAATGATTTTATTCAGTCACCTTTAAGTCAAGCTGAATACAATTTAGAGGATCAAACATTACTCTGCCTTCCTAGAAGTAACAGCATTTCAATACAGTAAGCAATTTCAGCAGTGAAAAAATCTCACTGTCATGCTAGCAGGAATGAAGGACCAGAGATTGTGGAGCAAAGTCCTAGCACTATGCTGCCCCAAGAACAACACAGAATATTTCATGGTATGTACACATAGAGGAATATTTACGGGTGTGTATATAGATACTTATGTACTTTGTTTCCTCAAGCAGCAGGAGAAGAGTAAAAAGTTCTTCCTGACACCTTTTTTTTTTTTTTTTCTTCTCTTCTGCTGCTTGTGTTGACACCAACATAGCTAGAATTAACAAAACGTTCTGCGGATTTTTTTGATGCGAAATCTGTTAATGCTGCCAAGTCTGTAGTCATTTGTGCCATGAAGGCTAGATGAGAAAGATTGTCAAGGAAACAAACAATAATGAGTTACAATAGAAAATGTTGCCTTTAGAAAACTGGTGAGACAGGAGCCAAAGATCTACCAGACTAATCTGTAATTGCTGTGGCTTTCACAATAGAACAAAACACTAAATGGATACCCTGGGTTTTGATGTGGAAAGTTTATTTGTAAATGCTTTAATGAGTTTTAAAGGAACATTAAAAATGATAGGTGGCAAAGACTGTTTTGACATCATGCAGAAAGGAGTACAATAATTTTCTGAATTGTGTTCCAGATATCTGCCTGAGTTTTTTCTACGCACATTAAAGATTTTTTAAAGTAATAATATCATATGAAATACCTTTTTTTGCAGTCCAAATTGGAATGTGATCGTATGGAAATTCCGTGATGGCCATGTGAATTAATTCAATGGGAAAGGAGCATATCTTTTATCTTATTGAGGGATATTTTCCAGAAGTCCATTAGTTTCCCAGGGAAGGTCACTGTTTAATTACATCAAAATTTATGATGTGATTACATCATACATTGGGATTCAAATATTTAACTAGGCAAACAATTTAACATCGATACAAAGGGAACTTGTAAGTATGTTCCTCTCTTTTACCTGAAATGTTCCTGCCTATTAGTGTGAGTTTATTTCGTAATGCAGTTTTGGAAGAGGATTTTTTCATTTGTTTTGTTGAAATACGCATCATAAAAACTATTGGTAGGCTGTTAAACTATAAGAAATATAATTTCTATTGCACTGGGGCAGAATGAACCCGTATCATCCAACTGGTAGCTAATGTACTGTCACTAGTACACTACAGAAAATACTGACACTTTTATGCTTCTTTCTGTTTTGCTTCTTAGGGTAGATTATATACTACCCCCTAGAAGATTAGCATTAGAAGAAAGGGTTAGATTGGAACCTGGGCTAGAAGCATATCTGGAAGCATAGCATGCTGTAACATGCTATTTTTTCAATACGTCTTTGAGAAATAACTCTATAGGACCTTTTTTTTTGATATCAGACATGGTTTGCAAATGAAAAAGAACACAGCTTCAACAGAGGGAATAAATACTACTGGAAGACAATATGTACAAATTAGGAAAAAAATATTATTGACGTACAGAAAAATGTCTACAACATATTTCTAGTCCTTAACTCAGTGCTATTTTCACCTTTTCAAGCATCTAATAAAAATGTTATATATAGAAATGTATAAAAAATAGAAGTAGTAGAGATAGATAATCACAAATGAGGTCCACATAACTAGAAAGGGGTTTTATACAGGTCCTGCAATCCAAAGGGAAAACCCATCAATTTTCAGAAATCAACATTTTCATATCAACCCCACATGCTAAGTGTGCTAAGTCACTCCCTGGAGCCTACACTTTGTTGTCAACTCAAAGACAGAATCATAGAATTATAAAGGTTGAAAAAGACCTCCAAGATCATCTGGTCTAACCATCACCCTACTACCAATGTCACCCACTAAACCTTGTCCCCAGGCACCATGTTCAACCTTTCCTGATGCCACCTGGTGACACCACCACTTCCCTGGGCAACCCTTTCCAATTCCTGACTGCTCTTTCTGGGAAGAAATGTCTCCTCATTTCCAACCTAAACCAGACCCTGAACATCGGAAAGATAATGTAGCAACTGCTGGATAACACAGTGCTTGAATGTATCCACACATTTAGCTGACCTGGTTGGAGTCGATTCAGCAAGCCTGACAGCTTCTGTTGGCAAGAGAGTAGTGATACCACCTGTAGGAACTTCAGAGCTGTCATTAGTCAGCTGTCTAGCTGTATGAATGCTTTGTCTGAAAGCCCCAAGATCTGGAAAGTTCACAGCCCAACATGTCATCTGTATGACGTTGGTCATAGATGTCACATCTATGTCATCTATGGTCATCTGTGTCACATCAGTTAAATAAACAGTCAATAGGAAAAGCTTTGGCCTTTTGGCCCTGCTGTGGGATTTTAGGTACTGATTTAATAGCAAAGTGAAAGACCTTAGAAAGCAGATTCTGAGACTTCCCTTCACTGCAGTGGAGGTAGGATTAGGCTTGGTACAGCAACATGAGGCACATAATGGTTTGTCACTGTCTTATTATTGTGTCCTCTTTTGCCTCCTCTCTCCTAAAGTTGTGGCATTTTTATGAGCAGGCTATCACAAAGAGAACACTTGAAGAAGAGTACGATCCCTCTAAGAACTGTTGTATGGAACAGAGTTGTCCAGGTAGCCAAAACTTGGTCACAGAAACAAAAATGTACTGGGATCCAGCTATAGTATCACACTAAACCAGGTCTTAACTGTGTTTGGATTTATTCATGATGAAATAGCTTTGCTGCCTGGTTTTATCATGCATAATCACGTCTTTTCAGTTTTTCTTTCATTTGAAAGATGGGGCTGACAGCCTTATGAAGATGAGGTACTTGTGTAAAGATACAGACTTTTCACAGTGCATACTCTACCATCCAAAAAGCTGCATTTCTTTTCTTTTTAAAAATAATTAATCTAGCTCAAAAAATGGATTAGTGTTGACATCTCTTCTTAACAATGTGGGTAGGAACTCAGAATGAACAGCTGTTTGGACAATCTTGGATGAAAGCCTTTCCCTAGGCAAATGCAGTAGTTGCGCAGACACAGGCAAGGGCACATTACTGCCATTACTGATGCCCATCTGTTGGACTGGCAGAGTGCCCACTCAGCAGCTGAGTCTAAAGCAAGGTCTTCAGGATGTAGACTCTGCCTCCTCTATGACAGTACTGCCACCTGGGTGCCAAATGACTTTTCACAGTGGCTTCCATTTTTAGGTGGGAATCAAAATAATATTTAAGATGGAGGAAAAAATGAATGTAATCAAATGACAAAGTTGTTTTACTTCTCAGGTAAACTTGGTGTAATGACATGGCTTTATGTATATATGTATTACATATTTATATATAAATATATACGTAAAATCACTTGTTTCCTTTTGTGGCAGGTGACTGCAGTTGCTCATCTTCAAGAAGACTTCAAGAATTTGGCACAGGTGACCAAATAAGAGGTACTATATTCCAAGCACTTCTGAAATATCTGTCTCTAATATTTCTGATGGAGTCAATGTCACCAAAAGCCTAGCAGTAGTCTTTTATAGTCAGTGAGTAGAATTAAAGGTAACTCCTACTGCAGTGCATAATCCTTCTCCAAGCAGTTAGCATGACCTTAACTATTGTATGCAGAATTACAGCTGCAGTGTTTTATGTCCTGCCAAAATTCAGCTTATACTTTACACAGTGTTCTCTTTAATTGTGTTTTCTTCAATAGAAGTGTTTATTCTTTTTATTTTATTGTAGTCTGGCAAATGAGATACTAAGTTTTATGCCATGTGCAATAGTATTATATAAAAATATGGGTAAGTTTAAAATTTATTATTGATATGTCCTTAAGTATCAAAGTGACTGTGAGTTTGGAACCCAGGCCTATGGCTATTCTAGCCTGAAAATCTCACTGATGAGATTAAGAAAAAATAATTTAAGAATATTCTAGCTTTTCCTGTTTAACAGAGTATGAGGATTTTGTCTTTAAATGCATACAAGTTTATTATTATTAAAAGAATTACATTTAGTCATCAAGAACACAGTAATATGACAATAACAGTGATAAAAATAAATGTGAAGTTTTGAAATAGAAATGTTACAAAAAGTTTCAGCAGGGGGCAATATGACATAAAATCTCCCAAGTTCATTTCAGTGTGTAAGCAAATAGTGAGTTTTAGACAGATGTCTTAGTTTTAGCCCAAGTTATGCAAGACTCTGCAATAATAGCAGAAGAGTATCAGAAATGTATACCATCTCCTTGACTTCTGATTGGAATTCATCATTGAAGCAGACCTGGATATTGATAACTAAATACTGTATTCTGAACTGCGTGGATGGGAAACATACATTATGCCTTACAGGCTACTCAGGTTGCACAACATAGTTTTAAGGCTCCAAAACGACCTCCTAACTGGACTGATAGAACAATTGCTGTGAAATAGAAAAACCCTTAATATGGTGATAGGTCTTCTGTATGAAGAGCTTTCCAGACCCCAAAGAAAAGATTTGGTTTATTTCTCTCCATTACCGTAGAGCTCCCTCACAAAATAAAGGCAATATTGGAATGTGTTGTAATGGCTTTTTGCCAAAAGCTAGTAGCAACAGTATCTTTGAATCTGTTGCTGCTGCAAAAAGCAACAAATGCTTAGTTAGTATTTCATGTTCCCAATTGGGAAAGACCATCCAAGTTGGTTCAGGTAGGAAGGATATGCCCCAGAACTGAGAAAGAAAGCCTACTATCCATCCCTACTCCCTGATACAAAGAATAATCTTTAGTTGTTTTGTTTTTTTCAATGAATTAATGGAAAGATATATCTAGAACTGTCATCATTTCTTAATTGTACGAAGCAGAAGTAAGAAATATTTCATGTCTGCCTTCATCCAAAATGTTTAAACTGCAGCTTGTATTTTTAAAGTGGCTACTACTTTAACTTATGAAGTCATGAAAGCCATGATGCCTTGATAAACTTAAAAAAAAAGAAATTTCAAATCCACCAGGGCTGTGATTTTTCAGGTTATTTTCAGCCCAGAAATTAAATGCTTTTTTTTTTTTTTTTTTTTGCTATTCAGAAGTCATGGAGCGGTTTGCACATGGGAGGTAATATTATTGTGGTCATCATCTAAAATCATGCTCACATACTTTTGAAAATAGTAACACAGAAAAATAATTTAACATCAGTTCCTGGCAAATATATATAGAATTAAACAAGATTCTGAGTTACCTGATTATGTTGCAACACCAAATCCTATGAGATGTGGAGTAATTTGCCAGAGAATCTTATTCATTTACTGTATTGCTGCAGCTGACTTCAAGTAATATAAACAAAGTAATCTATGCACAAAGCAGATAGAGACAGTTTGGGTCCAGGTGTAGCCCAATGGTTATTCATCAGATATATAAAACAATTCAGACCACTCATTTGCCTTTAAGGGGACTGAATTTCTGTGAATTTGCAACAAAAGTTATTTATGAGTTTTGAAAAGTGATTTTATTGATTCCAAGGTAAACGCTCATCTCTAGCCTGTGGTAAGCCTACTTACTGGCTGTCAAAATTAAATAAGGGATTCAATAAATAGATATAAAGAATATTTAGCTTAGAAAACGCAACATTTATTATCTATTCTTATGGACTTCCAGTTTCTGGAATTGAATGACAGCATTTGAATCACTTTCCTACTACTGATGTCTCTGAAACCAGGGTGACAGAAATGAGGCTGAATGGGACAGTACCATTCACATTTTCACATTTTACAAAACAAAACGTGAACTCTGGAAGAACTCCAAACCCAAAGAAAATTAGCTCTGTAAATAGATGTGGGAAACCCAATGTCATACACTCTCCAGACATGCCCAGATAGATGGTTTATAAAATACTGCTTTGTTTCATGCATGAGACTTTAGATGTCCTGAAATAGTGTGACAGGAAATCTTTATTTACCAATTTGTTGGCTACTACTCCATATAAACGTTTTAAATAGTATTTTCCCATTGAGATGCACTACACATAAACATTTCATAACTTAATAATTATAGTTACAAAGTGCCTTAACAAATTACCCTGCTTTTGACAAATAACTGAGAAAGTCTGCACCGGCAGTCCTACTGCACTTCTCTGTGGCCTCGAGAGCCACTTCTACTTGTTACAAATGTTGTTTCATCACGTCTCTTTACCAGGAGTGGCAGAGGGGTCTAGGGTTTGCACTAAAAAACTGAGGAGCTTCGGATTGGTAGTTAGATGTCAGGAGCAGACTAAACCCTGAATTATCTTATCTTTGGTACTCCTAGCACTACTTTAAATAATTGTTTGCTGCGGGTATGCCTGCAGCAATTTTCACCATCTACTACTATCTTTTTGTGTGACTTTCACAGTAGAATGGTTTATTACGTTGCTTTTGTGTTTATACAATGTGCTTTTCCTGCAGTAAGGGGGAAGTTTTAGCTTATTCGGTACGCAGTGAGATTCTGAGTCCTACTGTCTTAGATTTTTCTTATCATTTTCTTTCCACAAGTTTCTTTGTCATATCCCTACCCCCACATACACCCCGCATCATCACCTATCTGGAATTAACTTGTACATGGAATCTAGCTGTTTTAGAGACTATCTCTATTTCTCCAGCAGCTGGAATTAATGAGGATATTATGTCTACTGAAAGAGGCTTTCAGAAAATTAGGGACAGGGCATTCTCAGTGCGTGTAATTTGTCTACGTATCTACATGTGCTATGTGGATGCTTTTTAATTGTTATACAAACATAAACAGTCTGTTCAGAAGAAGACATTTGCGTTTGTCTAATGATGTTCTCACAGAAAGGAAAAAGAAATTCCATTTTCACCGACAGGAGTTCAGTGGCTTTCATATAACAAATAGGTTGTTTTTATATATGTTTCTGGCCATACTGAAATGCAGAGCCAAAAGAGTTGTCCAGAAATCACATAGGTTTTCAACAAAATCCAGCAATATTTTAATGGAAATCAAGATAAACGTAAGAAATAAATCTCAATCAAGTAAATTGTTGAAATGCCATTTTTGCTTTTCCCACGATGAGTGTAAAGTAACTTTAGCTTAAAGAGGTTATATAAGTAATATCAAAATATTCTGCAGTATCTGCTACATTATTTTATCTTAAATTCAACTTTTTTACAATATAGGGAAGTAGAGTGAAAAACAATATGTAAAGATGAAAGGGTTCCTTGTAACAATTATAAACTTAGAAGAAGAAAGCTATAAATAAAAAGGAAAAAGCTATAAATAAGTAAATAAATAAAAAGCTATAAATAAAAGGAAAAATGCAACATGAAGTAATGTTGAACATAGAGGAAAATACGGACTGTCTTTTCTTTTAATTTTTGGAGCCTGCAGGTGGTGTAAGAACCTTAAGAAAGTTTTGAAATTCCAGAACAATGGTTATTTTCTTCTTTTCTACTAAGATTTTTTACAACTACATTTTGTTTATTTGTTTATTTTGTTTTGTTTATTGAGGTTGTACTTTTTAAATCTGGTATAAATCCTTTATTATTTTTTTTCTGGATAAATGAGCAGTGACTTCAGGTTGTTCAAAGAGGACCACGATAGTGCAGGTTTTAGACTCTCTCACCTAGAAATAATTAAAATAAATTGTATTAGTTTATTTATAGCTTGTTTGTGGGAGAAAAAATGGATGGAATGCTAGGAAATAACAATGGATACTTTCCTATGAGAAAACAAATCACACATACCACCTCTTTTTGAGAGGTATTTTAAAAGGATGCATATGCTTAAACTAACATATGGAACTATATCTACTTGCTGATTTTTCAGCACAAAAAATACAGCAGCCAAATTATCTATGCTAGCCAAATATTTTATCAAGGTGATAACATACTTAAAGATAATGATTTGTTCATAGCTTGAAAGTGTCTATAGGCTGATGATTTTCACATATGCACCTTATTCTTGCTTGTTATCTACAGACGTCTAATAGTCTTGTGTGATAACAAATGAGGATCTGAAATAAATTGGGTTAGATCCTTTCAGCACTGTGTTTGCAAATTTCTGGTGAAATTATCACTTGTAGTTACAATAACTTCAATTACACAACTGATTTTTATGAGGCTTCTTCAATACATACAGCCATGTACTGTTCCCAAACTGTCCCCTGTGAGCAGGGTGGGAGGAGGCCCTGGAAGAGGCCAGGCAGGAACAGTAAGGACTGGTCATTCCCCCGGATCCTGAGCTTACATCCAAGGATTTTCTTTCAAACAATGACTTCATACCTTTGCTTGATGGGAAATCCAGCCTACCTGGTAATAATACTAATATTCATCATGCATTTTTGTAATCATTTTCGATAAGTGACTTTATGTCTCTGAGTCTCAGCTGTAGGCTGACACAAAATGAAGTTAGGTGGAAGCTCTGTCACTGAACTGAAATAGGTATTATCGTGCGATCACTAAGTACCCAAATTATGGGCTGCTTTATGTTGAGACAGTTGAATAAAGTGCTACATTTTCTGTTTTTTACAAACAGTAAAAAAAAAAAAAAAGGGGGGGGGGCAATAAAGAGTTATTTGTAGAAATCTTAATGTTTTTATCACACCTTCTTAGGAAAATAATATTTTTTTTTCTCAGGAAAATTTTAATTTCCTGAGTCAGGTTAATTACTGTTTTTGTTTGTTTTTGTTTGTTTTTCCCAGGGAGGGCAGGGTTTTAACCTAGAATGTAAGGACAGATGCATCAAATTTTAACTGTGAGATTTTTTTATTTTATTTTTTTCTGAACTAGCTGCCTTTGGAGGGAGTAGTTTGATAGTCTAGAAGACAGGAAGTAAAAGCTATAACTAGTAACTTAGAAAGACATCCATCAGCAATATGCGGAAACTATTTGGAATTGTTGATGTTTGGTCTTATTTTAAGACGTTTTCTCAAGAGAGCTGTATGTATTCCTAGAGAAATGCTTGAGGCATAGCTTGAAATAAACACATCAGTACCTAGGAATTTGTACAGAGAGCAGTTTTTTATACTGAAACTCAAAAATTTAGAAACACTTTATGTAAAAAAGGGATTAGGATT
>CM021700.1:43977260-44050602 GCA_011074415.1 Stictonetta naevosa
TCCTTCCTTCCCTCCTTCCCTCCTTCCCTCTTTCCCTCCTCCCTTCCTCCCTTCCTCCCTTCCTCCCTTCCTCCCTTCCTCCCTTCCTCCCTTTCTTCATTTTTTTTTGAAAGGTGAATGTGAAATATATTCGGTTCCAAACTTTTACCTTGAAATAATTATTAAAAAAGCAAAATCACCTGGCAGTTTTTCCTGTCCTTTTGTAATATTCACAGCCCATTAGTTTTTTGCTAAATAAAAATAAAATACATGTCATTATCTTTATTCTCCCTCTAAATGCTAGGAATTAAGTAACTCCATAGAGTTTAAAACTGTAACTTGCTACACTAATTAAAAAAATAAAAAATGACGTGATAATCAGAAGAAATCTGTGAATAAGATGCATGCTCTCTCAAACAAAACCAAACTGATACATTCTATATAGCTAGATTGCATTGTTTCTAAAAGAAGGTCTGATGGCAGTATATTGTAATTTGCTTCACAAATTAAAAAGTATAGCTAAATGTATGTAAGCAGCTAAATAATAAATAAATATAACAAGCTGGGTTAGCAAGTATTATATTATACCTTGCATTCAGAAACCTTTCAACTTCTCAGTTTATTTTACAAAATTATATACACTAAGTATGCAAAATTATATACACAGAGTATGCTCAAATATGTATCAAAGGCTCCTACATCTACTTTGCACTGTAATTTGCACATGGATTTCTGGACTAAGTCAAAATTTGTCTGCAGTGTTGACATGTAGAAAATTATTCATTTCATTTTCATTATAGCTCAAAGATCTGTTGATAGTTACCCAGACTGTACCACGAATACAGTTCTAGTTAAAAAACAAAACAAAACAAAAAACATTGGAAGTAATTCGAAAATTAATTAAGTAATTAACTAATTAATTAAGTAATTTCTTATAAATACACTTACTGAATTTCCAAACATAGGCTATTCAGTGTTGGAATAGTAAAGCACTTTCTGAGAAGTGCTTCCTTGTTTGCTTTGGCATAGCTACTGTATTCTCTTAATAAACTGTTTATTTTTTGCTTTGGCATAGCTACTGTATTCTCTTAATAAACTGCTAAGCAAATTGGTTAGAATACCTAAAATTTAAAAAAAAATAAAAATAAAAAATAGTTTTCCAGATTCCAATCCCCTAACACACATTCTTGTCTTAGACATCAGAATTTTACTATTTTTCTTTCTAGATTTTTAATGAACTGGATATATGTTCTTTAGTGAATTTTTTAAATGCAAGCCAGCAATTTGTAAGCAAGCAACTTACACTAAAACAATTCTACAGGATAGAATAGGATTATTTTTCCCTTTGCAGAAATAATTGGCCTTTCTACTTTCTTCACTTTACTGTTCTATATATCTATTTCCTTACTGTTTTAAGTGTAAGGAAAGAAAACTCTATTTTTTTTCCAACAGTTAAATTTGGATTGTTTTGCTCTATGTGATCATTAACCCAATCCGAAGACTTAAACAAACAAAAACTTATTTAACATTTTCTTCTATTTCCTTTCTTTTTGTAAGACTTTTGTCTTTTAATCTTTGTTCACTAAAAATATTGTAGTCCCACAACCTCAAAACTCCTTTGGGTTCATTTGTCATACTGTATTTCTTATTTTACTACAGTTTGTTCTCAATTCAAGACAGGACAGGTGGGAAAATATGATTGATGTATTCCAAATGGAAAACAAATAGACAAACAACCCTGTTAATGTTTTAAACTTGAAGCACCAAACATAAATTAAACAACATATCATTGCAACAGAACATTTTTGTTTAATTAATAAACACTGCTGCTATATTAATTTTACCAGTTTTTAAGAAAAGGAAAAAAAAAGATTATTAATTTTTATAACCTGGACTTTTAAGAAACCTCTTGGTCTGTTTATTTCCCTGAGTAAAGATTATGGAAGCTTCTGTTCTTCTCCACGAAGCTTGTTGTTGCAAGTTATAGTTGTTCTGAGTATTTTGGCGGTATATGGATATTGTTAGATGATAAAATAATGTGTTCAGTAACACTATCAAAGTTTTCTTACTTTGATTGAAATATCAAGATACAGAATATTTTCTAAGTAAAGGTAAAATTATAATTTTAATATAAAAACTTCAGTGTTATGTAATATATACAACAGGACAGATTGCTAATAATGGAAGTATTTCCTATTTTACTGTCTCTTATTTTTTTCCTTCTTTGCTCAGTTAAGTGCCTGTTTCGTAAAAAATAATATATTTCCTGTTCAGGAATTAAACGAAGTATTTAATTGGCTGCTCAAGCTACATCAGGTAATTTGACATAACCCGTTTTTCAAAAATATGGCAGTTGTAGGGGGCACAGGATATTACAGCTGGTCAAAACAATGCAATTGAGTCATCATATTTGCTGGATTGGTCAAAAGGGAGCTTTTCAGTTCTAAATAACACATTATGACAGTTCCAAAATTCAACTCTGAAATTTCTCTAATGTTTCCACTGGCAAACCTTTTTTTTTTTTTTTTTTTTTTTTTTTTTTAACCCTTAAAAGAAAACATTTCAGAATAATAGCATTTGGATTTCAGACCTGAGTTCTGTTATTTACTGTTTATCGGAGCAAAACTGTAGTGATCACAGGATCACAGGCACACAAGACTGACTTCACACTTTACAGTGAAGTGTCAGCATATTTTGACAACTGACATTGATCTTCTGAAAGTCACCTCTGTATCTCTATCAGTTTCCAATGTTACCTACGTGACATGTTCACTATTATCAAGATTCTGATACAGAAAAATAAGTGAATATTTAATGTACGTTGGTGAGAGCTATTGAACTTAATAGGGGTCTAACTGAGCACTTAATTGAAAAAAAAAGAACTAGTGTAAAAAATGAAGAAATGTATATTTTGACATATTTTAGCAGAAAAAAATACGAAACAAATGACGATAATTTGGAACAAGAGAGTAAATAATGTTCTTTGGTGCCTTACACAGCTGCTTACATTTTTAGAGAAACATAAACAGAATAGCAATGTTTGCATTCAGTTCAGACAGTGTAAAATGATTACAAATTATGCAGAGTGGGAGAAAATCTGATCCTCTGTTATTGGACCAGCTCTATACTTATTTTGTCTTGAAAAATCACATAATAAATATTCACTATAAGCCTATTAAGAAATTGAAGCACATCTCTTGAGTTACAAGCATTGTTTATAAAATTTGCTATATTAATTAATGTTCCTAACTTGCAAAAATAACATTTAATTTTTTATTTTCCAAAATTTTTCATGGATGCCATACAAAGTAAAAGAAACCTTCAGAAATGATGGTGGTGCTGAATTGGATTAATTGTACTGTACGAATTGTATTGTCTTTAATGAGTTGTCAAAGCCAGAGCAAAAGTTAACTATTTGTCTCTGACCTTGGCACAAGTCAGGAATTAGAGTGTATATTTATCACAAACGTAAAAAGCATGCATTGAAGTTTGAAAGCTGGTAGAAGAAAAGGTTTCTGCCAAAAAAAGTAATCATAGATATAGCAGTACGTGGCAGAGATCCCAAGGTTAAGAGACCAGATGTGAGTTACATAATTTTTGAGGAAAGATGTGACAACTGCACAGTCAGTGCAAAGTAATACTTGAACAAATCAATTGTTGTTTACATAGGAGACTACAAAATGATAGCATTACTTTGTTGAAAAACATTTATTACACTCTGTGGTGGTCAGAAGTGAATAAATTTGATACAAATCACTTCATGCTCCTGGGAATAATACCAAAGAGATCTTCAAGACAGCAGGAGAGCACAGAGCTGATTTTTCTATAACTTGCATAATGCTTTACTCAACTGTAGGGAAACATATTTTCAGTTAGCCAAGAACCAAGTGTTACTAGAATCGTGAGATAAACTGTAACAGGAGAAAACTTCTGCCAAGCAACCCATTCCCTGTAATCCTAGTCTAAGAGAGATCCAAGAAATAAACAAAGTTTAAGAAGTAGAAAACCAGTTTATTAAGTATGAAATGAATATTTTGTGAAAAATGAAGGAAAAAGCAGGCAACCATTTGACTACATTCACTTAACCAGCTTGTGTACTTCTGCCTTACTTTTGTTCTTATTCATGCTTCTCTGTTGCTTCATGTTATTTTAGGCCTTTGTAAACCACATGAAAGGAGGCAAATTATTACACTGGCTTTCTTATAAGGAAATTAGGTAAAGAATTATTAGTTTGCTGCCAAGAAATAATTTGGTTTCCCACAGCAATCTGGTTAAAGCTTAGCTAGCAGGTTCTATAATGGAAGCCTGCAAAGTATTTAAATAACAATAGTGAAACATTTTAATCACTATACAGGTAAGGAATGCACTTATGTATAACATGAAGAGTACTGTCCATTTTCATGCAGAGAACCTTTTAATGTTTTTTGTTGTTGTTGTTGTTATTTTGTTGCTCATCTACAGAGTACAGAATTTTGAAATTAAACTGAACAATGTTTAGAAAAACAGAAACTGAATCTCGAAGGGCTTTAGGTATATATACTTTGGAAATGATGCTGGGCACCACTGCCAGATGCACCAAGGGACAAAGTGAGGTTGGGAGGCTAGTTCTAATAATTTCTAACTTCATATTCCTTCACTGTACAGTTCTAGGTGTGAATGTGAGCCATTTCTTGGGAGTTAGAAAAGAATTGTTTTAGCTTTCAGTTTTACAGGAATCCAATGAAGCTGTATTACAGACTGGGAGATGACTGGCTGGAGAACAACCCTGAAGAGAAGGATCTGGGGGGTTCTGGTTGACAACAGGCTCAACATGACCCATCAGCATGCCTTGGCAGTGAAGAGGTGAAACGGCATTTTTGGGTGCATTAAACACAGCATAGCCAGCCAGTCAAAAGAGGAGATTCTTGCAATGTATTTAGCATTGGTGCAGTCTCACCTGGAGAATTATGTGCAGTTCTGGGCTCCACAATTTAAAAGCGATATTAAGATACTTGAGGAAGGCAATAAAGCTGGTTAAAGGGCTAGAAGGCATATCCTATGAGGTAAGGCTGAGGACAAGTTTGTTAAGCTTGGAGAAAAGGAGATTGAGGGATGAGCTCATTGCTCTCTACAGCTTCCCAAGTTAAAGAAATGGAAAAGGATGTGTTCATCTTTTCTCCCTGGTATCTTGTGTCAGGACATGTGGGAATGGCTCAAAGATCCGTCATGGGAGGTTCAGATTAGAGAGTAGGAAAAATTTCTTTACTGTAAGGGCAGACAAACACCAGAACAGGCTTCCTTGAGAGGTGTCTTATGCCCCATGCTTGTCTATGTTTAATAGGCATTTGGATAATGCTCTTAATGGTATGTTTTAACTGTGGATCAGCCCCAAAGTAGCCTGACAGTTGAACTCAATGGTCTTTGTAGGCCCCTTCCAACTGTTCTGTTCTGTTCTGTTCTACTCTACTCTATTCTATTTAATTCTAGACAAATGCTTCTATTCTAATTCTAGATGTATGCTTATATCTAGGACATTGTATTTGCTAGACTGAGTTTCATAAATATCATTAGTCATTTGAAGAATGTATAATCCTTCGGTTTCCCATTACAATAAAAAATAATATTCACTTTCTATTGCCAGTTTAATATCTCAGGCTGTTTTCTACAGTCAATGCATTCAATCTTTCTATCTCAGCTGTTCCTCTAATTTCTTTTTTAACAGTCAATACTGCCTCTTAGTCACATGTATGTGCTTGATCTTCAACCCGTATTCCCATTTTCTTACCTCCTTGCTATGTTAAATTTGGCTAGCTAGCCTCAAATTCCTACACTGATTCCTTGTCAAATATATTTATCTTTGCCACTGTTTCCTGCACATTCTTTAAGCAACTATTTTTCATCTAATTCATATCTTTATCTCAGTCTGTAATCAACTTAAATTAAGATCTTTTAACGGGGGGTGGGAGGGGGGGGGTTGGTTGCTTTCAGAAATGTACAGAGCTTCTGTTTCTGCGTGTAAGAACCTGTCAGAGTAGTCTGAAAATCTTTACAAGTTGATTAAAGCTCTTTAATTTTTCAGTAAAGAAATAAATGTGGCATACGTCATGCTGATAGCTCCCACATCATGCTTTGGGGCAAAGCCTACAACAGAGAACCTAGACATCCTCCCCCTGCAACCTAATTCGCATAGTCTGCTCTCTTCCTGACCTAAATGTATATTTTGCTTTCTTTTAAACAGCAGTGGTTCCATGTCACTGGAGAAATTTATAATATGACAAAATTATTATGGTAAAATTCACTAATTTATTGCCAACAGTGACAGATATTTTAGAGGTCAAAGACTGACATTAACATTGAACTTATGCAGCTGATGCTTTCAGTGCTCCCCAAGTCAAGGCAGTGTACCAGGAATGAACTAGATTTCACATAACAAATATTTATAAAGTGATACAGTGCAAAGTCCCAGATGCTACACTGTTAGTATTTCACAGCACGGTTATTAGCCTAATGGATTTTATTTGCTGGAAAAATGTACTTGGTGTCATATAAAAGTTAAAATAAGACCATTTTACAATTTGTACATGAAAAACTGCCAGGAGTAGTTGTTTGTACATTACCATCAAAAGAAAATCATTTTTCATATTCAACGTAAGATTCAGGAGTACACTAGCCTTTATCATTTAACACTATGATATGGACAGCCTAACGATGAACAGTACTGTGCTGATTATACGGTCAGGCCATTTATTAAGTGCTAGTGGTGTTCAATAACACCCTTCCAATACAATAATTTAATAGAAATCAAACAGTTACTCTGATCCAAGAGTTCTCCAGAGGTCCTGTGCATGCAGTAGTGATGTTCCATTAACTCTGAATTTTAGTGCTTAGAGCTGATTATCAGGCAACCATAAGATTCCCTGTATTTCTGAGAAACAACCTCTTCCTACAAGGATCATATACAGACAAGGAAGGAAAATTATCTATCTGTGCCTTCTGAGATCAACCTGAGTAAAATGTAATATGAAATTAGCATAAAAGGTTATTTAATTGCTCTTCCTCTCATTCTGAAGTATGACAACAACAACAACAAAATATGCATTCTACCAGTAAAGTGTTGAAAGAGAAATGGTTATGAAATCCAGTGACTGGGGGTACTGAGGTGGTAAGATGTCTTGATGCTAGTTTGTTCTTGTCTGGGCAAGTGCTCTCACCATTACATTGTTAACTAAAATTTCCTTCTGTGATCAATTTGTACCATAAAGAATGCACAACTATATTTTCATTGGAACCAGATCAGGCATCCCCAGAAACATACAATACTCCACCTACTTGCTGTGTCCCAGACAGGCTCAAGTGGGATAAAAGTGTCTAGATGCTCAGTCAGTAGGGTATTTTAGACTACATTTTTGGATGCAGATTTTAGATGCCCAAATCCTTTTTCAGATACAGACCCTGAACTTTCGTCACATGTAATTGAAATCATCCACAGCTGGCTATCAAACAGCTAAATAAATTGTGGTCCTAATCTCAAGTGACCAGGCTGAATTACTAGGAAGCTTTCCTGCACATATCTGTGGATAGAGGCTTCTGAAGCAGTGTGTCCTTTGTGCCAAATGCTTTTAGTTGTTAGCGATTGGAAGCTGTAAACAACTGTTTTTTCAGTTCTTCAGTAGGTCTTTAAATTGAACTACTTTCTATTGTATTTCATTGAAGATCATTACATGCATCAAATGACGGTTCAAAATTCATAAACAATCTGCTTAGTTTCTGTCAAATAGTGACTAAAACTAATGTAGTATGTTTAGCAGTTGTGTTTGTTTGAAGAACACTATATGCATATGCACAATATTCATTGCAAAGCATCTTTACAGAATCATGAAGAAAAATTATGCTGTTCTGATATGATATCCACCCATTTCTTCATTCCTCGCAGATGTGCAACAAAACCACAAAGGTGCTTCTAATTATTGGTACATTCTGAATATCTACCCAAACATGTTTACAATGCTACCACTCTCTTTCCGCGAGGAAACATGGAGCTGAATGACACTTAGAAGTTAAAACAAACAACGAGAACAATTTACCTCAAACTAGTCTCTTTTCCTTCGAACCAAATGCTTGTTGTGCAGGTAGTGCACAAACGTAGACCATATTGTAGATACTAGGTTTTCACTGTCATGCATAGTTCTGAAACATATGTTTTTGTTCTCCCTTCTTTAAATTTGGTAATGCCCTTCACAATACTGTGGATTATGTTTTGCCTTATTGCTCAAAGAATTTAGACTCCGTGTGTTAAAATAGTTCGGTAAGATTTTGATTACTTTTATTGCTTTGTTTATTCTGCATGTAGGCATAAGCAATTATTTTCAAAAACATTTAATGATTTTAGATGCTTGCATTTCTTTGGTACCAACTTGAAAGACTTTCTCTGGGCATGAATCCAGCCCGTTGGAGGTGATTCAGCTGATGTCCTGAAACCAAAACAACCGCAGTCAGCCTCAAATTCTGGAAAAATCCTGAATTATTTAGTAATCTTCAACATCTATTACAAGCATATTGTAGCTGTAGTAGGCATGAACATTTGATCAGAAACCATGAGACTGAAAGGTGAATAAGCAAATACCACCAAAATGAAAATGACTAGAAAGTTTTTACCTTTTATCCCTCTCTCTGTGGTTGTTGGAGTTTGGAAAGGATCTTTAATAAGACACATATTCTTGATATATTTTGCAAATTACATTCAGGTTTCCCATCTGTGATTTTCTATGTGATTAGTATATACCAATGTGGGGAATAATGCCTTAATGATAATAATTTTAAAGGGTGAAACAGTAATGATTTTTGAATGTCCAGGTATGGTACAGCTGGTTAAGAGAAAAGCAATAGCAGCAGTCGTATTCTAAAAGAATAAACATATCTAATGGTACAGGAGTCTCTGCTTAGGCTTTTGGAAGTTGTATCTAGCAAGGAGTTTTGTTGCTTTTTCTTTTTTTTTTTTTTCTTTTCAAAATGTACAATCACAGTTATAATCCATTCTTCATATAACATCCTGAAAGTGAAAATAAATGAAGCTTTACTCCTAAACTACATGTTCACAATTCACTAGAGTTGCCAATAGCATCAACATTTTTAAAACTATTTTATCCCTTTTGGGAAACGTAAGATGTTCAACTGTGCATCAGGTTAAACTAATGTTTCTTAACAAACTTAAGGAATCTTTCTATCTGACTAATTTGTGTTTTGCAGCATAGTATAGAAGTATTTAAATTAGCTTAAAAGTGGAAAGCTGGGATTTAATTGTTTGTGGCTTTTTCATTTGCTTTAAGAGCTTTTCATCCAGGAAGGTATCAGGGTCCTAAATGTCCTCATAGGCCTTAATGGTCCTGGCCTGCCTCACCCTGTACCCCAACCCATGGCAGAGGAGCCCCATTTAGGTCAGCTCTGAGCCTGCACTCCCTGCTTAGTGCAAGGGCACTGCATCAGCTGGGGACCCCTCAACGGGTTGGCAGGGCAGAGCCACAGTCCCAGCAGGGCCATGCAGGAACAGTAGGGCCTGGTGGTGCCCTCCAGGCCCTGGCAACAAGTTGGGAAAGCGATGGGTGGTCACATGCATCCAGATTAGCTGATAATGCTCAGAATCCCTCACCTAGGCTACAATGAAAGGCATTTTCTGAAACTTCGTCATAGCTCCTCATCTTTTCACTGTTCCCTGTTCTTTTATGATGTAGCCTCCAAAATACTCTAACTGGACTTATTACTTGCATTTCTTTTAAGGGCATTATAAATGTTTTTTCTTCGATTACATTGGGGTTTCTTACTAATGGACTCCTTCCTAGAATTTATTCAAATTGGTTTGCAGTGAGTCTTAGAGTGTGAATATACTCTGATCTTAGTAAGGGAAGAGGTTTTTTTTTTAGTTTATTGTCCTTACAATGCCTAACAAACTGAAAGTTGCTACATTACTGCTATTCATACACATATCTCCTTTCTTTGCTAGCTATGCAATATGTTTTGTCTAAAAGAGACTCCAAAATGTTGCTAGCAAAGCTTAGATTCTTTCTGATTTCTGAAGTTTGTGGGTGTATTAAAAGAGTTGACATAGTTACTCTACTACAGGTGGCAAAAAAAGTTGTATAGATTATATTAAACTATATTTCATATTTCAATTTAAACTATTTGAGCTAATCTCCATATGCTCACAGATTAACATTTGTTGCACAAACAGTTCGGAATCATTGGCTCTGGCACCAAGTTTTATAGAGCTGGATGGACACCAACAACAATGACCTCCAGTGCTTTTCAAAATAATCTTTAGTCTTACAGTAGATCCTTGCTAGTTTTTCTCTAAGTTTCCACCAATGTCAGGATGAATTACTCAATGTGTGATAGTTTGAATCCCATGAGGTCTTCAAAATGTGGTCAAAAGTAAGCTAGCTTGGGCACAGCTTTATGTTGAGCTCTGTGCTACAACAGCTATGCTGCCAAAAGATAGCACAGGTACCTCATATACAAGCCAGTATGCAAACAACCTCTGTGAAATGAGTTGGTTTGTGTTTGTAAAGTAATAACCATTGTAAATATAAAACAAAGTTTCTGTTTTCAGAGTTGTAAAAGAATTCAGAATAATTCTGCTGTCTATTCAGCTTTTGGTGGAATACAAATATTGTGCAATCGGTTACTCCAGAGCAATGTGCTTAACATTCCTGTGCTGAATTTAGGTAATATGACCCGGGGCAGGGTGGAGAGGGACATGACTCCCTTTTTCTGGTAGCGAAAGCACTTTGACTGAGGCTGGCTTTAAACTTTTCTTCTGAATTTCTTCCCACCATAAATTCTAGTTGTCTATTCAGATGGATTAAATCTAATTTGGTGTCATTTTTCATCAAATATTCACACTTTGTTGTTCAAGCATCTGATTCCTGCAGAACTCTGAACAGATTGTCTACTATCTTTAGGACTTTTCAGCCTAGCCCAGTACTAAAAAGAAAATATAAACTTATCTACCAGAGTTGCGAAGACATCAGTTCAATTTTTCATCTCTTAGTTTTACTATACCCTCTGAAATGTCTGAAGTAGAAGAAGTCAGAATTCTCTTTAGAGGGTCTATATATTTAGACAGATGATTTGTGTCTGCTGATGCATTTAAAAATATATCTTATTTCCAGACATATAACATACAGTTTCAGTAACTTTATTAAAATATATTCTGCTATTTATAAACCACTGAAGGACTGTTCCTCAGGATTTATTTATTTATTTATTTATTCAATATATTATGCCTTAGTATGCCAAATTCAAATCAAGAATGCATGTTGTCTTTTGTGGTAACTTCATGGTTACAACCACGAAAATCCGTTATACTTTATTGTATAAGTTCTTACATGTTTGCTGTCTTAGTGACATTATGATAGCATTATCCTCAACAGTTCTGATTTGCAAAGGTAGGCACAAAGATACATTTACAAATATCATCCAGTGGCTTACATTGTACAGCAGTATTATTTTATCCAATTACATCTTTGGAGGTATTTGTTGTGTTATCCACATATTACAGACTGACATAGAAGCTTGGTGGTTTGGTGTTGTTTGTTTTTGTTGTTATTGGTTTTGTTTTTGTTTTAAATTCCTTATCTATACTAATTGATTCCTTTTGTTAGAAATTTCACCTCTGCTTATGCATCCGATACTTAGAGCTGGTTCTCATTAGCTGTTGAAAACCTCCCTGAAGACCATTAGACCTCATGTATTGCTGCCACTGTCTTGTTACATGCAAGAAAGCCTCTCCGTATTACCAGAAGGATCTCTTCCATACAGACACCTGACATTAACCACCTTTCAAACTGTCTCACTAGATTTAGTGGAGCAATACTTCATAACCTTTTGGACAGCTTAAACTTGCCGTCATGAAAGAAGATAAACATTTGGACAAATTAGAAATTTTATTCACAAGTCTCTCCTTAGAGAGACTGCATTCAGATTAAACCCTCTCTGCTTCTTCATCTCAAATTTCTGTGAACCAAAGCTTAACATCCTGATACAGATAATCTTTTCCTCTGGAATTATCTCTTGCCTCAGTCAAGCTTCTACAGATGGTGCCTTGATATGTGGACTATTTTCTTACTCATATAGGCCTCTCAATTTTCCTTTCAACAATTCCTACTGTGAGGAAGACACAGGTTGCAGCTTGCAACTGTTTGCAAGAAGACTCAGTTTGCAGTTTCTTTATGCAATGAAAATATCAAGGACTTACGGTACATTATACAAGAACATATATGAGTCTAGTGCATGTAGTTGATACCTAGACTTAGTCAAGCACTAGCAAGGAAGGTAATCAAACACCAGGATGACAGTGCAGTGGGGGAAGGAAAAAAAAAAAAAAAAAGGAAGGAGTAGCTGATACACTGGAGGGATGTGCTGCCATCAAGGGGGACCATGACAGGATGGTGAAATGGGCTTGCAAGAACCTCTTGTATTTCAACAAAGAGAAGTGCAAAGATTCTCCCTGCACCTGGGGAGAGACTAAAACATGCACCAGTACTCTCTGGGCGCTGACCATCTGGCTGTATTAGAAGGAGGAAAAATGAGGTCAAGGAAGGTAATACTTCCCCTCTACACAGCATCTGGAGTGATTTGTTGATTGCTGGACTCCCCAGTAGAAGAGAGACATGGACATGCTGGAGAGTCCAGCAAAGGGTCACTAAGGTGAGTAAGGGACCAGAGCATCTCTCCTATGAGGAAAGGCTGAGAGAGCTGGGACTCTTTAGCCTGGCGAAGACAGTGCTCTGGAGGGATCTTATATAAATACACAAAGGGAGGGTATAAAGAAGATGGAGCCAGGCTCTTTTCAGTGGTGTCTAGTGACAGGACAAGAGACAGTGTGCACTGACTGAGTCACAGGAAGAACTTCTCTACCATGAGGGGGACTGAGCACTGGAACAGGATGCCCAGAGAGGTTGTGGTGTCTCTCTCCTTGGAGTTATTCAAAGGCTGTCTGGACATGGTTCTGGGCAACTGACAGCCCTGCTTGAGCAGGGGCTTTGGACCAGATGATCTCCAGACCATTCTGTGAGTCTGTGAGTCACCAACCCAGAAGTATGGCATTTCCAGTAGACTGTAAGGTCAGCTGTCTGTGGTTCACTGAATCACTTTTTTTTTTTTTTCTAAACAGTATTCAGGTTTGATGAACTGTCATTTTCCATTCAAACTGTGTTTCCTTAGAAACCTTTGAGCCAAATTTGCTGCTGAGCTAACATGTGAGGAAGCCTTGAAACCTCTGACTCCACTTGTCTCTTCGGCTGCTGTAAATGTACCGCGTGGACTGCTGACATCTTGGGGGCTGGCAAGCCAATGATACAGACATAAAATACAGGGACACAAGTAAAATTTAGGAAACCTGACAAATACCTGCTAGGAAACTCTAATGCAGTAAAAGTTTTATCAGAAACAATTCTGCTATCCACTATTTTTGAGAAAAAAAATGTTCCAATATTTCACAGACTCCTTTAGTTTCGTATCATGAAAAGATGGCACATTCCCAGCGCTATGTATTCCCTGCAGAGTGTCCTTCATGAACTGGAAACCTTTCCTCAGTACTTCTTCTCTTCAGATATATTACTACTAAAGTAATCACATCTTGTTCCACATCTCTCCTATAAATATTTAGAAAAAGTTTTTCATTTTTAATGTTATCATGTATACCAAAACAAATAGAAAAAGTTTTCTTCTGTGTTGGAAAATGAGACCACAATAACATTCTTGGGATAACGTGTAACCAAGTGAAGCAACAGCTGGATGAAGCAGAAAGCTATGGCTTCCTGTTGAATGGAAAGAATTTAAATCAGAATTTGTAAAATATAGTGCAGTATTGGACAGGCTCATAGGAGTGAAAGAAAGCCTAATACAGGCCAAAATATGTATATTTTCAAATGTTTCTGGAAGACAACATCTCAATTCTAAAACTCTCCTTTAGGAAATTATTTCCTCCAGTCCAAGATAGCCCGTATACATATGCATCAGTGCTAGAGGAAGCCTGCCAAAGGTCAGTCCAGATGAAAAAAAAATATGCAGTACAATTCTTGCTACAATGTTAGATTGCAGAAACAGAAAGAGAGTCTTAGCAGCAGCCAGGAACAAAAAGACATAAAATTGGAAGAAAAATATATTCCATAATTCTAAATTTTGGTCCACTCATACAATGCTGCAAAAGAGATTACTGCAATAATGAGAGCTTTCCAAATTGTCACTGCATGTTCTGTCCTTCAAAATATTCTATAAAATATATTGTAACTGGCATTTTGAGAAATATTAAAAATGTATTAAACAGATTAACTAAATTAAAAGGGTAAAATAATTCATAAATTTCAAAGAAATAAGATATCCAAAGGAAAAACAGATTTTCATATAAATTTTTATATTTTTTACAATTCCTTCACGTGGGATTTTTTTTTTTTGACTGCACATACTCTGATTTTGTAGTTTTAGAAATTAATATTAATGCATATCTAAGTCTGTGATATGCCATGAGAATTGTACAATTTGCCTATGAATATGTAAGTCACAAGGAAGCATCATACTAATAATGTAATTACGTAACAATGTAGTAAGAATACATTGGTATAGAGTTTAAGAATTAACATTTTGATTGCTATCTCAGCCTCTTAATAGTCCTGCTCTTTTAGAACTAGTAAACCAATAATTTTCTCCTTTCTTTAGGCTTTGAGACTAATTTATAAGTGTGGAAAACAGGACAGGTGTGAATAGAACCTGGTGGGAATAGAATCTGGTATGAATGTAAACATAAACACACATAAACAACCACAGGAATAGTATTAATCTTGAATTTGACATGCACCTTTCCTTTAAATATATATATATATAAGTGTATATATATATATATGCAAAGTTATAGATATACTTTTTTAAACTCCCTTAGCAGTGAGAATTGTTCATTTTTGATGCAGGACTCATTCTAATGACAGCAACTGGATTCCTCTTAAATAAACCCCCTCCCTAAAACAGAGTATACAATTGAGAAAACTACGTAATATCTATGTAATAGACAGCTAGTAGTACCAATGGGAGTCAAGATACGAAAGACAGATAAAAAGTTGTATTTATTTACTTTAATAATTTATGTGTTTTACGAGTTTAAGATACAGGGATCAGGTAGATGCTTCAAAAGATCAAACTTTAGCTTGTTTTAAAAACAGATTTATTTGTATTATTAGAAATCATTTATGAAACAATAAGTGCTATACTAATGGTGAAAGAGCAGATTCTTTCTGCAGCAGAATCAGCTGCAATCATAAATCTTTTAACCGTATCTTTAATGACCAGCCAAATCTTCTGAAAAGTGATATAACCTATAAAACATTATTTTGTTGTTTAATCAGTAGATTAGTTTGTCAAAAGAATATAATTTGTTGTTAATAAACATTTTTTTCCTTAGAAATCTTGGAAACTTTTATAAGGATAAATTATGGACAGTTTATTTTTTCTGGAAGATACTTTATGAAAATACTGAGATTTAAGTCTGTGCCTAGGATAAATGTGTTTTATTTTTATGTAGAGATGATAAACTTAAATTTAAGGTAGCATGATAGTTTCTTGGAAATTGAGAAATCATAAAGATTTTAAATCAGCATCATGAGTTATCTGAAGCAGCACTGTTTAATTTTCTCATTAACACAAGCTGTGGTATTTTCTTTTTTGGCCATTCTAATTGACTTGTCAAAACCAGATATAACTATTTTATTTATGACCACCCTGAATTGTAACCTCTCACCAGGCCGAGTAAAGGAAATAAATTTTCTACAGTGGCCAGGTTATATATCTTATTTATCATTTGCTGAATTGAAGTTGTAATCCTGGATAAGAGAAATTAATATCTCCTTGTGAGACAAAGGACTGGCTCATAACACAAGTGTAATATAAGCACTGACCTAGCAAAGTATTTGTGCTGTGACAAACTTCAACCATGTTGATAATTACATGGATTCCACTGAGAGTTTTTATGTATTTGTATATAAAGGCCACAAGAATCATAGCCATAAATCTAACTGGATACATAAACCAGTAAAATAATAGGTTGTACATACAGTTACAGTTTTTAATAATTAATAGGATCAAGAAATTCAAATTTCACTTCTCATTACTTGCATGCATACTCTGCAACTGAAGGTAAGGTAACACCTCAACTGTGTGAGGAGTTTGGAACTTTCCTTTTTGGTTTTGGAAGACTATAACACAATCTCATAAATGAGTAAAAGAGTGTGTATATTTCAGTGATGTCACTATGAAGCAAACAAATACACAAATACAGTGAAGCTATGAAAGGTAGCCTATAATGAAAAACATTTAATTTCAGCATAACCTTTATGCAATATTTATTTGTCATTTGTTTGTAGTTTCTCTCTTTAAATAAATATTAATATTCTAAATATTCTCAAAATAAATCCACTAAGATAGCTTGATTTAAAAAAAAAAATAATAAAAAATAATAATAAAGGCATGGAAAGTTAGCTAAGAATTAGTTTTATTTTTATAATACTTAGTATGATTTTTTTGTGCAATTTGGGTATATGCATCATAAATTGAAAATGTTCCTGCCAAAATAATAATTCTGATATAAATTGTCAACAGTAGCTTGAACTTATTATTAAACTTGTTAAAAAAAACCTAGAAAATTAACTAAAAACAAAACAAAACAAAAAAACAAGAAACAAAAAAAACTTTTAACCCTGTAAAGCAGGAAGAGCTTTATTTTTTTTAAGATATTTTCTGATTATTTTTTTACCAGCTCAAAGGTGAATTAGGTGCTGTAATTTATGGAAAAGAAAAAAAAAAAAAAAAAAAGAATATGTTCTGAAATGATATTTAGAAAAATAATTCCTAGTTCTAAAGAAACACCATCCTTACATTGAGGTGTAAATTCAATCTTTATCCATTCTTAGGTAATATTGTAATATTGAACATACTCTTGTAGTCAAAATAAATACTGTTTGAACTTGTTTTCTGTGAATAATAAGTCCCATTTACCTGATCTTTTCAGTAGTTTAAGGCTTTCTAGGAACCTTTTCTATCTATTTGGCAATCTTAAGCTTAATGCTTAATTACACAGTATGAAACAGTGGTTCCTTAAGTAGATGTATAATTGGACCAATTTTTCCACTTTTTTTTACTCGAGAAACTTTTTTCAACTTTTTCTTACTTTTTTCTTACTTCTTACTTACAGAAGAAATAACTTCTGACAGTCTGTTCATGAAAGCAAATCACCACAGTTTGTATTGTTTCTTCCTTTCTGACCTCAAAGACCTTTATTTGTTAACTTTGGGGGCCAATATTTGTGTGTTTTATTTCAGAGAATGTGACATTTTAGGGGGAACAGTGGTTGAAACACACACACAAAAAAAAGGGGTTTCCTATTCTATAATGTGATAATTGCAACTTTGGAAGACACACAGTTCTCTTGGGGGTTTTTCAATGAACTGGTAGGTTCCTGGCTCCTTAACTTTGAACTTTTGAAACACCAACTCTGTCTACATTTTTAGACACTTTAAATCATTTAATAATTTGTAATTCTCAAGCTTTTATGAGAGGCTCTTGCTTTTTATCTTAGCATTGTAATACAAAGCTAGGTGTGTGTATGAATAAGTACATTCAATTTATGATAGTTTACTCACTAAAGCCAAATAGGCAAAGTTCCCATCTATTTCAATGATGGCAAGAGTAAGCTTTACTTTTTATTGTCCTTGGTTTATCCACAACTTGGATTCAACTGGAGTTTAAATCATGACAGATGTTTTGAAATAGACTGTAGTAGCTAAGAAGTAATGGAAGTAGAAGTTTTTATTTTTTTATTCCTAAAGTGCTTCTCAGTGTCGCTTTCATTAGAATACATCTTCTTCCAATTGTCAGAAACGAATTTCTTAACACAGCAAAACTTAAGTGTGGCATGTGTGAGAAATTACCATCCTGTCTATTTATGTCATCTATTCATGTGGTATGCTGTTATAGTATGGAAAATTGTATGGAAAAATATATATTAATGTGCTTTGCACTAATGATAATTTGATGGATCCAGATTTTATTAAAACCTTTGAAACAGCTTTGTGACCTATGGTATTTTATAGTTCATCTCTAGAATTTGTTTTCATATGTAGGTTTCCTAAGCACTGCTGTCATTTATATGCTGTGTAATCTAATTTTAATTAATTACATAGCATTTTAATTGCCCTGAAAAATTCCTGATCACAAACAACTTCTCAAAATAACTGAGAATAATTCAGAATGGATGAAAGAATATTGTTAATAATGTTTATATAAGTTAGGTCAGAGGAAAGTAAAATGGACCTTTTTTGAAGCTTAGGTAAATAATTTATTAATAATGGGACAAAATGTATTTAAATTGTCATACTCTATTAAAAATACAAGCCAACTTTTAGTCTAGATATGATTAATGTTTGAACCTCTCATCAGACTGGATATTTCTGGTTGCTTTACAGTGGATTTGATGTTGGTCTGGAAGAAGTGTTTGTGTTGGGAACAATGCTAATAGCTGGTTGCTTTTCTAATACTCAGTTTCAGGGTATGTTAGGGAAACAGGAAATGTATTTTAAAACCTTATAAAAATAATTATACTGTAAGCTAAATTTAATTTTTTGTATCTTAGAAAGATAACATGACTGCAAATCACAATCGATTTTAGTTTTTCCAAACCCCAATTTATTTTGTTAAATTATACACACGTTTCTGGTCATTACAAGTGGGTATGATGTAGCTATGTCCAGTGCATTACTGAAGCATAATGAAAATAAAATAAACAATAAAATTATATTTAGTATTATGCTTTGAAATTCATTCTGAATGAGATGGAGAAGAAGAAGAAAATTGAGATAAAATGTTTGTCTCATCTAGATTAGCTTCGCTCGGATGATTTCACTGGTTTTTCACTGATTTGTACCAGCTGAAGTTCTGGACTGCTAACCGAGTTTTAAAAATCACAGCTGGCTTATGCAAACCATTTTTTTTTCCTCATTCATTCATTTTTAGCTCTATTGTGTTTACACTATGATGAAATTCAGTGGTGTCTTCTCAAATTTCACCATTTCTAATTTAAATGTCACACCAAATAAGTGCAAAATCCATCACAGCAAGGGAAGCCCTGATGATAAATAAAATAAAGTTGTTTTATCATGGTAGAGTTTATAATATGTCACTAGCATTCATCTAAAACTGATGTATTATTTCAGCAATAATGTGTCGAAAGGACATATATGGACAATCTCATTAGAGATCAAATAATTTTTGTTACACTCTGTAATGTCCCAGTGGCTATAGGAGATTAAAAAAAAAAATCAATTACAGTATCACAGAATGAAAATTAGTATTTTTACTCAAATATATATATGTTTATAAATCTGTCTCAGAATACTGTGTGTATATATATATGTATTATATATTTTTAATTGGATATTTAGCAGCCAGTGGGAGGTCTCCTATTAACCTTAGTGATGGCAAAATTTCACCCCAGTATCAAAGACTTAGACTTATCAGAATGCCTAAAAATATATCCCTGTGCCAGAATAAAATGCCTTGGGGGATTTTAATGTGTTTAAAAGATTTATGGAGTTTGTTCAAGAATGATTAAGTGCCTATGCTAAATAAATACTATTTATTTATATATGACGAGGTAATCTTGTTCTTATTCATACCCTCTGGCTAATGGAAGTCAAGCTGAGAATACACACAGCAATTACTTAGACAGTGTAAAGGGATTTGAGGGTCATTGGCATCTGTTTGAACATTGTTCAGTAGCTCTAAAATGTCAGTTCCGAAGCCAAATTATACTTCATTAACCTTCCCCTTAATACACAGTTTATCATGTTGCTACCTTTTTTTACTCCCAGTGTCTAAAACTGTGATGTCAGCCCCACAACATTATTAAGAAACTTTTGTTGTCATGGTCTAGATGTTGGGTAGTATCTTTTAAATTGCCCTCTTATTCTCCTCTCTTACAGAGTGTCTCTGTTCAGTTTCTACTGTTAGGTATTGATTTAAAAAAAAAAAAAATCACAGTCAGTTGAACTGGTGTAGTTAGTACAGAGTGACAGAGTAGAAGAGGGGAGAAAAGTGAGCAAAAGAAAAGAAGGTATAAAAGAGGAAGAAGGAAAAGAGAGAGTGCTCAGGTGGCAGTATGCAATTAGATCAATGCAAAGATTTTTATAGAACATGAAAACACCTGTTTATGGAGACATTTTATATAAGAAAAATGGAGTAATCTAAACATTTTGGACAGAACAAAATTTTGAAAGTTGAGTAAATGAAGGAAATGAAAAAAAAAAGGCATCAAAACTTGAGAGTTTGTGATTTCACAAGCATCTGCTCATGGTCTGATATAATTGATCGAGAATGGAGACTAGCAAATAAATGAAAAGTTTGCTGGTGTAAATTAATTCATCTGCTGAAATAAAAGAAAAATAAAAATATAAGTGCTGCAGAGAGCTCTGGTAAACTTTGAAGTTTTTGAGTGAAGAGGAGTAAAAAGACAGATGGAATTCAGTATAGTTAAATGTAAGTTAGTACCCATTAAATAAATACATATTAGTCAGTTGATACTTATTAATTAGGAAAAAGATCTTGAAGCTACAGGAAAGAATGATATGGAAACATCAAGTCAGAGCTCAGGAGCAAACACAAAAACAGAATCAAAACATAGAAAATAAATCAAAATTTACTACATATTCCAGTACAATATCTAGGGATATTAATGAATTATCAGGCAGCAGGGCACTTTGTCACACATCAATATATTTGGAATGCCAAAAGATTGTGGATGTTCAAAAACCAAAGAAACACATTAATAAAAGACTACATATTAACTGAAAAGGAAATCTGACGTACTAGGTTCCAGTTCTGTGGTGAGGCATTTTGCTGGAGTAGTTAGACTGCTTCAAGAACTGAAATGTCATGGAGTCTGTTTGGACTCCATGAAGACCAATCAGTAGTTCTTTAGAGTACTTACCTTATATCCTTCTTCTCTACCGTATTGAAATGGACACTTAGGACAGAAGGAATTCAAATGCTTCTCTGACACCCCTAATGCTTGAATATTTTGATCTAAATGAGCAACAAAACACAGTAGCAAACAGCTAAGTTGAGATTAGATATATTATTGCAATACTGTAAAAGCTCTGTTTCACTCAGTAAGAAAGTTGATGAACAATTTATTCCAGCTAATGAGTTCTTGGCAAACTTAGAGGCAAAGTTAAAGTTTTTTCAAATCTTTATCTCATACTACTTTTCAGTTGTTAAAGAAGTTGTATGGATAGTCCTGTTTTTTGTTTGTTTGTTCGTTTTGTTGTTGGTTTTTATTTTAATTTTTATACACTGTCAGAACCTCAGCAGTTCACTGTCAGAAGCTGAATATGGTAGAACAAACCACAAGGAAGATAGTCCTGGATCTAGTTAGAGACTTTCAATAAAAATAGATTCATGATGGTAAGAAATATTGTGTCAGTCTAAAAATATTTCTGAAATAATAGTCTTCAACCTTCAGTCTATTACTTCAGCTGCTTAAGCAGTACAAGTTAACTAAAGAGCTCAGCTTTGTCTTGCAGTGTAAGTGCAGCTTATTGCCATGAATCATCTCTAAAACTGTTCGGGAACATGTTCATATTTTTCCCCTAAGAAAAAGTCAGTCTGGCAAAAATAAAACCTTTTTGGAAGAACATTTTCATTGGAAAAGTGTTTCTTAGATCCAGACTACAATTTCTAGCCAAATCTGTAGATGAATTGAGACAGCTTCTTTTTAAGACTCAAATAAGGCTGTTAAAACACTGGGTTCTTGCATTATAGTAAATGCTACAAATGTGGGACTTTCTGCTGTTGGGGAGTGTCTTCTCTTTGTTTTCATCTTTTGCTATAAATAATTTCTTATTAATTGCCCCAAAGTAGTGTAGTAATATATGGCTAAGAGGTTCATTGTTCAGATAATTTACGCAAAATTTAGTTTTTTGCCCCTTTCATATATTTCTCTGTTTCTGGAATACACTAAGGTTGATTCTTAGAGATATTTATAAACAAAATAAAATATATTATTCATGTAGTTAAATGATTTAGAAAATTTCCAAAAACTTTTTAGCATATTCCTACTAACAGCAAATTAGAAATAAACTTTGAAGTACACCTATTAGTAGATGTAACTGACCACCTGAATCTTGAGGTGTTTTTTCAGCTTTTTGACTTAGTGACAAATGTTCTTTAAGGAGAAAAAAATATCATCTATACATTACACTCAGTTTTCATTGTGCTTTCATTCTACTCCATGAACATTTGAGCATGTCAGGCACAGTGAAAATATTTACCAGTATTTATCTGAGTAGTTAGGAAGGTGGTAAAATATCTGCAGATTGACCTTTCTACTTTTTATTCATAAATGTATGAATGGAGATTGTTGAAATTATTCTTCCAGTTGCATTTCCAAAAACAAAGCTGTGCTTTCTTAACCAAGTATATATCAAGAAAAATATGTTTGGCTACTGCTACTACACAGACAGCAAAAAGCTACCAAATGTCAACAGAAAATTTTGGACTTCAGTGTCCAGGTATTTGCCCCAGTTGAAAAAAGTTGTTTTTATTCTGTTAGAACTTTTTTATGGAAGGCTCACCCAAGTACCAGTGTCAGCTATGTTCCCAGTAAGCTGTGACTGCACCATGTAGATCTCCAAGAAGAAATATTAACAACACTGCAAGTAATTTATGGTCTTGATTATATAAATACAAAAGTATCACTTTTTAGCTATATATCAACAAAATCATAGAATTATTGAGTTAACTACTGTTTGTTGGAAAACAAGTTTTATCTTATTTTCATTAATGAGAACAAAGTTTCAACCTTCTGTAGACAGTATGTAACTCATTAAATATTTTGCATGTAATCACTGTTCAGTATTTGATGGAAAATGTAGTTGCCCTTTTTTCTCTAAATGCTATAAATACTATAGCAAGTTTATATTTTGATTCACTGTGGCTTTCTCTTGTAAGGTAATTTTTCTAAGACAAATTTTCTTGGTACATAAAGGAGAATGGGAAAGAGAAAATTAAATTACATCTTTTATCAGTCAGTACAATAGCATATTGTATGTTAAAATACTTTGTGATTTGGCCAGTATATATTCATTTTTAACAAAATAAGGAATTTGTTTTTCAACAACTATGTGTTTCCATGGAGAAAAGATACTTCAGTAAATAGTTTTGGTATTGTCAAAACATGTTTTCCATCAAAATACAATGTTGATAAAAATATTCGTTAGCCTGTTTCTAAAAATAATACTAGAATAAACTGATGTTTTTTTGAATGTTATCGCAATCCCTTGCCTATGAAAACTGCATTTGCAAAGAGTGAAATGGATAGCCATTCTAAAGATGCAGTCTAGATCCAGCTCCCATTCTAAAAACATAATCTATTCCAATTAGTCTGTTTCTGCAGAGCACTTATTTGAATCCTGATTGTAAAGAGGCTCTAGTTTAGCTAATGATGTGCAATACTCCAAAAATTGCTTCTAGAACAGTTTTTTAATACTATAATCTTTAGACACCGGGCAATATTTAAAAACAGAAGATGGAGCAGAGATAGAACTGTAGAACAAAACTGTCCACCCTTTTGTTAAGTATATCACAAGATATTGGAATTTCTTTTTTTTGTGGCATGAAGTTGTGTACCTCAGTTGGACTAGATTGCTAGTAAGTTTTTCTGTTTACATGCATTTTAACTTACGTAAATATAGAGTCATTATCATGGCAAAGTACCATGATAAAAATTTTAACGGTGGTATTTCCACGATGCTAAGGGTATTTTATACCTCATTGCCTCCACAAGCAGTATAGCTTGATTATTATTGCCTTATTATTGCCTCTAGAATTAGTGACATTGGTAATTCCAGGTAATGTTAAATCATCCATTAAAAAATATAACTAGACTGCAAAAAATAGTTATGGCTTGAGATGAAAGTAACATTTAAAGGAAGTAATCTTACAGGTGTGGTAAAACAGCCTCATGGCTGCTGTAGTCAGGAAAATTATTTTCATATAACTCCTATAGATCTCTGTTAGTCAGAATATTAATTTCAGTGTTTCTATTTAGGTTTGCTGCTTACACTAAAAAGCTTTTCTGTGAAGTAGACTCCAAGTAATAGCAGTACAAAGGATCAGTAATAAACTGAACTATGAAATCTCCACTGGTTTCAGTATGGGTAAAGTGGGACAAAAATCAATCAGGTCACTGATAGGACTTGTAGTGACGAGGCAGTTGGGCCTTATTTTGTAAGCATTATTCAGTCCATGAATTCAATCAATTCCAAGCACAATATCACTATAAATAATAACATTTTTTGTGTGAATATTGCTTCTTCTGGCATTCTTACGAAAGTCGCTGTTGAATTTCTTCCTTGAGTATCTCTAGTTCCAACTACCAAATGATAACGTAGAAATAATTAGAGATAACATTTGGCACTGTGGAAGAATGGATCACTGATATTTTCCAAAGGGAAGTAGAAAAAGTGACATATAAATATGTGAACATATAAAATATATCAAAAAAATAAAGTTGTTGTCATGGCAATCTTTTTCCATTGTGACAGAGAGGAAAGTTGGGGATGAGAAACATATGCAGTGAAAGATACACGACTTAAAGTAAGCACAAGAGAAATGTAAGAATAACACAACCAGTGTATTCCACTCAGATAATCAAGCAAATTGCCAGATTAATCTTTCTTTCCCTCTTTGTCCCTTACTGAAGTCTCATTTGTTTTTGAGAGAAAACAGTTTTGTAAAACTGTTTCCCATCCAGCTCGAAACAAAGCCAAGGCTGAATACAAAGCTTTAGACATGAAGTACAAATGAAGGAAGGTTCCATTTCAGAAACTCCAGCCAACATCCATCTTGCCAACCTTTTCCCTTCAGTCTTGCTGTATGACTTTTATCTTGTCTGTAAAGAAAAGCAACATTTTGTGTTTTTATTTTCTGTTCATACCAATTCATACTGTTACCAAGCATCTGTTGCAGAAGTGAGGCATGGTTCTAACTCTGGCACATTTCTAACTTCTTTCCTCTCTTTACCATAGAGTTTATGATGGTATTTGTGAATAGAAAAGTTATGAAATACATGTTTTTATGCCTTGCCAGTTTCACTGAGTTTCATTTCAATTAAGTTTCACACAAACCCCAGAAGTTAAAATAAATTATGGCATTACAATGCACTTGCTAGTAAATAAGACCACACATTTTCACAATTTATACTAACAGAACTAGTAAATTGTGCAAATATATGGTCATTTAAAGCATGTTTAAAATCAAAAAGCTTTGTATTGGAATCACAGGATCATAGAATATCCTGAGTTGTGAGGGACCTACAAGCATCACTGAGTTCAACTCCTGGCTCTACACAGGATCACCCAAAAATCAAACCATCTATCTGAGGGCATTGTCCAAATGCTCCTTAAACTCTAGCAGTCTTGGTGCCATGACCACTTCACTGGAGAGCCTTTTCCTGTGCCCGACCACCCTCTCAGTGAAGAACCTTTTGATGGAATGGTAGGATCATAGAATCATTCAGATTGGAAAAGATCTCTAAGATCATCTAGTCCAACCTTTAACCTAGTACTAAAGTCCACCACTAAACAATGCTACTAAGTTCTACATATACATTTTTCTTAAAGACCTCCAGGGATGTTGACTCAACTGCTTCCCTGGGCAGCCTATTCCAATGCCACACAACTCTTTCAGTAAAGAAATTTCTCCAAACATCCAATCTAAACCTCTCCTGGTGTAACTTGAGGCCATTTTCCCTCATATTATCTCTTGAAACTTGGGAGAAGAGCCCAATTCCCACCCTGCTATAGTCTCCTTTTTTAAGGTAATTGTACAGTGCAGTAAAGTCTCCTCCTGAGCCTTCTTTTCTCTAGACTAAACAACCCCAGTTCCCTCACATTCTTACACTCCTTGTAAGACTTTTTTCTAGACCCTTCACCAGCTTCATTGCCCTTCTTTGGACATGAAAGAAGTGTTTCCTAACATCCAGCCTGATTCTCCCATCACAGCTCTATACTGTTCCCGCAGGTCCTGTCACCGGTCACCAGAGAGAAGAATCACAGAATCACAGAATCACAGAATAGTCTAGGTTGGAAGAGACCTCCAAGATCACCAAGTCCAACCTCTGACCTAACACTAACAAGTCCTCCACTAAACCATATCACTAAGCTCTACATCTAAACGTCTTTTAAAAACCTCCAGGGATGGTGACTCAACCACTTCCCTGGGTAGCCCATTCCAGTGACTAACAAGAGATCAGCACCTGCCTCTCCACTCACCTTGTGAGGAAGCTTTAAAGCTCCCTCAGTGTTCTCTTCTCTAGCCTGAGCAAACCATAACCAGACTCTTCACCATCTTTGGTGCCCTCCTTTTTTAAAATGAGAACAAATGTTTTACCATTTTTTGGAGCAGAGGATATTTAATAAGTGTATTTTGTGGGAAGAAATGAAGAAAAGTTGGCTTTATAAGCATTTTAAAGGCTTTCATCTGTACCTAAATATATACAATTCAATATTAGAAATACAGTGAAGGTATTAAATCCATTGTTGAAGCACTAGACTGGGATTTGCTCTAAGAGCTTGGTCAACTGACACACAACCTGTAATTAAATATAACAGTTAAATTACACACACACACACACACACACACAAAAAAAAAAAAAGTTAAATTACATCAGATTTTTCATCTTCTGTGTTTTTTTTTTGTTGTTGTTGTTGTTTATTGGTTTTAGTTCATGCAACATAATTCATAAATAAGAAAGTAAACATCAGTCACTATTCATTTTGAAGGTGATCCCTTCCCTTAGTCTGCAGAGGTGCATAGGACTTGCTCATACAGTCCATCTCTTACACTCAATCACTGGCTTGAGAAACAGATGAAGGTTGAAAGCATGCAAAACTTAGTCAGTACATCAGGGGAGTAATTCAGGAAGTCAGTCCCTCTTTATGACATTAGTGCAACTGACAGCTATGGAAAGAGGCAGAATCTGTTAACCATGCTGTATCTCAATGCTGTGCTTCTTTCACAAGAAAAGCCCTACAAAATCTTACATTCCCCAACCCACTCACCACGGAAACTCCCCCCAGTCTGATCCTAAGAATACAATGTTTTTGAAATAATTGTTATAATTTTCAGTTTAAACTAAATCTTTGGGAAGAAATTAAGATATAGTCATATCTCTAATAATAGATCACTAATATTTGTGTGTATTTTAAAAAAAAATATTTTAATTGGTGTTCCCCACATTATTTTTTAAGGAAATGTTTTTTTTTTCAATATACTTTATACAGTTAATATGCAGAATTTAAGACTGTACAAAAATTGGTATAAAGAATTTGCTGATTAGATTAGCTCTTTCATTAGTGTCCAACAAGTCCTTTCTCTATATAGATGCAAATTCCAGTATTTTTCCTCAGATATTCCTATCTCTTCCTTGAAAATACAGTTTTTATAGTTAGTTTCAGAGCCAATTAGATTAAGTCTAGTTGTTCAGAGCCCACACTAGTATGGCAAGTATTATTCAGATAATCAGATAACAATACAAAAGTGACTTGAACTAATTGGATATTTACCATAGCTAACGTGAGATAGTCAAGTGAGTTGCTAGGCAAAATCTTTTTCAATAAAACTATCAGATGTAACCAAGGCCTTTCATAATTTTTGTTTATGGTTCAAAAAGAATATGCATTATTTTGTGGAAAACTAGAACCTCCTTTATCATTAGTGCATCAAATATTTAAGAGCATCAGATAAACCTTCACACAGAAAAAATCAAATGCAGATGAAATGCAGATGGTGGCATTATTTGCAATGGATAGTACAGCAGATCACATTATAAATTGTTTATTTAAAATTTGGTTTTTCATTTTCTAGAATCATTCAAATTGGGTGTATGTAAATTCCAGTTCACAGGGAAACTGAACATTTTATGGCCTGAAGAGGTAAGATTTATATAGAGAAACTTTTCTGCAATGAATAGAAGAACATTTGTCCCACAGCAGAGGCAGAAAATAGTGTGACTGAAGCATTCACCGTGGTGCTAGTCTGCAGCTGAAGATTTTGTTCTGGTGAAAAAAATACAACTTTCAGTGGAAATGAAATAGCTTACAGTGGAATAGCTTACTTATCTATAGCTTAGGTGACCTCTGCCCAACATCCTAACAATGCTGAGCTCCATGCTAGTTCTTCCCAGGTTATATTTAAGTATATAAATGTAACTTGCCTAATTAATAGCTGTTGTGTTTGCTGTAGATTTTAAAAGCCAAATACTGCAATGCCTACAGCTTCAAAGTTTAACGTCTTCATATATGTAATATGTAGTTTCTATATTTTGTAAAAAAGCGTTAATAATGACATGTAATTCAAAGGTATGTTTTAAAAGTGAATATACTAAAGATGAAGAAATGGCCAGACATTTCCACACATCTTGGTATTCATGCATATAGGTTATGGTGGTTTTTTAATATGTATACAGGTTTATATGTTATATGTATATATATGTGTGTGTTATATGTTATATATATGTTTATATCTATACAGGTTTACAGGTTGTATGTAAACCTATGTATACAGGTTTACAGATTGTTTTAAAATACTTGCTGTAATCAGATCAGTGCCAAACATATTCTATAAATGAGTGACTTCAATGAAGTACAGTTTAGGATAAACAGCTTGGTAGCTGCAGCTTGTAGCACAAGTCCATCCTATTGTCTTTCAGTTAATTTGCTAAAGATTAATGAAATACATATAAATATATATCTTCTTGTATTTCCTGATTTACTTGATGAGGGATACAGGGGGATGATTCCATTTTAGACTGACAGTGCCAGTGACATTTCAATCTTGGCAAAACTGCAGTGCTATTATTGTTAAAATAATTAAGAGTTGTAAACTGTTGACCTCCTCCAGACTCTCTACTTGACTTTTTCTTACTGTCAAAAAGCTCAAGAGAAATGCCAGAAACCAAGAATTCATAATCCTGTGCTCAAGTATTGCAAAGTGTAATGGTAGTGTTGGAACATGAATAAGACAGAAATAGAAGTTACATAAACAACACAGCTGACCTCTTTTTATCAGAGTTTACTAGAACAAATACTGTGCCTGAGAAGAGAAAAGATAAAGGCAAAATATGACCAAAATAAAACTGCCACGAAACAATGTTTCAGTTAAAAGATACCTGGAGATAGATGCATAGCTGGATTTTCACTCAGCCGGGTTCCTCAAAAGCACTTTAGCGATAATGTTCACCACTTTAGGCGCTTAGATACCCATTTAGGCAACACTGATATCACTAACTGCCACCTCTCTCCAGAGGCAGGTACATTCTCTCTACATTTCAGTTTCTGCCCACGAGTTTGTGTTCATGGCATAAGTTTTGATTCCACACCAGTTATCTTAAGCCTTAGTTGAAGCTCAGTCACAAAGGAAGACTCCCAGTCTAAGCACCTTCTTCTTCAGTGGACTCAATTTTGTAGGCGTGTTTGAACCACAAATATGAAAATAGAATAGGATAAATTTGCTCCAGGTCAACTATTTATATTTTTAGTCATATCGTAAGTCCAGTGCACTAGGAAGTCTTACAGTAAAAATGAAGATTTCTGTAGGATAAAAGACCCAGCTGATATTCCTGTGTCAAGATAGGTAAAATATTGATTTAAATCTGTCCTGAGTATTTTAAACTACCCTTTAAGCCACTGGGCTATTTGTTACATAAGAACTGTATGTTTCTGCTTATTCCCTCTGTCTTGGTTCCCACTATGCCCATGCAAACACAAATGAGGAAAACGGGAATTTATCATCTTGCTCCTAGAAAAGGAGAATACAGATTCAGGATTGCATCCTACTTCTCGGCCAGTTTAATAGATTATCCATTCAGATCATTTTGATGATCCTTCTTAATGCATCTAATTCTGTGAAATGCAGCAGCTATTGATTTCACTAGTTGACAATATTGGCATGAAAATCAGTGGAAAACTGTGCAATCATTTCTTACAAACTTTACATGAAAATGTTGATTAATTTTTTGGTTGTTCTGAATATAAGAAATCTTACATCAAAACTGGGTTTAATTAATTACCTGCCCATTTTTCTTTCAATCAGTGTTTTTTCCATCTCAATTTATATTTTATTCCCTCTATGTGGAAATAGTACAATTTGATTCTCTCTCTGCTGTGATAACTACTTAACAGCAACTAGGAAAGCTGAAACATTGCTTTCAAAAAATTCTGCATTTTGTTAATTTATTTATTTCCTTCCTCCACACATCCACACATTCTACATTTCAATTTTCCTCTTTGGTTTTCAGTAGGTACTTTTTTTTTTCTTCTTTTTTTTTTTCTTCTTTTTGTTTTTTTTTTTTTGGCTTTTTGTTGCTTCTTTGTCCAGTGTCTTCCATAGTGGAACTTTCATTCATAAATAAATATTTTGGTCTTAGAATAGTAATAAATAATGATGCTATCTACCTATAGTACTGTCAGGCTTAGTCTCCAAAATAATAAAGTTTGTCTTGAATACTGAGGACTAATTTCATTAAGCACATTCTGGAGTTGTTCTAAACAAGGATTCCAGATGTTGTCATGAACTGAAAAGAAAAAATACTCATACAAGTGGGCAGCACCTAATATCAGCACTTGCCTGGTACATAGCAGAGCCTATGCTGAAATTCCAGCAATAGGGTTCATTCCTAGTATGAGTTTCTTTCTATCTAATTACTTTCCTGTTTAATTCATCCTCCTTCCTTGAGGAGCGAGGAAAAGGCAAAACAAAACAAGAAAAGAAAAAGCCTTAAAAATAGCTTCTTGGAGCAGTTCACAAAGTTTGCTGTTTATAGTTGCTTCTTTTGGAGTTTACCAGTAATCACTGGAGATACAAAATATCTGGAGGGAACAGTGGTGTGACAGGTCTCTCTGTTCAGGAAAGAATGATAGCTAGAATGGCTCCCAAAGTCTGCAGGGGAAAATCCCCGTAACATTGGCTGAGGTACTGAAAGAGTCTGGCTTTACATTTGCTACCCAGACCAAAAAAAAAAAAAAAAAAGAAAAAAGTGAAAAATGTGATTCTGAGTAAGTAATTTAAGTGCTTCATATTTCTGGCATTGACATTTATGTCATTTCTGGTATTGTCCTGGAATTAACAACATGCAGAATACCTCCTAGCACTGACTGAGGTTTAGTATGTCTGCATTTCCCAGCTGATAACTGAATTCCATACTGGTGTACTGGTAAGAGTCAGATATGGATGTGACAGGAAATTATTTAGTTGTCCTTGAAAAGATCTTATTTTAGAAACAATTGATGCTTTGGAAAGAGCATGGAAATGGCCTAGACTATAGGAAAGGAATTGTCTTATTTGAAATCACTAAATAGTTAGAAACGTAGGCATGCTAAGTATTAAGAATTCTGATGCTCAGCTCCTACAAGCGTTTCCCAAAGTGGAAAGGAAATGAGGAAATGTCATCCTTTAAAGGAAAAATACAACAACATCCATTTATGTTGTCTGAAGAAGTGTGAATACAAAATAGGGCATGTAAAGTCCCACATGTTGCTACATTTACAATTTAAAGAAATGGCTAAATTGTGATTTTTTATTTTTATTTTTACTTTTTTTAAGAAACACATTGTTGGCCATATACTACTTTGATTCAGTGATACTTGCTAGGAATAATTGATAATATCATATATCATTCAATATTTATTGCTAATACACAAATAATGAATAGATACTTTGGCTAATCTGACAGGTACCCTTGGAAAAGGAATCATTTTTCATTTTTAGTTTAGATGTATTTTCTCTAAACTGATTATTTTCCATAGACAGTACTAATTGATTATCACAATAACTGAAAACACACCCAGACACTGCTGTTGTCTGATGTTCTCTGTGTTTTAGGGTTGCTTTTTGTATAAGAGAAAGAGTATTTTAAGTGAAACAAAAAACCCCAAATGAAATATGTAGCCATCAAAATCTCTGTGCGAAGAATTTTAAAGCAAATACTTTACATTAGTTGGGATTAAGGATTATTTAATGTGCTTTTTATCCACAAAATCTCTCAATTGCTATTTGCAGAAGCAAACTGGCTACTGCAAAATGCTGCCAAGGCAATTTGCAGAATTTTGTTTGAAATTAAAAGCAGGAAATGACATAAAAAATCTTCAAAACATTCCAAGTACTAACACAAGTTTTATTTGTGAAACTTAGAATGCAAAGCCTGATGAAGGAGGACTTTTAAAGTGAAGATAATGGAAAAAAAGGAAAAAAAAATGAATTTAAAAGATATACATTCCAAATGTAACCATGATTTGTCCATTTTCTCCACTAGAAATAGCATCAATTGTTCTATGAGAAATGTCCCAAGAGTAAATGCTTCATTTAGATTTTTCTTTCTTTTTTTGTTGTTTTTGTTGTTTTTGTTGTTGTTGTTGTTGCCATTAAACAAAGTAACAAATGTCTTGTTACAAAACAAACAAAAAATCATTTAAACCATAAATCTGATATAATGTAGAAGAAAAATCTGTTCTGAAATGGTATTTTTTTTTTCTAATTCTTCTCTACAACAAAGTAAAACACATGAAGTACAAAAAATACCGTTTTGTGTCAAAATAAATTCCCCAGTGTTTAAATAAAATCTCTGAAGTAATAATTTATTAAATCTTGAAACCAAATCTGTTCAATTAATTGCATGGGCTGTGTTTCATTACTAAATCATGACTTTATGATAAAGTCGACTTTGTGGTAAGTGACAGAAGTTCCATCCTTCAGATGCTCAGGCCAGGTCAGATAACGAAGCATAAGGACACTCATACTAGAAGTCCTAATTATTTTTTTCTGTCTATGAATTTTGGGGCATCCTGCCCCAAATCTCACTTCTAGTGAGATTTTTTTCCATCTGTAAGAAAAGTGAGGTTTCCAGTTTTGTAAATAAGATGCTGTTAGGAAATATATAGTCTATTAATACTGTAGTTCATACTTTGTTTAGTCTTTTTGTGTACTTAGATAGGATTACCTTTGCCTCATTTCTTTCTCCTTTTTTTTTTTTTTTTCCCATTTCACTGGTCCTTCAAATCATTTCAATATTCAGTCAGCCTAACAGTGTCTAACATTTAACATAGAGATAATCCCTCTGCATTGTATCTTTTAATCAAGTGTCCAAAAATCACGTCTAAATATATTATTTTGCTATAGAATGGCTTCACTTTACTTTAGAAGTCCAATATCCCAAAGCTCTACTTTCATACACTCCTCCCAAAACAGGAGAACTTGTGGTACTGTGCACCCAAGGAAACCTCCAAACTTAGAGAACGTGCCTTAGTTGAGTTGCTAGTCACAGAGAGCAAATAAAGGTAGTCAAAAACAAAATAAAAGAACAATTAATGTATATATGTATATATATATAAGTAGATAGATTGATAGATAGATAGGCAAGTTAAAGAATATTATTTCTGAAGATTAGGCTTTCATTTTCCCTAACTTTACCAGTTTTCTGTAAGTACAACACAAAGATGTTTTAATAAGGTGAATAGTAATAGTATACCTGCCATTAAATTCTATTCTGTGCACACGTGCTATACGTTTTAAGCATAGATTACTGTAGTAATGTATATAGTTGAATATCCCTAATTAATATATTTCAGAGTTTACATATAATCATACAGAATAGATGCTCATCATATCACGTCCAGCAGTACTAAGCCCAAATTTATCAAATATCTTTTGCAGAACAGCAAAATACAGGAATATGAAAGCTGGTAAGGAGAAAAAAAATGGTATTACAACTAAAGTTAGCAAAAACTATCTTGTAATGGCTCATTATTGTAGTTTCTACTAATACCAATTAGAGCAGATGAACTATAGTGCAGAAAGACACTCTAGCCTATTTCCTGAGATAACAGCAATGTAAACAACCAGACATTTATACAGCCTTGGGAAAAAAGGCAAATGCCAACTTCCCACTGAATGCTTGGCATGAACTGACAGTAGCAACGTCACTAGGGGTTTCAAAATCAGCTGTCAAAACATCTCAAAAAAGTCCCCAATACATTCTAACCTTAAGAAATCTCAATGATGGATTATAAATCTAGAATCAGACCCTTACTCTTCATCTTGTAGCAACAGAAGTTAAAATATGACTTGAGTTGGGCTATTGGATGAAGAAACATTTTGACTTCAATTTAGAGAGGTATATATTTACATACATCCATGATTTCATATTATAGCAAAAACTGAAAAAGACTAGAACTGTATACTTGTTCCTATTTTAATACATACTTTCAACTGGCTCATTATATTATGCCAGTCATAACAGAATTATTCTATATTTTGCTTAAAGAAAATTCCTCTTCCTAGGAGGATTTTCTCAGGTGCTAGACATTTTGTTTCTAGATGAAGCTGATTCTTCAGGTCATCTTGCCAAATACAGTATTTTCATAGGTCATCATAAGACATATTAAAGACTTTCAAGATTCTTTGAACCACTCTTAAAAAAAAAAAAAAAGTCCATTGTCAACTTTATTTTGTAAAAAAAATATTGAATTTGGAAATTTCTAATGTATGGATTAAAGCAATTGTGTCTTTTATTTCAAGAAGTGATAAGTATTACTGGTGTTTCATTAAAATAAAAAAAAAGTTATTTTAGATACAGTGATGGTACTGACACCATTAAAAATTAACTGCAGTATGCTAAAATTCTCATAAGGCATAAAATTTAACCCAAAGATTTTTAGACATCTTTTTTAGTCTAAAAAATAAATTGTACTTGAAGTATTATTTTTTTGTTTATTTTCTGGTGAATTCAGTATAGAAATAAGTTTATATATTTTATCGTGTTAAAGAATACTAGTCTGTCTGACTCAATGCACCACTGTCATCCTGGAATGTCTAACATATGGGAAATTATTCCTTGTATCTAAATTTCCTGATAGACTTGTCACAGTAGATTCAAAATTTAGGGAAATTGGTATTTTTTCTTAACATATCGACTTTGACTCAGTGACATGAGACAGTTATGAGCAGTATAAAATCTGCTATAGTAGTACTTAGATTTTTCTCATGGTCTTAACATATTTTACTGACATGCAGTATTTACATAAATAACAAAGTAGCACTGTCAGAATGTTCAAGATTTATCAGTACAATTTATCAATTGTTAAATTGAAGCAACCATTTTAAGCATTCACCATTAGAAAAGATCTGTTTTTCTTCTTAAAGAATATGTTTTCAGAATTTTGTCCTGTAAGGAAATATTTTGTCAAAAATATGAGTATAGTCACCATTGTACATGAAAAATCTTGCATGTGATTAATCAAGGTATGTAATTAAGGTTTTATTCAAGTTTTTAAAGTTCTGTTTAAACACCAGACCACATACTGCTAAACAGGAGTGTGCACTTACTCCTGTTTTAACAGATACCTTGAGATGGGTCATTACATTATGCTAGTCATAACAGAATTATTCTAATTTTTTGCATAAAGAAAATCCCTCTTCCCAGGGGGATTTTCTTAGGTGGCAGGCATCTTGTTGTTTATCTAGGGAAAGCTGATTCTTTAGATCATTTTGCCATATCCATTTTTTTCATAGGTCATAAGGAGACAAGCTGTCAAATTTTATAAATAAACTGCTGGATAACTTCTAGTTGCTGAATAAAAGCCAAATGGCAATGCACTCATTAAAATGTTTTGAGAGAAAAAAAATAGGAGGAGATACGGGAAGTAATTAAAGTATCTGATAATTTTCAATATCTGCAGAAAATATCCTGCCTTTTGAGGCTGATTTTTTCAAGAATGAGTGATTAAAAAAATCATTAGTCTTAGATAATTATAGCATTTGATCAAGGCACTTTTCTGTGTATGAAAACTATTTCAGAAATTTGTTTAGGAAGCCTGACTTTCAGATACGTTTTATTTTATGTGTATATGCATGTCATGTCAAGTATGAAGCGAATAACCATTTGTAAATGCCACAGAAGATATATTAAATCAATTTATTAAACAGAACGAATTTTCCAAATAGACATGTGGCTAATTATATGGGTTATTCATCATATAACTAGAGTAGAGTTAGAGTAGAGGATTTGGCACACAAATAGTCCCAGTCCCAAAAACGCCCATTTCACTTTCAGGAAATCAGAGATTTTGATGAATTTTGTCCAGATCCAGGGTCTGATAACAAGTCCATCAATATTAACAAAAATTGACATAGATGAGGTTGTATATCAGGTTGCTAAGCTAAAGCTTGCATTACAGGATTAAAAATCAGGTCTGATATGTAATTTTACCCTGTGAAACATTCTATTTGATTTGTTCATCACCATGTACATGCCCTAAAATGACAGTAGATGTTTGACTTCCTTCAAGAAAATTCTGGAGAGTACAAAAGACAAATATATTGGAAAGGAATCCATGAAATACTGTAAATTCTTAGTCCCTTAACATGACATTTGGTTCGAGGCAGAAACACATTTGGACTTCCCCCACTGCAGAGGTGTTTTAGCTGAAGTGACATGAATGGCATGGCTGATGTTAACTGGCTAACCAAGTCAGTTAATGTTCCTAAGAAATAATGATACTTTCTTAGAATAAGAAAAGGTTGCACTTCTAACTCTGAAAAATTAAGGGAATATTAAGGGAGTATTTAAGGAAATTTAAGGGAATATTAATTCAGGAACTTCCTTATCTGGAAGTAATAATTTAGATTCTGCTTTCCCTTTTTTATCTGTGACTTCACATAGTGAAATTTGGATGGCTTTGGTATAGTTGAGTGTAGAGTTTTACCTATATAGCTGTTTTATTTTTATTTTTATTTTTTTTTCTAAGTTGTTGAAATTTTGGCCACTCTCTCATAAACAAGAAGAAAAATAGAAAAATGTAGGGAGTATTCATGTAGACATAACACTGAAAGTTTCATAAATCACCCAACTTTAGTAGGTATTTTAAATTTTGATAGTCCAGCTATCCTTTCTCACTCAGATAAACTGTTCTCTTCCTACCAAGTTAAACTTAAAAATTATGGTAAGCATAACATGCAATCATTATCTAAAAAAGCACAGACTGTAATGAGATCTAGAAGTCCAAGAAATTGTATGTTATCAAATTGGTGAAGATATTAAACATCTGTGTTATGCAACATTTATCAAAAAGCTGTCTCTCAATACAAAACGGAAACAGGTCAGATTCAGTAGAATGTCCTTACTTAGCAATATTTAGAGGAGAAAATACATGGTCCCTCTAACTGTAAAACAGTTATGCAGCTGATGCAAATTCACATTAGATATCTCAGGACATTCTTTAAATCAGCTTTATTCAGACATGGAATCAATTATCAACTACATTATGATAAGACTGTCTGAATACATTATTTTGAATTATGATCTAAGAGAAAATGTCCCTATCACAATTTACAGTTTTTACAATTTTTACTTGGTGCCAAGCAAACCGTTATCAGGGTAGATATCTTTCTATGATCTCCCCCCAAAACGACAAAAATATTAACAGGCAACTAAGCATTTGTGATGTCCATGTTCAAGATGCCAGAAAATAAAAACTAATTATTTTGAAGATTAAACTGAATTCAGCATCATCAAGTTTGAACATGCTTTGACCTTACATCCATAAACTAATTTTGCTATTATAAGGATTTAAGTTCTTTAAAATATTTATATTTGGAAAGGACGAATAGTGGTTAGCTTTTTTTTTTTGCCTTTTTTTTTTTTTTTTTCTTCAAGTGATTATAAGTGATTACCTTTCTGAAACAGTCATTATGAAATATTTTCTTGAAATATTTTCTGAATACTCTTAGGCAAAAAAGGTAGTTATTAAGTACTAAAGAAGTGGAACCTTCCTTTAAGTTTTCATACCATAAGAATTCTTCAATACTTCACATAGAAATTATTCCTCAACACTGGAAAAATGACATACAGAAAATTTTTAAAGCCTAACTTGTCATTAAGGTACCAAGATACATTTAGGCACATTGTCAAAGAGGGAATTATGTGCCTTGGTAGGACTTAGGTACTTAAATAATTCTGAGGATTTGGATATTCTTCTGTAGAAATAAATCATTAAGCTAAAATTATATAAAGTTTTTAAATTAGAAGATTAAAATTCCATGCCATTTTATGTATTTCATACCATAAATTGATCTATATTACTGCTTTGAGGGCCTTGGTGAAATATTGTGACATTTTGGGCACTAACAAGCCAAGAAGTATGGCAGGGTTTAAATAAAATCAGTCCATATCCTTTGGAAGTAAACCTAGACCTTGTTTTTTCCCTTCGTTCCTCCATCTCTTTTTACAGTTTATTAGTACACTGCATTCCTGATGTGTATTGAGCTGAAACAAATTTTAGTGCTAGAGCTTACAGATCTTTCCACAACTCCAGAATGTTTCCTTTCCTCATGATGAAGAAATATATACTTACATATCTATCAAAGCCCACTCTGTTTTCCATCACAACACTGGTTTAGCTGACTGTTCCCTTTTTATGTGTGGAGCACACATTGCTCTTAGCGCCTGTTTTTCTTTTATCATAAATCCCAGTCCCCACAGAATAGGAAGATATTTGTTCACATTACTTCTGTTTTTAAGTGGGAACATGAAGTTCAGATTCTGAAATATATTTGAAAAGAAAAGTCAGAGCTGTTGTTATTAGAAGGAATTCAAACTTCTCGAAACACTGACATGAAAAATTGCACTCATTGTTATGGGATAAGGTCAGCAGTTCAGATGGAATCTATATTACAGGCAGTCCCCCAAAAAATGAAACTGAAGGAATACTGACAATATATTTCTAAAGCACCTTTCTCTATGCTCAGTTATGTTATTCATAAGAGTGTGGTGGCCTCATAGCAGAGACAACAAGGCAGTGACTTACAGAACAGCCTTATCACAACATGTATTAAAAAGTACATGTAAAATGTACTGTTCCTGGATTTTATTGTCACTTCTATTCATTTTGGCCTGTTTTTAAGGAACTATGAATAACAGTGTTGTTAATGGAGGCGTATTTACTTCTAATGGAGGGGTTCTATGGTACAGGATGGGCACTTAATCTTAAGGAAATACACTCAAGTATTACAGACAAAATTCTGTCTCAGGGAATCCTAGGAATGACAGTATGCAATATCAGTGCAGGGCTTGAATTACAAATAAATTGATCAAATTATCAAATAATAAAATGTGTTAACTGTGTCTCAATCGGGCTTTCTTAGGGAAACCAAACAACCATAAAAGATCATCCTGATTCTTGGACCAACACAGAATATTTGAATTCCTCATTCTAAACTGTTATATGAACACTTAAATAGCAACAATAGGTTAAATGTTTCATTTCATATTTGCAAGGGGATCATTTTGAACATATAGAATAGTCTCATTTCATTAAATTATATTGCTGTACAGAAGACAGACTGCTGTAATATTTTGCTGATTTAGGGTGTTCATTCATAATGTCTGATAAAAATGTCGTAAATAGTGGTGAGACAAAGGATGAGATTTTCTAAGCAGCAGAGCCAACCAACTGTTGTTTGCTCATCTAATGCTATGACATCATAACACGCAGCACAGACTGCTCTCCTGTGGATGTGGAATGCAGTGTTACATTGCATTGTCAGTTTTCTGAGTATCAGCATAAGAAAAATGCAGATACTCAGCATTTTGGGGAAATGCTTGGGAAAAATGGTTGGACTGCTTTATATATATATATATAATTTATGTTATATCAACAATCTTCTGCAGGCATTTCGCTGAGATGTATTAGTTGGAAACCATGACTAAGCTAATTTTAGCAGCAACTAGAAAAAGTCTTATTAATTACTACAAAGGTCCAAGCTGTTGGATACCATAAGCATGAGATTAATGTCACTATGTTCCAAGATTACTGTGCAGGGAAAGATTATCCCTTGCATTCTTCAAAATTCCACCTCAAAAATTTAACCCTATTAGCTGCTGCACAGGCGCTGGTAAGCTTATGTTTTCCTTTCTGTACAGTAATTGTTGAATTATTTTACTGATAAAATACATTCTTTGCAATTTGTCAAAAAAAAAAAAAAATCCCAGTAATTGTATTTATTGATTTATTTTTGTCAAGTGAACAAAACAGAATGAAGTGTAACCAAGAAATATTTTAAATAGGTGACTGTGGTGCTTAACATTAACTAATAAGTGATTGTTTTTTGTCTTGGAATTGCTGAAATGCATCTTTCTGCTAAACAGCAATTATTTGGAATTACATGTAGCTAGCTATATTCAATGCAAGCCTGAAACCCACTGCTGGAGTAATGTCCACAAGGACACACCATGCCACAAACTAGCATCAAAGCCAGAGGGAAGGTATCCGTCTCAGTGCCATACTTCATCTGAAAAAAAAAAGGCTAATTAAGTCAGGTGTTGAGCTACTGCCAGCATGACACTATTGCTTTTTGTGTGTAAGTTAGTAACTCTGCAAGGTACTGCACACTGCACATGTTACACACCAAGCTTAGAAGACAGTTCCCTTCTATTCTGTTAATGATTTAGGTGCCTGTTTAGATGAGAATTCCGAATCCTGCACATAGGTATGCTGGAGCTTTTCTCCTTAAAAATGCCAGTTGTGCCTAATTCTCAAAAACTCTGTTGTTGGATTATATATCAGAGACCTAGCAGTGCAGTCAAAACATGCTTACAAACTGCCTTTTCAGTACCGTTTTAGCCAAGTCAGATTTTACAAGTCAGATGAAATACAGCTGCAAGTTTATTGAGCTCCTTTATGCCTCTTAAGCAAGTGCTTGCTCAAATATGTAAATATTTCTTGGACATTTCTAGGTTTTCAAACAAACAAACAAACAGACAAAAAAAACAACAACACTACTTTTTTTTTTTTTTAATAATTTTTATTTTTTTTACTGTGTAGTTATTTTCACTCACCAAGGCTTTACATGTTCAATGATTTCGGGTACCTTCAGGGTGAGACCCTGAGACTGAAATTTTAGAGTAAATTCAACCAGTAAAAGTTTAAATAGACAGCTATCTCATTTGTGATCTTTCTCTAACTTTTTTATGAATCTAGCACATAAACATTTTATCCTTCAGTAATAAATAAAATTCTTTATAATGAGACAGAAGCTACTGACCTCACCCCAGTCGTTACTTTCACTGTTTTGCATATTCTTCTTTCACCAGTTAGTCTTAAATTCAGAAAAGAGTCTGATGATTGAAAATCCGTACGTTTTCATGCATGTGTGCTGTTGGATTAGCAATTGTAGATGTTGAAGCCGTTTTCTTTGTTATATGTACTTGAAGGAACCCTCTAGCTTTTGCCAGAACCTGATTAATATTTACCAACTGATATATTACATACTGAGGGACAAATGAAGGAGGTACATTTACCATTCTTTTGCCTAGAACTTTGCTAACAATAAAATATTACCAATGCATTTCATTTACCTATGAAGTCGCTTGACTGATAGTTATCACAGGACCAAAAAATTTAAGATCATCTTAAAACAACACAGATTTGAAGAAGTAAAGGAATGGACAATTTTATTGTCCACAGCATACCTACACCAAAAGCATGCTATACTTCGGTATAGCAGAAAAGGTGAATTATGTAGGTAAAATATTTTAATTTACTGATAATCAAAAATGGAGTAGATCTATTTGAGAATTTATTGAGTGATCGTAAGTTGTTCCAATCCTTACAGTGATGTACCAAATAGCTAATTTTTAGTGTAGTGTAAAAATACACAGCTACATTTACTTTTTGAACATATTCTATATTAAATAGAAAGACTTTTTTGATTATTTTTTTTGCTTTCTATTTTACTAAAATTTTCTCAGAATCCAGTGCCAGACATTTGCAGCCGCATTCTTAAATTTATTACAAATATATGGCTTATTGATTGACCTTTATTCAAAGCTAATAGACGACCAGTTTAACAGGCTTTTGGAAAGTTACATGTGAGTTACTTATTTGTTTTCTGCTGACATAGGATTCTGGCCAGCAGAGGTCATACTGAGTCAGTGGGATTTCATACTCTCACTTTTCTGATGATTTCTTCAGGTAAAGCTTCAATTAAAATACAAAATAATTATTCCAATAAAATATCCCAGAGTTGTGATAATATTCTTTACATGAACTGAGCATTTTATTCCCTAGTCTGCGGGTTGCCAGTCATTAGTAGGCACCTTGCCAGCAGTATTTCATTATTATGGAAAAGCTGTTTATTAAGCATTTCTTTACTACCTTTTTAATTTCAAGCTGTTCTCTAAAGCTGTCCACCCATACCACACAAACTACCTTGTGGAGGATGTAAATGCTATTAGCCCCATTTTGTAGGTCACAGAACAGAAAGACCATGGCAATAATGACTTTCCCAGGGCTGTATTCCCCGGGGCAGCAAGAGACACAAGTACAACTAGAAATTTGCCTCCTAAATCATAAATGATCATACAAATCACTAGGCTGTGTAACTTTTCATCAGATTGCACAGCCTGGCTGGTTTCCTTCAAGTACCAGATGAAAGAATGAATCTGAGACTGCATGGTCATTAGTAATTTTTTTCTCCTTTCACAGCAATAGCAGAAAATGCAACAGTGAGAGGGATGGATTAATAGTGACTGCATGGAGCAGTACCAAAACTGAAACGTTTCCAAGATGCTTGACAGTCAAGCAAAGGCATGGGTGGTGTTATGGCAAGCTTCTATTCACTGCTCAAGAGCAGTACTCATAAGCTGGGACCAAGGCAAAAATGCCTGCTAGATCATTAATTCAGGAAGGGAGCTAGTAGGAGCTCTCTGAGAGAAGATAAAAATAAGAATGCGAGCTGATACATGGAAAGGAAAAAAAAGCATCTGTTACCAGTCCTGACTGGTGAACAGAGGAGAATCACCTGGTTGGTTTTTGGACAGTAACAGTAAGAATCAAATAAAAGCTGAAGTACAGGGGCAGAAATGCCTTCTATTTAAGATTTAGTTTGAAGATACTGTACATGTTTGTCCAATCATATCTAAATCTCACTACTTATATTAGGTGCTGTGTCATCTCTGAAGACTCACAAAGTTAATTTGAACATATGCAACAGTAACCTTTATTGTGTCTAACTTAGTTCACCAGGCTGACCCACGACTGCAAGATTCACACACAAGCAGATCAGCCTAGTCACTCAGCAATATGCAAGGCAAGATGAAGATATTTTGGATGTGGTTTCTCACTGCATTTGTTAGAACTCTTACTGTATCCAGGAAAGGAAAAAACCTACTTTTCTTCTCCTATTTTTGAAAACTTTATTTTTTTTTAAATGTTTATTTGAGTTTAAAGATACTTATCTTTGGTTTCATACCTTTCCTATTAGCTATAGTTTTTGCTCTCTATGCTTGTTCATCATAGGAGAGCTAAAGCCTGTGCTAACTACTGCTCCTTGGATTTTGATTAACATAAGATATATGGAGATCAGCAAATGTCACCTATGGTTGAGATTTATTCTGATATTAACTGGTTGAAGACCATACCAACATCAAAGTATACTGATGAAGAAATCCTCTTTTGCTTTTATCTATTGACCCCAGGGAATTCAAAGCACCATTCGTGCTTTGTTTATTTAACTAAAACCTTGAATAAAACTTATTCAAGGAAGCTTCATTTAGGAACTATTAACTTCTGTAGGGCTGGATCAACCCCTAAAATGTCTATACATACTATATTTTATATGTACTGGGTACTAAATACTATATATTATCTTGCATATACTATATACCATATATATCACATCATATAGCATATACAATGTATGATTCATTATATATATGTAGTGTCAATGATTTACATTACATCTTAATGAAACAGATTTTCTATATTTCTAGTAAATAAATGCATGCAAATTTGCTTGAATACAAAAGTTTTTCAATGAGTGCTACGATCTCCACAGTAGCTTTGCAGAGCTAGACTCCTACAGCAAATTATTTCCTACACTTTATGAAATGCATCCAGAAAGAAACTGTTAGGTTTAGAACATTACATAATACTGCCTGATACTATCTCATAATCTGATATTTTTATACAATATGACATCTCATCTTATTACACTAAAAGAAAATATGCAAACTTACATTTAAAGGAAATAAACCTGTATCTGGATAAGACAACTAATTCAACAAATAGTAGTCCAGTACATTATTTTTCATGTTTGGTGTACAGCCAAAAATATGCTGAAATAGGTACACTACTTTTGGCAAAGCGTGAATTCAACTTGGATCACACTACTGGTTACTCAGTTGTCTGTTACCACAGTTCAGCATAACTACAGAATATATTGACTATAACAGATAACGTAGCAAGCTGTAAACTCTATCGCTGGTTTTTATCCCTGCTAGAGAAGAAAAGTATTTGAGAACACTTTGAAATTCTGGGACATTTTAGGACTGAATTAACAGGAGTCTGCTTATTTTTCATTTTTAGCATAATACAGCAGCATACACTGTTAAAAAAGTTAGAGTTTAGTATGAAAATAAGCTCTTTCACAGTCAAATGTAAGCAAAAGGAAAGGATACTGAACGTAGAGAACTTCAAGAAACTCATTTGTATATTATGGTAGTGTTTTGGCTTCTACTCTGTGTATTAAGTCAGAATAGTTTTCTATCTTGTGCTTCAGAAACACAACTGAAATGTCTACTCTTTTATTCAGAACATTAAAATTATTCTAAGTATCCAAAGTACTTTTTTTTTTTTTTTTTTTTTTTTTTTTACAGATGGCATCATCTGTGTATCAGAGTCCTGTGCAGATTGGGACTACAAAGTATTTCTGAAATGAAAATAATAATTGTTTTTTTAGTGGGGGTGGGTTCTGACTGTATAGAAAGTATTTCTCTTTAAGCAGTCTTTAGGATTTCCTCCTTGAAAAATCGACTTGTAGCCTGAAACATCATTTGAAAAGCAAATGCTTGGATGGATTTCTAGAATTCCACTGAACACAATTGCCAGGTTTCATTTCTTGTGAGACGCAGTGTGCCCTTTACTAGAAGAAATCATGAGGGATTTGAGGGTAATCTGTAAATTATTTTTAAAAAGGTAACAAAATATCACTGTAGCTGTTTGACCTCCCACGGTTTTCAGTATCATTAGTTGGCAATGATTCTAAAGCAATAAGGTATAAAGAAGAGGGCAAAAGAACAGGCTTCTCTGGCACTTCTTGTAGATTAAGTAGCCATAAAGACATTCCATCAAAGATTACTGATAATATGGAAGAGACACATAAAAATTCCTGCTTTGGCTAGCAAGAGAATTAGACATGTTTGCTTACTGGAGATCTCAATTAACTCAGAATATATTTTCAGTATGGGCTAAAAACAGCTATGTTTCTGTTGTGTTAAAAGTGCCTAGTGGTCAGCTGTCTTTACTTAAAAAGACAGCCCATTTCCCAGCAGTTACCACACAGTGGGTTTTAAGATAATGCCTCTTACCCTTTTAGCATTTCAGATACCACTGTGTACTGACTTAGTAAACGTAGACTTTTAGTGTTCAGCTGAGCTGCCCAAATATTTAACTGATCAAAACCTCAGCTGTTTTCTTATTTTAATGGGGTCTTTTAGTGGTATTTATGTGGTACTAATATATGAGCACCTAGGAAAATTCTCTAAGTATTGTATATTTGGAAAACCTGCCATCTTTGAAGTAGGAAGAAAAATGTCAAACTATAGAACAAGGCTGTACACATCAGTAAATAAGCAACAAAATATTTATTAATGTCTGGTCACAGACAACTCCATAACTAAAAAGTGAAATGCAGCCTTTACAAGTCACTACATCTAGGCAAAATTTCATTCAACATCTGTATTAAAAAGACTTTTAAAAGATTGTTTTAGTGAAAAGCAACTTACTTACCTGTATGTCCTTTATGTAATAGTGGTAATATTTTTGAGATAGCATAATGGTGAAGTTTAAATGTTAACATAAAAAATGTGAGGAACTGCTCTCTTTATTTCCAGACCTACCATATGCAATTTATAGGAAATATTTTTCTTTTGAAATAGAACTTTTCCAGCAGCTCCTCTGAAACAAATAGTATGAGAGGAAAATCATAAGCCAAATAAAAACCATTATTCACAAGTACAAATTAACATAAGTGTAATGTGACAATTGTTAAATTAGAAGGTAAAACGTTACTTTGCAGAACCACAACCACAGTGACTCATGTCTGTTGTAGCTCCTTGTTAGGAATGTTGGCCTTGTGGTTATGGCAGGGAACTGTGACTTGGCAGATACCCTTTCAGCCTCTGGTTCTACTAGTTTTCCTGTGCAATATTTAGAAAGGAACTTCAGGCCGGATTAAAAATAACAAACAAGCTTGGTGATACAGTGCTGAGCAGCTCTGTGCCTAACTCTCACTTCATCCCCTCCACAATGCCTATACTGTGCAGAGGAAATGATCAACAACACTTGAAGCAGAGAGCCACTTTCTGCTGGCCCAACAGAAACCTGAAAACAGGAATGTGGTTTAAATCAAACCCTTATCCTGTATTTAGGTATTTTTCTCAGTCTTGCAGAGAAGTGTCTCCTCCCATTCAAGTTTCACAGCCCAAATCCTACTCTTCAGATAGATGCCTGTATTCTTTCTTTCAAAACCTGTCTAAAAGAGGTGATAGTGATGCCCTCTCACTTTTGCTTTTATACAGTACCTTACTGGTTAAAGCACCCTCCTAAGATAAGACAAATCCAGATTCAATACATTATTTTCAGTGAGAAAACTGAAGCTACTTTCTTTCAGCCTTTAAATTCCTGTCCAAATGACCAACCTATAGGTCATGAAAAGATAGTACCATTTCCATCCTCCTATTTAAACAGGGAAAAACAGCAAAGTTATTAAATCAGAGAGAACGTCACAAAAGTAAGCAGGCATTGTAGCCTAATTGTAAATATCTTCAGCTAAAGGTGACAAGATAATACTTATTCTGGTAAAACTTGATCCCTAGTTATGTAGTTTTTGGAAGAGATTTCTTTCCACATTTCCACTAAGCTGATCGTTTTTGGCAAGAAGTTCTGTTATGGCTGATGTGAGCATAGAGGCTACAGCGGTACACAGTACAAGACAACAGTGGTTTATTATGGATTTAAGTTTTTCAGTCACATGTACCCATATAGAATATGGTACAAACCACAGATAGAAACTAGATTTATAATAGAAGTGACAATTCACAATTCTTGCTGGATCCAAACTGTCTTTTTAGGCTTTAGTGACAACGCTTTATAATATTATTTAGGATATCTTACGTTCATGCTACAAAAAGTATGGTGTATTCACCAGTGAGAAGCTTAAGGATGGAGAGGAAGAAAATTCTGCAGATAGCAGTCTTAAGGATTAAAAGCTAAGAACTTATCTGTTGACTCTTTAATTGAAAACTTTTTATTTTTGAAATATTAGGTATTTTTATTATATGTTTCTTCAAAGGCTTGAAAAAGATTTTATCAGAGTATTTTCTTTCATGCTGTCTTTAGAATTACACAGTATTTATATTGCTGTGGTTTTCCTCTCCTTTAACTACTAATATTGTTCAACAAATGCTCACTTACTTTAAGTTGATAACTAATAATCTCCAGTATCTTTACTGTTGGGAACAGCAGACTAATCTGACAGGTAACCAGTTAGATCAATAATACTTCATTAGCAGCATAAGAATAGTCAAACACATGCACTGAAAAAAACTGGCAACTGTTTATAGGAAGTCTTCATTTAGATGCCTGATTTAAAAAAAAAAAAAAAAAGAAAGAAAAAGAAAAAAGAAAAAGTGGTTTAAGTAGCTCTCTAGCAAGCGTTACATTAGCTTGCCCATGTATCTTTGTCATTGTATCTGTATTATATGTGACAGTGATAAGCATCTTGTGTGATGTGGTTGTTGTTTAAGGCACTATCTGTTAATGTAGGTCCATAAATGACAGCTATGAAGGATGGACTAAAGTGTCAAACTGAAACTTTATTAAATTATTGAAGGCACAATAATCCAATCTATTGCTGTGGAGTAGTGGTTACCGCGTTACCAGTTTCCTTGCTACACAGATAATTCAGACTGTTCATACCATGTTCAGGACGTTTCAGATATAAAGCTCATTATGGGGAGGGTGGAAAAGGTCATTTTTATTCCCTATTTCCTTCTATCTGGCTATGAAGGTAAGACAGCCACAAAGACAGGTACATTTTCTACAAGTTAACACTGCTAGGCTTAGAAATTCAAGAGACACTTGCCTTATCCAGATGAATGCTTCTCCCAACTAGTCCATGGTTTATAAGATTACAGTTAATCGTCAAAGATCATATTTCTTCTTAAAAATCTACTACTTACTATACTTTATAAAGCATACTTTATAAATTACAAAAATATATATCTTCGGCTAAAGTCCCTGGCAGGGACTTTACTACGTACTTTGGTGACTCTTCATGGCATTTATCATCTTTCACATGCAGTTGTTGTATATTGCATTTGAAAACTGAACACCGAAAAGTTCTTGTAAAGCTTGAAGGTTAATGGCATTAGTCTGCCCCTTGACTATAGGAAGCTGTCGATCTAATTTAAACTGACAGATGTGCTTTTACAGCTGGAGCAGTACAGAGATCTTTAAGTTTTGGCCTTCTGGGAGAAACTAGTGGATAAAATAGAAAAAATGTCATTGAGCAATTTTTCTAGAAGAGATTGATCAAAGTTTGGAATGTGTCTGGTCCTGAGAAACCCCAGATATTCACAGGAGTCTCTCCAAAACAACCTTATTTATTGGCTGAAAACTCAATTATGCCAAAAGGAATACATTATTATTGTAGAACTTTATGAAGATTATAGTAAGTAATTTCAGCCAAACAATTGCTAGCATTTCAACAGCTTTAGCGTATTAGACAAACTCACTAAATAATTTCCTCTCTACAGATGTTTTTTCAATATTATTTTCTGAACAATAAATATATGAAGTAAAACTTTATTTTGCATAATTTGTATGTTAATGAAGTAACAAGCAATATTTATGTTTTGGTGGGCAGAATTTGAAATCTCCATAAATGTCAAACAAGGTATTTTTCCAGAGATTATTTCCCCAAAAGAATAGAAACAGTGATTTTTGCAAAGTCTTTTTGATTTTCTTTTCATGTAAGAATACCGAGGTAAATTCTAGCTTATAATGTCTTGCACCATGTCAGGAAGGTAATCTTTTTAAACTACTTTTAAGAAGGAATTTCCTACATTTATGGAATAAATTATACAACATGTTCTTTATTACAACATATAATGTTCTTTGTAACCCAGAAAATCCCTTTCAGTCCTGTGATATCCTAAATAAGTACAAAGGCTGCTAAGGCTTCAGAATAATCATTCACAAAGGCTGAAATGTCGCAGGATTTATCCTCTTAAAAATCTTTTGCAATACAGAAATCTTGCATAATTATTCTATTAGTCTATTCTAAGAGAATAATTACAACATATATAAAACATTGGATTTGAGAGTCATTTCCTCATTCTTTGTAGAAAGTGAAGAAAGTGGTACGAAAAGTGCTACCGTTGATCTCTAAGGGCTGGCACTGAATTCCCCTGAGATAATACACAGATAGCATCTAAACGTTTGTTTGGAGTAGGACTGCACTGAGGTCACTGTTCAAGACAACAAACTGTCTGCTGCATTCTCTGACCCTGAAAGGTTAGAGTTTAGGAATTTCCTGGAGAGATTCTGTTTGGTCTAACATTTTTATGAAAGTATCAAGGGGATAGTTAAGAGCAATAGTAAGGTTATTTTCCCCAGAGTTGTAAAACTCTTTTATCTAGCCAAAAATACTTGCAGGGAGATGCCTGTTAAGGCTGTGTGAATGCAGAGGAGAAATGAGAAAAAGGAAACTATTTTTTTTTTTCTGCAGAAGTCTAAGAACACAACAAATGTGTGGTTTTTTAAATGGTTTTATATTTAATTTTCATAACACTCTTGTGACAACATTCTTTTTTCCATGTGAAAAAAAAATAAGATTATTTAACAGCATATTAATTTTGTACTTATTTTCATGTAGAAAATGATTTTTAAAATGAAAGAAAAGACAGACATTTTTATGTTGGTGTAATGAGTTTGCTAATGATGTGTCCTGACAAAACAGCTGGACACAGCTGACTGGACTCTTCAAGATACAATTGTATTCACGATAACCAAGAGGAAGTCACAGGGAACTTTGCTATGTCATAATTGTATTTGTTCATTTTTTTTCCACACGATTTGTGGCATTTTTAGATTCTGAACATGAACTGTTCTGAACATGAGATAAAGCCATCTTAATGAAGAAGGCAAATTAGTGTAACTTCATAGTCCAGTCCATAAGACTGATAGTATTACACCAGAAAAACTGATTGGGTCTTTCAAGAGAATCAAAAATTTTAACCATAAGCCGAATTCACCATGTGTTCTCCATCAGTGTCTAGTTTTGGGTGTTAGTAATAGCTGGTTGGTACATCTTTCAGTACAGAATCAGTGCAAACTCTGTCAAGCCGAGGCAGGCAAGACCTCTGAAGTAGGACAATGCTGGGGTCAACTATCAACATGGTGGATAAAAGTCAATAGTGTGACTGCTAGTAGCACTATATAGCCAACATCCTTGAGGTATGCTAAGCCAGAGTTTCATGTGGAAAAACCATGAATAATCTGGTGGTAAACAGGGACCAGTAACATAGATTTTCAAAGAGCAAGTTAGCTGTAGACACTTTAATGACACATCAGAAGCATTCTAAAACAATAATAGGTGTTAAATCCAAGTTGTATTTCATACATATATTAATTGTGACTGCTAGTCACTAGTCATCTAACCTTTTCCATTTCTACCTTTGCCTCCATTCACTAAGGCAGCAACAGCTTGAATCAATATCCAGATTTAGTACTCACATCTTGATTAACTTCCAGCATTGACTTGTTTTCTTTGAGTACTTAGTCCTGATCTCTAAAGGTCTGTTCAAGTTTCAGCCATATGTAAGTTTGTTCTTGTTCACTGTAGTGCTTCTTTATATTTTACTGTGCTAGACTGTTGCCGTTTTTTTGTTTGTTCATTTTTTAGACTGTTTTTCTGTTTGTTTTTTTTTATTATTTGTTTGTTTGTTTGTTTTTAAAGTGGTCTCCTTCAGTAAAAACTTTTTTTTTTTGTAAAAGAACCTGTATTTTTGCGCTATCTATTGCAAGATCTTCAAGACAGAGACTGTCTGCTTTTCGTTTTGTCAAGCAAGTCATTATAGCCTCCATCTCACAGCCATGCAAAGGATAGACCAGATTGCATGTAAAATATCAGCAACAACATTCTGCCAGTTGGATCCAATTTTGGTTATCAGAATCAAAACCCAAACAAATATTCCCTGTCCATCACGATTCCTCTCATTCCCTACCAGTGAAGGAGACATATCTGACTGATACAACCCAAAAGGGTCAGTTCAGTTTGAATCAAAGGTCAAACTGGTATGTTACATAAAGAGAACCACTGAGTTTAAGCAATATTTTTTTTTAACGTGTTTATTTCTAAGAAAAATCATACACACATATCGTTTTATAAAATAATAGATTTGACTATTCATTATTATTTTTTTTAATGTTAACAGTATAATAGAGCTTTCAACTGATCAGTCATGAGATTTTATGTAGCTACTAATAATGTATATTAACTGGCCCAGGCTAATAATAAGCACTTGGTGCACAGTTCAGATCTCGATATAAAATACATTGGGGTTTAGATGCATTGAAGTCTGTATTTTCATTCAACTGCTGAATTACTTGGTAAAAAACCTTACTCAGAAGCAGCAGCAGTAGAAGCAGCACTTATTCTGGCAAAGAGTCCTATTGATTAAGAAAGGAACCAGTGCATGCAAAAGTAAGATCTGTCTTTGAATTTCAAGAATCAAGGAATATTATTCAATTGAATATTATTCAATTATATAAGGAATTATTCACAGGATAAGATCTACAAAAAGCTACAATTAATGTGGAATAATTTTCTATTTTTTTTTCTATTTCTATTTTTTATTTCTATTTTGTTTCTATTTCTACATTGTTTTCTATTTCTATTTTGTATCTATTAGCAAGGAGGTTATATCAGCCACTAGTATGGCTTTATTGTTTAGAGAAGTTTTACATGATGATCTTTGTCTAGTATACAGGAAAAAAAAAAAAAAAAAAAAAAAAAAAACACAGGTTTGGGGAAAAGGAAGATGGTTAGTCACCAGCAGATAAGAGTAGCCCTTGAACCAGTAATTGGCTGGGGTAGGACGGTCTGATAATTAAGGAGGGTTCATGAATATTATTCTTCTAGTCTCTTTTAAGAAAAAGATTTCTCTATTTTCTTTTCAGAAATACATGAGGTGTTACCGTCTGGTACCAACTACTAGGCCAAATACATTTTCTGTCATTAAGAATGGAGATAACTGCTAGTTATGTACCCAACCAAATTTGGTTGGTAAGAAGGGAATCATGACTTTTCAGAATTCCCAAATGAATTGTTATAAATTTATGAATTTAAATTAAGAAAAAAAAATCAAGATATCTTGTACTCTTATTATATTGCTTTTATGTCTGGAATCAAGATCATGTTGTATTGTTAACTCAGTGGTAACATGGCCAATTTTTTTTTTTGCCTGCTGCACCTCAGATGTCATGGCTCTTCAAACAAAATTTTAAAGATACCTTTCACAACAGGAGGCATAACAACTAACTTGGAAATTCCAAGTTTTCCTAATGACCTTGCACTTGAATAGTTACTTTTATCCCCAGAGGGCCCCAGTGGCACTTAAACTTAATTGCAGCAAAGTGGTTTAGAACAGGATGTAAAGAATCCTTCCTGACTGAAACTCTGTGGTAGAAAGAGCAGCTAACTGATATTATTTCATAACTACAGCAATTCCAACAATTCTGTGAGGAATTCTGTAGGGAATATGTGGAACAAAAAAGGAGACCTTTTTCCTAAAATCAGCTTATATGTATGTGAATTTTAGTCATAGGTGTCAATACATGTCTTTTCCTGAGGTTTTGTCACTGAATAATGCTTAGCTTTTTGTTCTAAGCAAAATGAAACTAACCTGATAAATCAAAATATATAAATAAAAATAATTTTAAAAATTATCCTGCAAAAATTGTAGCATATTATGATGAAAATAGAATAGGTATGAAAATCTTTTTAATGCCATGTCTCATCAGAATGAAGTATAAGTTTATAACATGTACATTCTACCTGAAACAAAACAAAACAAAAATTTTAAAGTGAAATTTAATCTCAAGTAAAGCACTCATAAATGAAAAAGCTTCACATTTCTAATGCTGCTTAATAGGCATTTAATGGACAATAAAGCTTAGTTCCTAAATGCATTATACTCTGTAGTTTGTCCTCAAATTCTCAAATAATGCATTGGCACCGGCTGCTAGGAGTACACCATGCTAATATTAGTAAGAGGTTAATGCTAATAAGTGTGAAAGGAAGAGTATTTAAGCTACTGTGATCTGGAACATAAATAAACACTGCTACTTCATATCCTCTATTCAACACGCTTTCTCTTACTCTCTATGGCAGTGTTTATATATTCCTGCTGGGACATACTATGGCATACACTACAGTCCAAATTAGATATGTGTTCAGGGAGCATTATGGCTCTCATTCAAATCACAAGTCTGTGAAGAATAAAAAACAGGTCATGAGAAAAATAAATAAATAAATAAATCTTCCTGGATTTTCCTTCAAACTCTGTGGCTGTAATAATTTTAAAGTTTCCCAGTTCCCAAAGTCTTTATTCAGTCCTTCACTGGAAAAATAACATCTGAATGGATAACATTAAAGGAGAGGAATTACTTTACCATTTGGCTCAAAAAGCAGTAATTGTACTTGCAACTAACATAATGCAACTACTGAAGTCTTTTGCTTAAGTCCATCTTCCTCTTTGCTTCCCCCTGTGAAAGAACAGGAAAAGGGTAAGAAATTTGTTAGGTACCTTCATCTCTAGATTGTATTCCATAAGCAATAGTAAGTCATATCCTACTTCCATACAAAAGAAAGCAAAGGTTGAAATAGAATATAGAATATAAAATGGTAAACTTTACTGCTCTTAGGAGGTTTCTAATTTATAGTCCTCTGCTTGTTTTCCCACCAAACACCAATAAATTTGACAATATATATTTACAAAGCATTAAATATTAGAGAGCATAAAACCAAAAATTGCAGAAAGACTGAGACACATGCTGCCCAGTGCAATGTAAATTGTTAGATATAGTAACCTGTAGCAAGTTTCAGGACACAAGCAGAATGTGGAAGAATATTCTTCAGGATACTGTCTGAAGATTAGGGTTCACGATGTTGCTTTTTCATATCTTCAAAGAGAAGTGATAGTCACAGTACATAAATACTTTGCATAAATACTTTGTATTAGGTTAAAGAATAACAAAACACAACCTCAATAGAGATGGAAAGGAAATACAGTCAAACTTTTCTTTTTCTTTCCTCTTCTTTCCTCTTCTTTCCTCTTCTTTCCTCTTGTTTTCTTTCCTCTTCTTTCCTCTTGTTTTCTTTCCTCTTCTTTCCTTTTCTTTTTTTCTTTTCTTTTCTTTTTTCTTTTCTTTTCTTTTTTCTTTTCTCTTCTTTTCTCTTTCCTTTCCTCTTCTCTTCTTCTCTTCTCTTCTATTCTCTTCTCTTCTCTTGTTCTCTCTTCTCTCTTCTCTCTTTTTTTTTTTTTTAACTTAGGTACTTTACTTTTGAGAATGGCAATTCTGCAGCATATCCACATAAATTGAACTTATTACATTACTATAACTACATGTTCACCAAAATAAAACTTAACTGTTTAGATAGTATAAAGTAACAGTTACTTTTATTCTATTAATAATTCTAATCATTATCTCATATATTCTCTTTAATTTTACAATATGAGCTTAATGCAGCAAGAGGGGAGAAAGGCTTTGTCTTGTAGCAGTCCCCAGTCCCAAGAAACCCAATTCTGCAGTCTGCATCTTCATCTCCTTTGAGTTCTGGTTGTTAAGTGAAAGTTATGATACGCTGCCTGATTTCACTGTTCCCAGCAATATGGCATGACTTTGAAAACTCTGGAATGAAAGACGACATGAATAAAAAGTCTTGCATTCCAGAGCAGGGGGTATACTCATGAAGGGGAGGGAGCAGTGGGGAGAGGAGAACTAGGGCTTTGTCTTCCAAAGCATAACAGCATGTTTATAATAGAGGAAACTCATACCCTTTTAAAACTGACTTGATTGGAAGAAAATTACTTTTCACCGGCTACTGAAATCCCTAAGCACATGCTGGTTTGTTTAATGGGAACCGATTTTGAAAGCATTTATGGAATGTATGGAGGGATCCTGTCTGAAAACATATACAAGGAAGGCATACCAGCTGCAGCTATTCCCTTCATCCTCACTGACATTAGCAATTTAAGATTTAGCGAAGCACAAAACACCCATGACCTTCTGAGCCATGCAGTCCCAAAAGAAAGTGGTTGAGCTCTGCAGTTAGTCAGGAAATTATGACTAAACATCACCATACCGTGGAAGACCTAAAATAAATCTGCAACAGTACTGAGAACTGGGAGACAATAGAATAAGAAAAATTAAAAACCTGTGTTTTCCTTCATGTACTGTAATACTCTCTTCTGAGGATCTTCATGCTCTGTAAAGCTAGCCAGTGAACAAGACTGAGGAGGACCTTAACTGCATGTTTGGTTCCTATTGTTTTCTCTGCCATTGCTTTTCTAGCTTTGTAAGTCATCCAACAGCAAATGTTGAATCATGCTTTTATCTGTTTTCTACGTGTTCATGTAGAAAAAATGTAATCTAGGGTTTACACAAATACTTGTGTAGTATATGACTGAAAACTTCCGACATAAATACTGAATAGTTCCTTTTATATGCCCTGTAAGAAACTTGGAGAAGAATAATGTTGTGCCATTACAGTTCCAGCTCTAAAGGCTGCCTTTTAAAAAGATCTGTTCACTACAGGAAAAGTGCATGCTTCAAGTGTTTTTTGTTTGTTTGTTTGTTTTGTTGTTGCTTTGTTTTGTTTTCAAACTGAGTGTAGAATCACTTAAAACACACATCGAGTATATTAATATTTCTTTAGTTAACTTCCTTTTTTGTTGTTAAGAAGAACTTTTTTCTGTGATCCAGTTTACATTATGACTCTCCAAAGAAGTGTATCAACCTGAGCTGAGGGAGGAGTTGAAAAGATCAAGAGAGAATGAAATGCTGGAGGTAAAATAGGAGTGGGATTTTCCTAAGCTAAATCACTAATTTACAGTTTTAAAACCTACTTTAAAGACATTAGTGTGGGACTTACTATTACAACTTCCTTAGTTTCTTCCTCAAAATGGAAGAATGTCCACAGAAGAGATTCAGAAAAAATCCCAAACTACTTGTTGGCCTTTTACCTTTGACAGGTAAAGCATTGTCTAGGATGAAAGGATCCCTGCAGGCTCTTCTGTCATCGATGAGTTCTCCTGACCCTGAGTTATAAAATAACCCAAAGAACATCATCCCATGCCAAAATGATTTTTAATGTCCAAGCTATTCACCTGCTTCAATTACAAATTCAAAAAGTAGTTTGGGATAAATAGAATTGTATTTAGAAGTCAAATGAACAATTATTTGCAATAGAACAAAGAAAAATATCCACCTCACATCCTGAATTAGGTCTTCTAGGCAAAGACTGGCTCATTTTAATAAAAACTTCTTGTATCCTTTACAATATATGATCATAAGATTAGAATTGATTTTATGATACATAAGGCTTTAGAGGGCTTCTAGTCAACATCGATCTTCACAATGAGATTTCCTCCTGAGAAGAGAAAAAGATGGGGACTTGCCCAGATGGCTCTTGTGAGTCCTCAGCAGGTTTTTTTGTTGCCTTCCATAGGGAAACTAAAAGAAGGAATGATGATTAATGTTGCCTGCATTTTTAGCAACACTAAAAAATATACTTAGCTCCTGAGTCCATAATTCTTACTAATATTGTTATAAATGTGCTTAGTTAATGGTGTGCATAATATTATAAAACTTTTGAATGCATTAGGAAAGTTAAAAAAGTGCCCATGGCACACTAAAGTAAGCACAGGGGATTCTGAGCTCATTTTTCACTTTTATTGTAACAAGAGCAAGTACTCCTAATAAAAATGTGGTGTTAGTATGTAATAAAAAATTCTTTCTCATCAGCATTACCAAATGTGTTTTTCATTGATCAAAACCTACAGTCACAAATTAATTCTTTTAATAATTGAATTAACTTCTCTTGCACACAATGTTTTATATTACATTTCTATTTATTATTTCTCTCTTTCTAAGACATGACAGAGAAATAAGGGCTTCTACTCTCTTATTATTAACACGAATATTTAACTGTTTTACAGCCCCATAGCATATCAAAATTGTATTTCATAGGCAGACTAGGAAAGAAAAAATCTGTCATTCATATGATTACTGTGACCCTTTCTATCATATTCTCTGCAGTCAGTCACCTTCTAATTTGGACATTTCCAATACAAAGGTTTCTTCATGGTTATAGTCATTCTCCTGGACTGTAGCTGGTTATGTGCTTTTTGATTTGTTTTTGATTTGAACGCCAGAAAGTCACTATCTCAACTCAGGCCTTGTTTTACACCCTTATTATATAAAAGAAGTATGAATACTCTCTAAAATGTTGCAAATAAGACTCTTGCATGGGCCCAGAAGCATTTATGAAGATAAAAAGATTTTTTTCCCTACTTAAGAATTGAGAAGCTAGACTTACTGAAGAATTATGTTGTCAAATGCTTTTTCACCACTTCACGTGTCAGCAACTGGATTTGGGCAGGTGCTATTAGAAAACTAGAGCATGTGCTTACATACCTTCAACACCCCTCTGGAGCAATTCTTTCCTCACACTATCATTTGGGTTGCATTCAGCACCTGTTTTTCACATGCATAAACATACTGCACAGTTGTGATTTTGCAGAAGACAGTAATGTTTAAGATGGGACACTCTGAACGGAGATACACTGGAAAGAGCTGTGATACATGGGCTAATGCTAAGAAAAGGACAGGAGATGAATATCAATCCTGTACAACTGAGAGATCTCTTTTCCTAGGTGTGCCAGTACAGAAGGTAAATCACTATAAGGTCTATGCTATTGCTAATATGCCTGCTCTATGAAACAAGGAATAGAGAAAAAAAATATTTGAACAGTAAACTTCCATAGAAAAATTGGTTTTGTGGATACTCAAAGCAATAGTCTGAGGACCACCATGCAAAGATATCCTGAAACCATAACTGAAAAAAAAAAAAAAAAAAGTCATGGAGTCTTTAAAAATGCAACGAATTTGAAGCCACAGTTCTTTGATTTTATAACAAGATATTTGAGACTATCTTTTCCATTGATGTTTAAAATACATTTACAGACATATTATGAAATAAAAAAGGAGAACTTACTGTTCATCTAAGTGAATTTAGGTAAAACTCATGTTTCCCAAAATGAACTAGCTAATAGTTACCTGAGAATAGGGTTCTTCTGATTGCTTGGTCTGTGTTTGTTTTTTGACTGCAACAGGATGATTTGCAAACAGAATAGTCAGGAAGTACATGGTCATTATTTAGTCACTGTCATTCAATTAAGGAAAATGCAGTGATTCAAACCTAGACATATATCAATTTGCTTTTTCAATACTTATCCAAATCAAATATGATTTTCAGCTCTATTGCAAAAATCAAAGCCTCAGACAAAGCAAGAAAGGCTATTGGTACAAGTGACTGTCAGCATATTCTCCCTTTTGAAGCCTAAAATTATTTCTACATTGCTAACAGGTATATAGTAATGTAAAGTCATCACTCTAAGAAAAAAAAAAAAAAAAAAAAAACAGATGCCACTGACGTGCCTTCTTAAATGAAGGAGGGGCAATGAGTATAAAGTGATTTAGTGAAGTATCTCAAAAATATGTTGAAATATATGTTAAAAGCTGTACAAAAAGGGACTGGAAAAATACAGACCATTTTACAGTGATCTTAAGAGTAAATTGAAGAGTGATATTGAAGAGACCAATGATGCGTGCTGTGAAAGTTAAGGATAGAAATACAATCAAGTAAAAGAGCACATTATTAATTAAATTGAAGTGAGGCACTTTATTGGTGCCTACACAAATATGTTTATGTACCTTTTGTAGACTGGTCTTAATTTCCTGGTGTAACTTTACTAGAAGGAATATCAGGTGAAACATTTTTAACATGGTGATATATATATATATGAGAATACAGGATGATATGGCAAGCACAATTTTGAGTGCTTTTCACTAAAATATCATTTGGATATATCACCATAGAGATATGATTAAACACATCTTCATTACCATCTCCTGATGTGACTGGGGGATATAAATACTGCAAGCACAAATGACATTTTCATCCAGCTTGAGCATTTCTCATAGGAAGCTGCAAAGTTGTTTTATGTTGTTTCACAATAACAGTGAAGTTATTGCAGAACTTTAATTCTGATTTGTAGTCCCCAGACAGATCTCCTGTGTTGTTTTAAAAAGTTTTATCACCAGAGCATATTGTTGTGTGTGTAGCTGAAAATTTGACTGTTACTTTCCAAAGTAACACATTTAAGGTAATCAGACAATGTAATCTCATATCCCCATAACACCAAACAGGTAATGATAATTAAGCTTCTGAAGAAGTATGTGGCCCCTAGAATTCTTGTTTCTTGGTATAAATCTTGATCAGCTTTCTCAGGTTTCTCACATTTGTAAATAGATGGCTCCTGTTGCTTGGATGTTTGATGCATCCATCTCTCTTTTCTTTATTTAGCCACACTTTGGGACATATGGCTATGTAATAAAAAATGTTACCATTCATGATTTGTATATGATAGGTGAAGGTAGAGCAGACCTTATTTATAGGTGTCACTCTGATTTATTTTGGATGGTTGGCTGTTATCTGTAACTGGATATTTAAATACATAAATCAACTCTTGCTTTAAGCCTGTGAGGAGTGCAAGACAGACTCACGGCCTCTTTATATGTGCACATGTACACTTACCACATCTGCATACCTGCAGATATAAGCGCCTCTAAAGGAAACTCATTAAAAGTAATGTGTCAGCGATCACTGGCAAATTGAATTTTCTCCATTCTCTTTTACTCTTTCAGAAAAAGCTCTAAAGTACCATTCAAACTAAATTCAACAATCCCTTCTGAAAGAGCAACAAGCTTACAGGATAAATTCAAGAAAGCTTTTTGCCCATAGAATTTATTTTCTGCAAATACTTAACCAGTGATGACTGTAAAGATTGTTTTTTTGGTGGTGCTGGTGGTTTTGGTTTTGTTTCCAGCAGTAAACATCTTTTTGAGCTTCTTTACCATCAAAAGAAAAAGGACAAATATGGAAGAAAAGGTTTACCAAATAAAGCAGAAAGTAAACAGACTTAAATTTAAAACTTTTCAACTCAAGTATTTTCTCTCATTAAAAAGGCTTTTTAATAGAGGAAGATACAAAAACAGTGACTGAAAGTTAGTCAGATACATCTATGCTTTGAAAATATCAGAATAAGTGTTTAATAACTGGAACAACAGGAAAATGCATTCTTTATCTTTTGATGTTTTCAAATTAAATTTCAATGCATTCTGAAAGATACACTTCATTTAAATAAGAGCTACAGGGCTTATCACAAGACTGATGAAATACAGTTCTGTAACTCTCTCAAGTGATCTAACTGATAACCAAATTAAGTCTTCTGTCTTTAAAATGTACACTCAAGAAAAGCTTGCATTATTTTTCTAATAAGACAAATATATCTGACCATGCTTGCTAACTACCCTGCGATGTATAAGATGAAGAAAAATTGAAATCACGGTAACTATATATGATTAGTAGAAATAAATATATGTTATTAGGAAATATTATTACAATCTCTCCCTTTGGGGTCTTCTCCTCCACGCCCCGCCCGTTCACCCCACCACTCCCCCTGCAAAAAAAGGTAAAATAATTTAATTCTAGCTAATGGGCATGGAATTTGATCAAAACAATTTTACAGGTTGAAAGCACGGTCTTAAACTTTTCTCATGATATACCTTGTCTATCTGAATGTCTCTACTTACGTCAGTCTGACAAACTGAGATTACGACACTCTGCCAGACTTACATCAGTCTTTACTTGTCAGGCTATCAGTCTGATAGAGTATATGAACATGCATAATAATCCAAATGAAAGAAGCCAAGGCTGATCATTTACTCCCTACATATGAATTCAAACTACAGTCAGGCAACACACAAGTGGATCTCTTTTCTCCTTGTCTACTTGCCTCCAAGCAAGTTCTCTTTGTCCTTATTTGCTTTAACATTGCATGTTAGGTTTCCTTTTTTCATTTTCAAAGTATTTCTAAGGTGAAAAAAACACAAAACAGCACACACAAAAAATCAAACTAAATGAATTTCACTGTGGCTTCCCTCTTACTAGTTAAGTGATTTAGCTAATGAAGTGAAACGCAGAAAGAAGAATTAAAAATTCCCCCGTGGCCTCTAATGTTTTTCTAATTACTAAAATTCGGTTCAGTTCCTTGATTTACTACATACTATTACTCAGTGGCCTGTATACTGCAAGTGTAAGGATAATGCTGGTAAAGAAGCTGGTAAGTTCATTACATTTATTTAGCCTAGAGAAGATGACAGTCAAGTATGTGAAAATATACAGCTTTCAACTGGGAACATTAAAGTGTCATTGTTGGACAACCATACTCAACAATAGCCGGGCTCCAGTCCAGCAAAGCTCCTAACTATGAGTGCAATTCTGAGCTGAAGAACATACCTAGCAAAGCAAATAAAACTAGAAAAGTAATAAACTTATATATACGTTGAAATGTGTTTGGAGCAAATCTCAGTAATAGCGTATGGCTTGCTGGGGGGTACACTGGCCATCATTATGAAATTTAAAGCATTCAGTAGAAGTTCTATTATATAGCATGAGCAGCACACATTACAAAAATTGTTATTTGTACTTATTTTTGTAGCTAATGCAATATGTTGAAACTGCTACTAAAAATGAAATTGGCAATTAAGAATTAGTTCACCTGAGCAAAGAGCATGCTTTCAGGTGAAATGAAGGCTGTAAATAACACAGTGCTTTTTTTTTTTTTTTTCTCTTTACAAAGCCACTTCTGCAATTTGAAAAAAAAGAGGGGGGGAGGGGGGGACGACACAGAAACCACAGAAATATCTTGAAATAAGTGAAATGAGTTAATCAGCATCTTTGATTAAAAAAAATAAAAATGTAGAAGATATAAAACATGTCAAATCAAAAAGAGTAATACCTTTACCCTCTTTTCCCTCACTGTTTTTACACAGATATTTCTATGAGAAAATTCCATAGTTTCACCAAGCAATGTAAAAAAATACTGCTCTAAATTCATGAGAACATCTTTATTCTTTTGAAGAAGATAGCTTTAACCACCACTATTAGCCAACCTCCCGTTTCAACAGTCATTACCTTTATTCAACCCGACTAGGACTCCACAAACCAGCCATCCCTAATCTGATCTCCTTTCAAAGCTTATCCTGAGCAGCAGGGAGAGGAAGATTCAGGTGTTGTCACTTACTTTTAATTCCTGTGTGCTGATGAAGTACTGCTGCCCAGCTGTGGAACAATCAGCATGCTCCTGCAGACAGTATTTTTCTGAGTTTTCCAGTTGGCCTTCATATCCATTGGTTGATGTCTCAAACATCCAACAACTGCTTCTACAGAAGTTTGGGTAGGTTTTTTTTTTATTATTTAATTCTTATGTGCAAGTGTTGAATGATATCCATTTAAAGTTAATTTTCTGTGTAAAAGGTGATGTTGTTTTGCCTTTAACAGAGTAGTTGCATAGGTGGATTTGTATTTCTTGAGGGGGTGGGGGGGAACCCTAGTTTACTGGGGTCTTCTGTTAGTATTTTTACCGAAATCTTGATTTTATGTCATTCTAAAGCCACAGCTACATAACCCAGAAGCCTTAAGAATAGAAGTGAAGTAAAGAAGCACTTGTAAATCTTAATACCTGTTTTGTCCTAAATGTATCTCAGTATTGGTATTCATATCGTAGTAGTTACAGAGGAATGGGATTTATATAGTGGTTGTTGTTGTTATTATTTTAGTGGTTTTAATATTTTAGTACTTCAGGAAAAGAGTGAAAGTTAACATGAATATTCTCAATATTCTGTAAGAGAAATTACAGTGCAAAAAATGGTTTATATTTGTGTCACTTTTACATTAAAATGAAGCCTGAATATATGGATTTAACCTTGGAAAAAAACGTATTTATTTTTATTTTTTTTCCCTAAAGGAACTTGTTATTCCTGCAATCATTAGATCAAGTTGTTGTTAATCTGTTTTTGATTTATCCCCAGAATGACTGAGACACTTAACTATAAGGGTAATATTATTTAATGTGATAAACAAATGTTGATTATGTTTCTCCTGACAATAAATGTAACATGGGAAACAAGTTTAGAAAAGCTTAAAATGAGTTAGTCCATATGTTGATAAGGGAGTACATGCCTGTGTGAACATTTAGGACCTGATTTTATTATGCTCATAGGCAGAATTCTTATTTCAGTAGAAATGCATTTGGTGATGTGAGTAGTTTAATAAACATTTGTGTTCTCATCTAAGTGCTTTAACATTTGTGTTCTCATCTAAGTGTTTTGTTTATTTCTTTAGGTAGGGGAGTAGGGAAATAGTATAAAATAGAAATAATGGAGAAAAAAGTAAAAAGGAAAAAGATCACGAACAAGAAATATGCTTATGTGAAAAAATATAATGACGTGTTTCTGTAATGTAAAACTAGATCAACAGGAGTGAATATATAAATTATGTCATGACAGTTCGCAAGCAAAATCAGTAGATATCTGTTGATGTTAAGACAAATGCACCATTTTATAGATTGGCCTATATTTTCTCTCCCTACACTAGTGAAATCAATCAAGCTTATTACCTTGCTCTGTATAATTATGTTTTAGCTAGACAGCTGTTCCTGAAAACTCTTCACCTCAGTGAATGTCTTCTTATTATGTCTAATGCTGCACAACGTACTAATGATGACTTTTTTTTTTTCTTACAGTACTGTAATTTACAAATGGAAAACTGTTTATAGTAGGTGCTATCTAGGGACTTTCAAAGCAACTTTTACCCTTCCTTCCAATACCTTATTAATTAGTGAGTGTATTTCTGGAATTAGTAGGTAAACAGAATGAGAAACAGAGCCATTTCAGGAGTTGTGTGAAGGCATGTTAATCCTTTGGGATTCACTGATTGGGTCAACACACAGGCAATCATAGTACTCTGATACAGTTTCCTTTAAAAGAATTTTCAATAGCTGTATCAGATGTATTATAATGCAATTTGAGTGGCCCAGGTCATTTTAAAAAAGGTGGGGAGAACTGAAGTTGGATGGTCAAATGAAAGTAATTGAACTTCAGTTGACAATTGGTAACTAGAGGAAAAATAATGGAGTAACTGAAGAGAAAAAATCAAATGAAATTAGATCTTCCTGTGAAAAAGTGCTATTCTTTCTTCTCAGACTGAAAATGTGGTCATTAGAAAGTTATTTTTCTTACTTAAGATTTTAGTGTTTGTACCTGTTTTACACTATTGTCAGGTTTTTTATTAATACTTTGCAACATGAAAGTCTAAGCAACTAACGTCCTGTGCCCTGCTCAGCATAATGGGGCAAACTAATACGAAGCATACCATGAAAAGACAACTTCAGATGTGTAAAGTGTGCTAGTTTGTAATCTGTAATTTGACTCCTTTATCCTTCATACTGAGCAATTAAAGTTAAGAAATAAGTAATGAATACATAAAAATTAGTAGGCTTATTTTTTTTTCTCTCCTCATAATTGCAGATATGTCAGGTTAGCATCTAATTAACAAATACCACCATGTTTAAACAGATAAGTATTTTTGATTCCTGAAAAGTTCAGTGGAAGAGATTAAGAAAAACAAAATGTAACTTCTTAATTTGACAGGTTTAGTGCGATTTTTTTTTATCAACTCCTATGCAGCCTCACAGTGTGGGATGCTCATGTGCAGATAAAATTTTGACCAATAAGAATAAGCAGGGGGAAAAAAAGAAAAAGAAATAGAAAGGGGACTAGAACATCTAGGAAGATATTTTTCTAAAATGTTTCATATAGGATCTTCTACCTTGATTCTTAATTTGCCATAAGTCTGTAAAAATAAATAAATAAAAAGATCTAGAACAGCTGGAAATGTCTAATATCCCCCCTTCTTACTGATTTACGCAACATGTTATCACATTTCTCAGGAATGATGCTGACATAGTTGGTCTGAACGTACTTGCATTTTCAGTAAGGAAGTATGTGGTGTTAAATAAAATAGAGAGCTTGTTTCTAAATGTTAAAATGTTGTTACTTTATTAATCAAGTATTACGTACTGAAAATCCCAACTCTAGTTACTTAACACTACAAACGTTTGGAAATACAAGCAGTGAATGTGTGGGAATTTGGGGAGCTGGAAAGGGAATCTGTTATTCCCTAACTGATAATCTGAATTGTTTTTGGTTGAAGAGGCATCCTTACCTCAGTTCATTTTGGAATATGCTCATCCTGAATCAGATAAAAAGAATGCATCTTAAGCTAATATTCTTGTCATTTTAATTGTGTTGTCCTTGCAGGTGCTCATGTTGTTGTTGCTGTTGTTAAAGTACTTCTGGTGATATTAATCTAGAAGCAAAAGACCAAAGATTCAGATTCCATTTTGCTGTTAGTCTGTTGGTATGCATTTGTGCTATCCCTGTCACCATGTACTTGCACATCATGTAAAACATATGTGTTTAAGTCCCTTATTAAAATATCAAATTGTCAGTAATTTTTAGTTAATAAGGTGATAACACAAGTTATGTAGAGTTTAGAGGTATCAGAATTCTTACAAGCTAGAAAAATAAAAATGTCAGTCTATAGGTTTTTGTGGCTCATATTCACTACTACAGTAACAAGTAAACGGGTGACAGAATGCACTTGAAACATAATGCTTTTTTACCATCTAAAAAATAATTACCTAGCACTCAAAAGGTCACAATACCTATCCTGTCCTCAGACAAAAATATCATGTATCATAAGCCTTTAGCAGCTCTATGTGGACAGAGAGACCGTCACAGTACTGAACTTCTATAATCATTGCAGGAAGACATTACTATAAAAAAAAAAAAAATCATTTTGTTTAAACCCTCTTCATGGATTTTTATGTGATTTTTAGGTAACTCTAAGACAATAAGGAAAATGTAGTCTGTCATGCAGGGCTTGTCCAACCTTATTCCTGAAGTCTCCTAGATAAGCCTACATTTTTTTCAGTATTTAATAACAAGGCGAAACAGAGAAATTCAGAAAGCCTGAACTGGATAAGGGATCTAAAATGTAACATGGTTAGTAAATGGCTGAAATAAATGGCTTAGGAACTGTATTTTAAAACTGAAATCTTGTAAAATGTTTAAGTGCTTTATATATGGACTAAGTAACTTAGGGGAAATGAAACATAATAGCCCATAGTAATGATTAAAAAAAGATAAATAGAGTAATGCTGTGTTCTGCATACTGTGTAATAAATTATTCATTCTTAGTTAAACCTTCTTCATTTTATCTATGAAAAGTCCCCTTGATTATAGTTATTTTAGGCCATATATAAGAAGCTTGAGGTCAGTTATTATAGTCCTGAGCACTCAGACTAACTACTGCGTGACACTCCTAACCAAAGTTTGTCTAGCAGTGTTCCAAAAACATCCAGTGTCAAAGACTTCACAGCTTTTTAAAGTAATCTGTTCTGATGCTGAGGTGTTTTTTTGTTGTTGTTGTTTAAGTTTAGTCTGAATCTGCCTTTCTGCAATGTAAGACTGTTCCATCTTGTCTTACTCCTGAAAGAAAAGACTGGCCTCTTCATATTTGCAACAGCCTTTGGATACAAACATGATTTCCTCCTGTTATCTCTTCTGTTTGCTGTACAGTTTTCATTTATTCAATTTTTCCTTATAGGTCAATGAAACAAAGAGAACTCAGTTTTGGGTGTGGGAAGTACTTACTCTTCAAGATGTTACATGCTCAGAAATATTTATATCAGAATAGACTGTTTCAGAGATCTTATAACACAGTTCTTCAGTCACATTCACTTGACATAAAATAGGATCTTAAGACTATGTATACGCTAAGTATAACCTGCAAAATAGGTTTTGTAAATTGTTTTTTAACGTAGGTTTACCTAAAGGGATGCTCTTTGGAACTGGGATACCTCTTATTACAGCATCTAACTTTGTTACATCTATTTAACTTTCTTTTCTAGCATAATGCTGTTGACCTTACTGTTTTGTGCATACAATTAAAAGACATACTCAGAAACCAGGTATCATTTAAGTTCTTAGGCTATTGGATTTCTTAGTGTTGTTTGGAATACCATAGTTAAATTAGTGTTCAAAAAAGTTAAAACTTTATAAAGCTCATCTGACTTAGTAGACTCCTAATATGTTTAGTTAGAAATACAGAAAGAATAGAAAGTCATGAATTGATCAGCTATGTGGATTTCCTTTAATTTTCCCTTTTCTTAAGGGAAGATAAGCAACAAAATTATAGAACAACATTTTGATGTTTGAACTAGATAGTAGAATAGGGACCAAGTAGTACCAGGCACTCAAGAAACAGTTGCTACATTGAAAATAACTGAAAAAATACTGAATTATTTTTAGTGGTGATTTAGAAATACTTAAAAATGAGATTTATCATTCTGTTGCAAGAATTCCATTACCTCTGTTTCTTTGATAAGCCCTCCTTTTTTTCTTTTACACATGGCTAGACTATTATTTATTTTTTAACATAATTTTCAGCATCTGGCATAGAAGAGAAAACATTCTTAATTTAAGGACAGGAAAAAGTCAGTTTTTAATGTCATAATAACACTACCAGATGTTTAGGAAACATTCATTAAAATAGGAAATCATTTTCATAATATCAATACTAAGCTTTGTGCAAATGGTTCAAAAAATAAGCGTTTAACTTTATTATTATCTACCCAAGGAGTAAGCATGATTTCTGTTGCCTAAAGCTTGGGGTTGGGGGAGGAGGATGATTTCAGTCTCTGGACTCCCAATGAGTCCAATATTCCCAATATTGTGTACTGGATATGGACATATCTATTAATTGTTGGTGATGTAAGTATGGTTCGCAAAGGCATTGAACTGAAGGAAAAATGAGATTTAGTGGACTTTAAGAGGGAATGATTTCTATCTCACTTCTCACTTTATCATCTACTGAAATACGGCAAGGTTATATGTGCATGTCATTAGATGGAGAAAAGTGAAATAGTAACTATTCCTTTCTACTGGTGAAAGCGTGAGCTTCTTTTTACCCCCTAAAATGCAAGTTACCTTATTTTAGGTTATTGTCTGCATAAAACTAACATGCTACTGAACTCAGTAGCAATATAAACTAGACACCTAGACAAACTGCTATTCTAACCTGCATTTTTTTTCCTGATTCTACATTAGATTTTAAGTATGTAGTAATGACCACATACAAAGTGAAATACTGAATTCGGCTAAATCAAAAATCTCTCTACCAAATTAGGGATGGAGAGCTGATGGCTTCTTTTTCATCTACTATGTAATATTTCTAAAAGAAATAAACAAACTTGAATTAAATGTTTATGGTAACTCAGACCAGCTACATTCCTAAAACAAAGCAGCATCACCATTACAATTTGAAAACTAAATCATCATGCCATTGCACAGGCATTATTTAAAAGGCTTAAGCAGACTTCCCAGGGAGCCTCATTTCCATCCAAATCAAATCTATCCCAAATGTAACCCTACTCTATTTGTAGTGCCTGGTGGGACACTTAGGGCTTCTGTTGTTTATGAAGTATTGCAGTGTAAGTAATTTGCCTGCATAACAGATCTATAGCTTGAAGGTCAAAGGTCTTGATCGCCTGTGACCCAGAAACAAGAAATGTTTAGCCTTTTTGTGTATATATAGTATGGCCACTTCAAAACCTTTTGAATGTGCCTGTGCTGTGCCCCTGCAGCTTTATGTGAGCCTTCTCTCAAAGCTAATTGTTTTAAAAATTCCTTTAAAAATAGTACTTCCAGGGACTGTTTGGCCTCTTAGAATGTGAATGGAAAAATTCACTTTCACAATTAAGCTCTCAGAAGTGAATGATATACTTGCCTAGTAATTTGTTTCTAATTAATAATTCATTTGCTACCTAAATCAGCAGCCTACAGTGATTTCAGTGATTTCACAGATAGCATCTATCTTCATAGTTTTAATGATCTGTGCAACTTGGGATATGACTTAGTGTCTTTTCCATATTGCTTAAAATCTCAGCTTATCTTAACACAGTATATATGAATAACTTGCACATCTTACCTGAGAAAAGAAACAAATTCAGTTAACTTCAGGTACCTCTTAGATGCAAGACAGGATTTTGCCAAACAATCTGGAATTTATCACTGCAGCTGCTGGATCAAGGAGCAAGGAAAATAATCCAAAAATATGCTAAAAATCTGAACAAAAACAGGGATTTTAATGCTGTCTCCTACCCAGTCTTGAGTATGATATGAGCAACATTTTAACACTTTTTACTTAAAGTATGCTAAACACTGTATGATGGTCTTTCAAGACTCTTGGCAGTGAGATTTTAAGGGATACTTAAATATCTTTGTTGCCTTGGGTTCCATGTTAGTACTCATAATAGTCTTTTTTGTTTGTTCGTTTCAAAGTATCACTATTTTAAGAGCCGTATTAAAATATATATATATATATCCTAGATCAATAGTAGGTGAGAATGGTCAAGCAAATTTATTTAGGTATCCAGTCTGTAGATTAACTTCTTATACCTACTGATGAAGAGCCTGGTAGCAGAGCTGGATCCTAGGAGTGCAAAAATCAACAATGGGGGAGGGGATATTGGGGGGGGGGGGGGAGTTGTAGAATTAGCAAATGGTGGGTTAATGGGGAGACGGTGGCTCTTGTCCATCAGTTAACAGTACAAACATTTTGATTTGTAGGGAGAAGCCCACCTTGACATTACTACAGCAAAGAGCTTCTCTTACACAGCTCTGCTGGTCTCTTTCCCCATATACTGCTGAAAGTGCATGAGGTACAGTAGGCAAGTCATGGTGAAGTATGATTAGGATAAGAGTTTACACCTGGGACCTTGCACCAACACTAGAAGTCATCCAGACTTGTTTAATGGACACTCCATTTCTGCAGAATGTCACTGTTTTTCCAGTTGCATGTTTATTTAGCTTTTTGAGTGTATAAGCCAAATATATTATTTGACTTATGTTTTCATATGGGCCAGATCTCTGAGCTTTGTTCTCAGACTCTTTGTAAGAATTTCCTTTTTTGCCACCTTTTCTTATGGAAACGGAGACTAAAAAAGAAGAGTATATTGTGACTTTGAAAGATTTATTATCTTAATATGTAATTAATTTAATTTCCTATTTAAATATACTTAAATATTTTATCTCAAGTGTTAAGGCAGGGATAAGAGAAGAAATGTGACTGAATAATTAGTAGTCAAGTAAAGCAGTACTTTCATTTCATTGCTCTACTTCACTGAAAATCATTTATTTTTATCATTATTTATATGAAAATCATGTTTCAGTTCTTAACTTTGCTCCAGTTATCTCAAGTAAACTTCAGAAAAATATTTTCATTAATTTGATTATGCTGAATATTTGCTTATATTATGCAAAGCCCTGTGACTGAGAAAGCTTGCTTGTAGTTGAACAACCGTGAACAGTGGGGTTGAACATACATACTTAGTATTTTAAACAGTCTCTGCTGCCTTGAAGCTTTTTGTTATATCCCAGCTGAGCAAAAGTAGAATGACAACTAACAAACCTAGACAGAAAGAGAAACTAGTATCGCAATAGAGGAGCGACTTCTTCTGTGTGGTTTGTACATTATTCACATTGCTATTTTATTTATTTTAGTGGTATCTCTAACTTGCTGTAAGAAATTACAGCTGTTAAGAAAAATGCTCTAACTGGGAATATAATGCACTTTTCTAACTGCAGCTTATGTACATAGCATAACATGCTTTAGCAGTAGATACAACTGTAGTCTTGCATGGAAAATGTAAAATGAAGAGTAAATACTTAAGATAACCAGTTTAATTGTAATACTGAGATGGATGTGGCATGCCTGTGTTTACTGATTGTCACATCTTAACTTTAATTGTCACGGCTGACAATGTTTTATCTCTCCTATACATGGCTCATAGCTCTTCATAGATTAGGTCCAACTGTTAATTTCCCTTGAAGGGATGGGTACTTGCAGGTCAGAGTGCTCACTTTTAAAATACTGTTTAGTTTTACAGAAAGTTGAGCAGCCTATTGATCATGTCAGCTGCTTCTCACTTTGGAAGATACCCATAATTGTAATTCTATTTGTCATTTCATGACTTGGAATATAATCCAAGTTCCTAGGCCCACATACCAACACTCATACCTCTTGGGAGTAGTTCTACTAGCCTACTGCTAACTTTGGCTCATTATACCAAGATCATTGAACGTTTAGTCCTTTTGATGTACTATGCATGTGATATATGAGAATGAGTAAGTGGGTGTTGCTTGGAAATGTCCTCTGTTCATCTGTAATATAAACAGGCCATGTTTACTAGTCCCTAGGTAACTAGTTTCTGGCTCAGTGCTTAATCTGCAGTCTTCTGGAAAGATTTTGGACCTGATTCTGTTTGTATTAGAAAATTATCTAGAGTTTGTAGAAATTATGATTTACTATACAGGATTTTACAATAATATATATAACCTAAATTGAATGCTCTGATAATTCCTTTACACTTAAGCAATAAATCATTTTAATCTTTGGGCTAGGCAGTATATAGCAGACCCCTACAAAATCTTTTCTTTGTATTTTAGAGGCTATATCCGGTAAACTGAAGTTTGTTAACTCATGAGCTAACTGCTGTACTTCGTTGCTTTCTCCTAACTGCTTGCTCCGTAATGCTGTTACAATTGTGCTTTTATATATATACATATAATAAAATTTATTAACTATTTATATACAGTAAATCACCTTATGATAGTAATTTAAAAACATTCATTCTTGCTTTCAATTCTGCTATTCCAGACTCTTAGTATTAGAAAACTGGAAGGTGGCAAGGAGGAGTTTGTGTTCCATCAATTGTTTTTTTTTCTCATGACACTCTTAGTGTGTACTTGTATTGCATTTACCACCTCTTGTACTGACAGCGTGATTTCGTACTAGCTGTTCTACCTCGTCTCCAAATGATAAATGATCTCTCTTCTCAATACGGCGAAAAATAACACTTCACACTTTCTTTGCCAACTAGAGTTTGGAAAATGTGGTCAAATGCCCAGTTAGGAGAAACAGATTCCTATTCTTCTGCATTTGCAGAAGGAGAAGACTTTCAAGGTAGGTTTTTGGATCTTCCATTATGAATGCTTTAAGATGTCTGAAATATCTTCATCTGTGAAGTCCTGCTAAATGGTGCATGGTTAATGTTCCAGCGTGTGCTACTGTATGCAGATGACTTCAGAGTCTTAATCATGCTTGTTCTCTCTTCTATTTTGTTCCATCTGGACTCTATGCTATCCATCTGTTATGATGGTAATTAAACAAATAAAAAACCTTCTTTTTACTATAGAGTGAAACATCTGTAGAGTGATAGTTGCTTTGCTCCTTTGGGGTTGCTAAAAAGTCTTTTGGTAGCTTCATCTGACAATGTTTCCTTACTTTTATCAGGAATGAATGCCTCCTCCTTTCTCTGTATTCCCTCCCTTCTTGAGCACAAACTACCAGCCTGCACCCCGTAGTCTCTGTGTACTGGTTTTCCTTATTGCTTTCAGACATGGGAAAGAAAAATCATTGGCACCCAAATCAGTTTATCCAAGTCTTCATTTTCTCATATGCTTACAAATTATGCATCTTTTGTATACACTAACCTGCACTTCATACTTGGGGAAGAATTCCTTTTATTCAAAAGCAAGGAAATCATTATGCATCTGGAGTAGCTAAAATCATTTTCTCCCTTGTCTTCTCCACACCTAGTGTAAAGAGAGAGAGAGTTTACTGCAAGGAATCACTCTTCCGTTCCAGCATCTCCTCAAATGGAGTGGTCAGTCCTTCAGTCCTCTGAGAACTGGATTTAAGGCAAAAAAAAAAAAAAGCCTCCCTTGACAGTTTGTTTCATAAGCTATGCAGCACAAAGGCGAAACACAACAACCTAGATGTTACTCCCTGTGACCCAGTATTTTAGGGTAAATACTACTGTAAAATACAACTGTAAAAACCAAGCAAGAACTCCCCCCCC
>CM021700.1:44050702-44071413 GCA_011074415.1 Stictonetta naevosa
CCCGAAAAAAATGCACCCAGACTTCTAGCAATACCTCTTTAATTAGCAAAGGCTTATCAACAGCTATGTCTTTCTGACACCTGTGTTCCTGTGTAACAGCATAGCTTTAAAAGTGCAGGCAGAATGCAATGCAATATACAGTAATCTCAGCCAAGGGAATTGGTTGTGAAATGAATTTTGGAAAACCACGTTACTCAAGCATTTTGTCTGATAAATGTGGCAGCTGTTAATTACTGTTATATTACAGGCTGTATTACAATGAATAGAAAAGGCTTCATGAATTTCAGCTAAGACTGCAGATACTACTGCCATCAGGGGAAAAAAAAAAAAAAAAAAAACACACAGTGGTCGAGCTGTAGCTTAAAAAAAATCTAGACTTTTGCCAGAGCTGTTACTTGGAGTTGTTAAACACTCACAGCACTTTCTTTCCTTCCCCTTTTAACTGCTGGGGAGGAGTTAGCTATTAGACTCTCCTTCCACTCTAACTCTTGGTGAATTCACACGTTATGCAATGTGCCATGTATCTTTTTTTCAGATAGCCCTCCTATACTGACTTAGTGTACATAGAAGGGAGGAGAAGGAAAGTCTTATCACCAAAGAGCATAGTTTGTCTTATTCTAAAGTGGCAATAGTAAGTTGTTTGCAAGTCCAACTACAAAGGTATAAATGAAAGCAATCATAAAATCCTCTTGTTTAAAACTGAAGTCTCTTCTGGTTAAAAATAAATCACTTCAGGTGAAGTAATTCATACTGAAATACAAGAAAACTACATTTTTGTGTTTTAGTGAGAGAGAGCATAACCTGCTAATCTTTCAAAAATATATATATATATACGCTTTTGATCTTCCAAATAATCAAAAAGAAAATTTGAAGGAAACCTTTCATAATTTATAGCTTGACATGTTTAAATTTATTGCTATTTTATATTGCATGATTCCATAAAGGTAATAGAAACTCTTAATGGTTCTCTTTTAATTATATTCTACTTCTAAGAAGTTCTGTTTCGGTATTAACTTCAAAAGTCTTCTTGTTAGGTAGGGTTTCAGAGGTGCTACAAATACTAGTCAAGAAGTAAAGCATGTCAGAGATGGAGCTTATTACCCACTTGTTGTTTACTATTCACTTGAGCAAATTAACTTGCTAGTTCAACCCTTAGCACATACAGATCAATTTCATAGAATCAGTGGCTTGGGTTGGAAGGGACCTTAAAGATCACCTAGTTCCCCCTCATGGGCAGGGATGTCACTCAGTAGATCAGGTTGCCTAGGGCATGTCCAACCTGGTCTTGAACACCTCCAGGGTTGGAGCATCCACAGCTTCTCTGGGCAACCTGTGCCAGTGCCTCACCACCCTTGAAGTGAAGAATTTTCCCCTAACCTCTAATCTAAATCTCCCCTCTTTTAGTTTAAAAGCATTTTAAAACCATTCCCCCTTGTCCTGTTGATATCTGACTAAGCAAAATGTTGCTCTACATCTTTTTTTACAAGCCCCCTTTAAGTATTGAAAAGCTTAAATGAGGTCACACCGGAGCCTTCTCTTCTCCAGGCTGAACAGCCCCAGATCTCTCAGCCTTTCTTCACAGGAGATGTGCTCCAGCTCTCTGATCAACTTCACTGCCCTTCTCTGGACCCATTCTAACATCATCTCTTTCTTGTACTGGGTGCCCCAGACCTGGACACAGCACTCCAGGTGGGGCCTCACAAGGGCAGAGCAGAGGGGGACAATCACCTCCCAATCACCTCCCTCACCCTGCTGGCCACCCCTCTGTTGATGCAACCCAGTCTGTACATGTCTGGGATTGCCCCAGCCCAGGTGCAGCACCTTGCACTTAGACTTGTTAAACCTCATTAGGTTCACACTGGCCCATTCCTCAAGCTTGTCAAGATCCTTTGGGATGGCATCCCTTCCTTCTGCTGTACCAACTGCACCACTCAGCTTGGTGTCATCTTCAAGCTTGCTGGGGGTGCACTCAATCCCACTGCCTATGTCACTGATAAAGATACTAAATAGTACTTATTTCTGTCACTTACTCTGTGTTTGCTTAAGTTTTCCATGATGGGCAGATGAAAAGGAGAAACAGAAAAGTAGTGAGAACAGGAAACTACAACTGGCAGCTTGGCAATTAACGTTGTTGGAGCTTTTATCTGAAAATCGCACAGCTTGTAAGGTGACAATTGAAACCATAATGAAATTTCTGAGTCCATTATTGCTCACAAGCATGAGTGAATGTGGGCTTAAACGGTAATGAATGTCTTCTGTTTTATCACCTTTTTGCTGAATATATTGGTGCCAAAATACTATTAAATATAGCATGTTCACACCTATGGATTCTGAAAGAAAGATAACCTACCTTTCAGGCCATTACCATGCACTTCATATTTTCTCAGCAATGAGAGCAAGGCCATCTGATTAAAAATACCAATAGCTCTAATATTTTATCTTCCTGGGAAGCTTGCCCTTGGGGAGGGGGGGGGGAGTGGGGGGGTGAAATGAATTCTATGCTTCCAGATTTGAGTCTGATCAGACAAACATAACACAGCATATAAGAAGTTGTTACCTTGCCTTGTAGCCTAGAGTATCTATTCAAAAGTGTCCACATCTGACAGGAAGATCTGTAGTGGTAGTTCATTTCAGTGAGTGTCTCACCAATTACAAGTAGATGATTTATTTTCATTAGTACTGGATTTGTTTTTCAGGGTATTGGTGGTGTTATATTTCTACTAGATTAAGTTCTCATTTTTAAACTTCCATTGTTTTGGGGATTTATCTTGCTTATTTTGAGCTTTCCAAAGCTAAATGCCCAAAGCAAAGACAATGCTGGGTTTGCAGCAAGGCTGAAGATGTGTCCTACATTGTACTTGATCAGTTGAGTTTTTCGTGCTCTTTGACAAACCCTAAAAGCCAAAGTAAGAGTGCTTAAAATTCTTTTATGGTATAATAGACAACTCAAACTGAAAACTATAAATCTTTTGAGGGCTGGCAGCCACAAACGACATCTTACCACAAACATAACTGAACACTTTATCTTACACGTACACACTTTTGCTTATGAATGTAATTTTCCAGAAATGACCATCAGTTGAATGACTTTGGCAGATGTCACTGTCGGTTGCTGGTCAGGAAAAGCCTCCTCTGATCAGTACATCACCTTTAGCCTTTACAGAAGGTGAATGTGCTACTGCAAGCGTATGTAGTACACTTGGATCTTACAGGTGTTTACTATAAGTTTACTGTCCATTACATAGCAAAAGGCATCCATAGCAAAGTCCAGTGAGGTAACCTGGGGAAAGAAGAGATGGGAATGGCAGCACCCATTCTGATTCTACCAGCAAGAGAATTGATAGCTCCCTTTGTGTGTTATAATGCCGTTTTGAGTCTTACCAATAGAGTAGCAGCCTAAATTATTAATATGAACATTAGCTTCTTAAGAAATAAAGATGCAAGGCATTTCTGGATGGCCTGCATGAATAAGATAAGATTTCAGGAAAAAAAAGACGTTGCACCATGACAATGCAATACTGAAAATGCTAAAATCTAGGAAGGGCAGGTTTTGCAATATAGCGAATAATGTTTGGAGGGTTTTTTGGTTTTTTCCCATCAGACACTTCATAAAAGACCATCTAAAAATCTTTGTTTAAATGCTAAAAAATAGTCAAGTATTATCTCTCTGTAAGGTTACAGATGCTATGGCTGAACATAGAAAGCAGGCATAGTGTGATATGTAATTAGCAATATAACCTATGGTAATACAGAAGAAATAAAGCCAATTTTCCTCCTTTGTATGTTTTCCCAAGAATACATAGTTGCATTTGAAATTCACAAAATAAATATCATTTATTCTTAGAAAACAAAGCAGATATTTTCTTATAGTTTCTAGGGTAAGTTGCATGCTGTAGCCTGTCATGACCAAGTAGCCTTAGCCTGATTCTGTTGATTCTGTTTCATCAATTCCTAGTGCAGGTCTTTAAAAATGCACAGTGAGAAGCAGAAACAATCCAACTCTTTGGTATTCCCTAAATGAACAGTTCTCGCGTTATTTTCACAGTAAATTAATTCTTGCATGCTGTAATAAACAGAAGTGTTTTATCAACTTTTTCAGTGAAACATTTCAACAAACAAGGATCACTGTTTAAAATTCTAGTAGTGCCAACGAATGAAAATGTACCTTTCTGTAAAGAGATTGCATCTTAAAAGAAAAAAGGACAGTAAAAGATCTTGTGTATGTTAAATCAATGAATTCAGTATTTGTTGCTCTTCCTTGTCTCTGAGATAGTATCAGCATGTGTAACGTTAAAAGCTCCTTGATTTTATCTTCTTTGTACAACATAAACAGATATTGTTTTTTAAACTTATTAATTTTATTTTTAATGTAAATTCTGCAGAGTATTTCATGGTCATATGCTTCACTTGAAGACCTGTAATTTTTCATCTTTATTCAGCTTTCAAATGTCTTGAAAATAAATAAATAAAAAATCAGCTATTTTTTTTCTCAGATGTCTGTACACAATTTAATTTTGAATCCATATCTAAGTAAAATTCCTTTGTCCAACAGTATGTGGCTGGTTGCGTGTGATCATGAGTTCTGTAAGGGTTTTGGTTGCTATGCATGAATTTACACTGGGAATGACAGAGATTAGAAGAATTACTAAATAATTACCATATCCAGTTAGTACTCTCATTTAAAATTAGTTTCTGCTTTGTGCTATTAGTAGTTGAATATGTCTTTCATAGTCAAGGACTAACTCTCCACCCCTGATCCCTGAAATGGAGACATTGTTTAGCATCACTAAAGGAACTTTTATCTGGGAGCTGACGCCTAAAAGGTACCTTTTCCTCCAAAAAAAAGTTATGCAGTGAGAGAAATTGCAGAGATGGTGCTCAGTCCCCTTTTGTATTACATTAAATATTCTGATTGTGTTGCCCAAATCTTACATGGTACATATGAAGAGGTACAGCATGTACCTCTTTATTTCCATAAAATACATATGGAAACATCTGTGATTTCAAGTCAAACTACCATCAACTTCAAGGTTGCTTAATTTGAAGTTTGCTTAATTTTCTCAGATACATGTTAATGGGAATTTTCTAAGCACTAATAATATATCAATACCATTTTGAGACAGAAGTTATTCTAAGGCTATCTTGATATAGATTTAATGTAATTTTGACACTTTTTGTTTTATTATTTTTGGCTGAGTGTGCGTGTGTGTGTGTGTACAATGATGGGTACTTTTCAGTACATGTGATGTTAACTGACTTGTCTCTAAATAAATCCTGGAGCTCTACAAAGTTTCCTGGTTGGGGGAATCTCAGCACTGTAAGCCAACAGGACTCTTTGTAAGGTAATAGGTTTAATAGGTTCAGTTATGCAAAGCTCATTATGGGAATAAATAAATAAGTATGGGATTTCAACAGTATGATATTACAATACTTCACTCCCCGGCCCGGCCCCCCCCCACACACACACCTGAAATAAATGTTTGGATCAGATTAGGGACTGCGTGACTGAATTTATCAAGTATCCTGAAAAGGTACAAAAACTAGTAAAGGAGTTCTAGCTAATATAGTCTCCTTGAATATTCAACAGGGTGCCTTACCCAAGACACTTAAACTAAGCATCCTTTTAATAAAAAAAAAAAAAAAGGACAGGAAATAAAGGGAAGTGGTCAGTTTTCGTGCAGAAAAGGAAAACTTTGTTGTTCTTCAGCAGGGGTCTGTATGGTGATCCATCACTCTCCAGCATGGTCACAAAAGACCTGGAAAGGAGAAACAAATAACAAGATAATTAAGTTAGTTAAGGATTTATTGAGGTTTATAGTGCTCAAACCAATTTTGAAGAATGGCGGGAGAACAGAAGAATGAATGCATGATACATTGAATTTCATGTGTTAAATGAATGAAAAATATTTTATACTGAGGAAAACTTCTAACATTCTTGATAAAATGGTAGTCTTTTAGGTCATCAGGAGCATATCCTTTTATATAAAGAATAGTTCTTGACTCAATATTTTTTAATAATGAAAGAAAGCAACAAATGTTAAGAATTACTAGGAATGTAATACATGAATTAAATAGAAAACACCACTGTGGGATGCTCTAAATCTCCAACAAACATACAATAACCATGTGCAGGTCTCATTTGATGAAAAAAGGTGATGACGCAAATGTACAAAACTATCTTTTGCATGGAGAAAAAGTATACTACTAGGAATAGGAACTTATGAGTTTAAAAAAAAAAAAAACTGAGGAGAAAAAGCGGGTATGGGGAAGGAATCAAATTATGGTGAAGTTAGACAGGGATTGATTTTGATTCCTCTTCCACCATAACAAGGAGAGGCATGAAATAAAACAGTAATACTCAGAACTAACCAAGGAATATGGTTTACACAACATATTAAGTTGTCACACAGTGTTACAGATCATGAAAATTTTCACTATTTCAAAGGGTGGCAGTTTGACTTTCTGGAAGAAAAGAAACTTAAGTGTTACTTTTAAAAAATATAAGTATTTCTGCTCAAAAAGGTTTTGAGCTACATCTTGCTAATGTCTAGAAAAGTATTATGGAGAAGTACATTCACATGATTGCCTTCATCTCCCCCAGGCACCTGCTATTGATTGCTATAAGAGTCAAGATAGCAGGCTGGACAGGCTTTCTTTTGCCACTGTAATCAGTTCTTATTTTCACTTAGCATACAACCTGCATCTCTTACAGATATATTTGAGGTTGCTTAACTGGAAAATAGAAAGTAGTATATCATTTTGTGTATTATGTCAGAATTTACCTCTGGGGGCGAATATCTGATGAAAAAAACACTACTTTGAGGTGACAGCTTTCAGAAAAAGAGTTTGGTGTTTGTTGCTTCTCAGCTGCTTCAGGTCCAAACAGTCTGTTTTGTTTTGCAGGGGGGAAGGGGACAGATGGGAAGGGCAGCAGGCTATTGTGTGTTCTGATAACCATTTAGTTAGGCTGGTAAAGGTAGGCATAAGATTTGGGTTTACTGGTATGTGTGATACAAGTACTGTTAGGTATTTCTCATGTTAGGTATTTCTCACTGCACAAGCTACATTAGCAGAGCAATCAACATATAATTACCTTTGTAGCTAGTTTTTCAGTGACTAATGTATTGCATCAAATTTATTTTTGCTCTTTTTAATGTGCTCAAATTCTTTCAGATCTTTATTGGTTTATTTGTGAACATACGGTTTTCAAAGTTGAACAACAATGTATTTTATATTCACTGAAAAAAAAGTTCTGTTATTGTCCATTACATATGAGTAAAATAACTCATCTGTTACATGCTGCCTGAGATACTATTATAATTGTCATGTCCTCTCTTTAACATAAGTTAAAATACTGTGGCCATAGGGGAGATGGAGTAGTTGCTTAATTTCTTTTTTTTGTAAATCTTTCAATCTGTTATATGATGTTTTTTTATATTATTTTTGTCTTAACTGAGATTACTTTATTAATCATTTTTCTTACTAGTTTACTAATTCTCTTATTTTATTCTGCCCTAATTCTTCTTGTTTCCTTTTATTTTCCCTACTGTTCAGAGCAAGAAAGTTTCTGTACAGAATCCCAATTCATTTTAGAGAGTTTCTTTTAAGAATCCACACAAAACATTTCCCAGTTGTAGGATTAAATTTTGACAGCACTTAACTATGCACTTCACATTTTTCCTCTGTCTAATCAAATTAATTTAGTTAGAATGGCTTAATGTACAATGTTACAACTAAGTGCACTATCTTAAAAACTCCTGGACCTTAAGCTTGGGGGCCTTAAGCTTGTGGACAGTCCATTACCTCTGAAAATAAGACTTCTCTTTTTCAATTCATATTTATTACATGCTTTGTCAGGTAAGAGTACCTAATATTTCAATATCTTATTTCTGTTGATAGAAATAAGAGGCAATTTTGTGTGACTTTAGAAAATAGGACCAGATTATGTAAGAGCTGAAGTTTCAAATAAAAATTACATTTTACATGATACCAAGTAAAAAAAAACTTGATAGTATGTGGTTTTGGTTTCAGGTTTCTGTTCTGTAGTGGCTTGCTGCTGGTTTCTGGTAGTCATCTGTAATTGTATTGCTCAAGAAATACAGAGGCTTGTATGGCATCACTGCATCTGATGACGTTTTATGTCTTTGGAAACACTACTATATTACCCTTACTTAGCATTTTAACAAGTGCATAATAAGTTAAAAGAAATTTATTAATTCCTCTTTGGGGAAAAAAAAAGAAAAAAGTAGTAGTATAGGAAGTGTTGAGTATCTGGAGAGAAAACTTGTGGTTTCGGAGCCACTTTCCTGTATTATAAACTGTTTGCTTATTACTGCTCTTCTTCTTCAATGTTTCAAGATAAAATACCATGCTACTTATTTTATTTGGGGGAGGAAGAATCTTGTTCCTTTGATTTTCTTTATATCAGTAACCAAGTATAAGTATTTCCAGAAGCATAGAGTCGTATATTACGTTTTTTCCATCCTCCATTGGCCATTGTGTTGGGGTGGCGGAAAATCCTGTGTTAACAGAGGGAAATGAACCATTTTAGTCTTGTCCTTGCTTCCTGAATGCATGCACCTGTAAATTACCATAGTTTAAGATGAATATTTCTGTGAGAGCTGTTTGTTAGAATAGCATTACATGCCTAGAATCTTTTATTTCATTCTTCTATTCTAAATAAATAGTATTTTTTAAATAGGAAAGAAAATACTTTTGTCATGATAGAATCAGCTACTGTAAGCCTCATTTTGTCCTTAAATTACATTTTCATTCCTATAGAATGAAGAAATAGAAAGTTATGTTGCTGAGTATGCCAAGTTGAAAGAGGAACTCTTCCCTTGCTTTCAATACAGGACTGAACTTGATGGAGAATCAGAGATTGTTTTTGCAACACAAAATGCTGTCGGTTTTGTCTTGCCAAGACCAAGGCATTTGGAAATCTGTAGATTTCTTCATACGGTGTTCTGCCTAAAAAGCAAAACACTAGGAACTGAATTTCTCAGTGAGGATAGTAGAAAACTGTTAATATTGTTGTTAGGTAAACTGGCTTTTACTAGCAATATAGCAATAGTATTGGAAAACCCTTTCTTTTTTTTCTTTTTTTTTTTTTCTTCCTAAGCAATAATGAAAACAGGATTCTAAACCATAACACTGATCTGAATCAAATTCACAAATAAAACTTCGTAAGTGCTTTTACTACTTAAGTATAAAATTGATTCGTATTTCATTTTAACACTGTGGTCTTGGAACACAAATCAAAGCCTCACTGAAGGGAAACCATGGCATGGAGGGAACTGGGGAAGTGGAGAAAGCAAATTTTAAACCAGAACAAAACAGTGCTTTCCTAGGTAAATATCAGATGTCAAAGGGAAAACAGGTATTTGTTTAAATCCCTTAATTTTAAATTGGATTAAAATTTATATATTATAAATAGTGTGCAGGGTGATATGTGTGTGTTTTTTTGTTGTTGTTGTTTTTATTTATTTTTTTTTCCCACCCCTGTGGGTTAAGCAACATTTTAGTAACTGCCAGTTACCAAAACACATGGCTACAAATTTCATTAATTCGATGTTATGTATTCTGGTAGCGTGTGTATGACTGAGCAGCAGGATGTCTTTCATGTACAAAACACTCTCCAAATATTAATAAAACTACACTCCTGTCAATCTTGAACGTAAGCCAAAAAACTTTTAGGCCCTAGAAGATCTAAGAAAGGTTTGTTGCTTTCTACTTCTGCTGCATGATTAGAAGTCTGTGAGGATAGCAAGCTGAAAATTTCTGACATGTAAGTGTCAACAAATAATTTCATGAGGTATAAATGTACTGTACACATATTAGTGACGTTTTCTACTTCCTGGAGATTCATTATGACATTCTGTCTAATCTTTGGAAACCATAACTGTGACACTGATGTATTTGGTGCTATTGTGCCTGTTGTGTTAAAGAGAGGACGGGGAAAAAAAAAAAAAAAAAAAAGAAAACACTTGGAATAAGATATTCTGTTTAAGACACTTTTTGGACAAGCCAGGGGGTAAATCTGCCTGGGAAAATGGGATTTAAGTGTCTAGAAAACAAGATTAGCCTTTTCCATTTGATCTTTGGTGAAATCATGTTGAACTGAGATGTTTCTGAGCTGACAGCTCCTAGTGAATTCACTTTTTCTTCATTTTACTGAACTGGAGAGCAGAGGCCACAGGCCCTGCTGCCCTTTTATTGTCTCCTAGCTCTGTTGAGTCAATTCTCATGCAAGAACTTCTGCTGCATGTGTTGAGTAGCTAAGGCTTCACTAATAGTATCTGACGTTATAATAGCTTTCCAGACAAAATTCTTGAGAAAGATTAGATGGACTCAATCTCTGTGATTAATAGGATATGTTACTTCATGCAACTTTTTGCTTCTTTTAAGTAAGAATACATCATGAATGCCATAATGTAATTATAGTCTGTGACCTTCTAGAATTACTACCTCATATAGGTGGCAAAAAATAATAATAAGGTAAATAACAATCTCTTCCTTGTTCTAATAAAAATTGAGTATAAGCCTCTGTAGTGGATGTTCTAATAAAAATCGAGTATAAGCCTCTGTAGTGGATGTAAAAAGCAAGTTATGTGCTTCTCATTACTTAATTGTGTAATGATTAAGGCCATATACATGGTATAATTTAAAAGGGAATGAAAAGAGATATTAGCACAGCTGTGGAATTTATTTTGTGTCAGACCAACTAAATTCAGGAGAACAGGATGTCTTCAGTAGAATTATGGTCTGTTCATAATTTTGTAACAGAAATTCAGCGTCCTAAATGGAGATTAAAAATACAGCCCCTTGGAGGAGCAAATCTCTCACATGGAAGTTATATCTCAGTTGGCTCTCTCTTTCTTCTCTGCTATTAATTCATTTGAGCAGTTTGCATTTATTGCACAAGAAACTTAGCACGGATAACTGTAGAATTTCTTCATCCACAGGTAGGCATGTTCTGTTTGCAATAAGAACTTCTCTTTAGACATGTCCAAAAATCATGAAATATGTCATCCCTTTCTTTTTTTGATGTTGTTAGGTATACTCTTAGCTAAAAAAAAAGAATGAACAAGAAATAACTCTAAAATGAAGGCTTGAAGTCAATCAGTTTAGAAACATTCCTATTTGATCAAATATGCCATTATTACCTTTACTCCATTTTGAAAATCAAATTACCGACTTAATGACTGATTCCATGGATTTAATTACGTGCCTCGATTATATTCCTGCCCCTACCTTTCCTCCATATATTTCTTTGACTTCTTATAACGTGGGGGCTTCCCAAGGACAGGATGCAGATTCTCGATGTGAGACTTGTCTTCTGTGACTTTAGGTATCTCAAAGTTAGGTATATAGTCTGAGTTACGCCACCCCTCACCCTCTTACTACTAACTGAGAACAAATAAATTTTAGTACATGTCCTAAAATAAATGCCAAAGAAAGGGATAATGAGTTCCCCTTTGGAAAAAGGCCTATTGCTTTTCATTGACCAGACATTTGGCTTTAGGCTAGAACCTTAACTTTGAGATGACAGCAGAGAGGCAGGATCCTCATCCCTGTGTTTTACTTTTCCCGGGTGTGGTTAGTTTTGTTGAAAATGTGCCCACACATGACTACTGTTGAGAACAATTGTAATTCTCCTTTTGGATTTCACATTCTTTGGCCCTGTGTGTGAGTTAGTGAATGCTGGCATGATGTAAGAGGAATGTGGAATAAGGCAATGGTGCCCTGGAGGCATACTGGCATTTGCATGAATTTGGGGACTTCTGTGTATGTGTATTGTACAGTTCAACTGATGAACTGAAGAAAAGCTCAAGCAAACAAACTTTTTTTTTAATATTTGCAGAAGTGTTAGAAAATATTTTTTTTTATTTTTTTTTGTCTTTTTAGTGAAAGAAAGCAGTTAAATTTGCATCAAAATGTCAGTTTGACATTTGTTAAAAATCAAATGGTTTAGCTTTGCAGCTTGGGGTTGGGGGGGTGTAGAAGAAAGAAGTTTGCTTATAAGGTCAAGTGTTCAAGCCAACCTGAAAGAATGAGTACTGTTATAATTACTCCCATTGCTGTGCAAACATGAAGCTGACTGAAATGAGCCTTCTTAATCATCAGCTTTGATATTGTATATTTAGGGTAACCTTTTGAAAACTAACAGAGTTTTGTCCCATCTCTTTTTCAACTTGACTGCAAATAGATTGAATTTGAGAAGTTGTTTTATTCCTGCTGGCACTCAGAATTATTACTTAATGAGGCATCTGCTACAGCTAAACTAAACATGTCACACAATAAATATGGAAAAAAAAAAAAAAAAAAACCTCAACTGCTATACTGTGTTGTCTAGTTCTGATCTGGGGGAGGGGAAGAGAATATGCTTTTTCTCTGTATTTTTAAAACTTAAATTTTCAAGACCTCCTGTGTACGTGAACAGACTTGCTGTTAATGTCACTATATGAATACATCTCTTTCCCAACTGAGTGAGAAAGAATCTTATCCTTTTCAGACAGTCAACATACTTGGATAAGGAAAATCACTTTTAAAAATTAGATGCGATTTGAAAGAAGCCTATTACAATTTAAAAGGATATAATTAAAATTAAGAGCTGTTCCTTATCCCCACTGACTGCTTTTGAACATCTTGGTACAAAAAGCTGTAGACTATAGATGTTAGGCTATCAGGAGAACAATACTCATCTCAGAATTGTGTGGAAACAAATGTGCTTTTGGACTGCTTTAACTTCTATATAACTTGGCCAACTAGAATATTAAGATTCACCAGAAAATGTCTACTTTATAAAAGCTGAGTGATTTATTAGGAGTAACCTGGGAGCAAAAAGTGTGTGGTATGGCCCTCTGTGTGCGCTCCCTCATTAGCCTAAAAAGATTTTTTAAATTATGGTGTAGCTCATGTCATCTCTCAAGTAGCTGCTCTTGTAGCTGGCAGCAGCAGCAGCATGTAGTTAGGGACCAGGCTCGCTGACAGTTTGACCTTCTCCATAACCCTGCAGCTGAGGCAGCTCAGAAGCCATGACCACATTCCCTGACCACATAGTGCTTCAGTGGTGAAGAAAAATGAGATGGATGTATGAGCAGGGTTTTTCTCTATCCTGTTTAGGTGAGGTAGCTATGAGTGGCCCTTTAAGTTATACAAATGGACAGGAAAACAATTATGACTAACCTTCTGGCGTTATTAGGGAGGAAAAACAAAATCTGGCTCTAAAACCAGTGATGACTGAGCAGGCTCTTTTGATCACTGTTTTATTTTTTAAAGTGAATTCTGTGCATCTCTGAAAATTATTTTAATATAATAATTTATATTTTGGAACCTATCCTCTTATATGGAATATCTGCACATTTATTTTTTTTTATATATAGATATATCTATCCATTCTTTTTACCTCCTCCTTCCGCATCGCCTGGTTGCCCTGGGAAGATGCCATCGCTGCAGGGAGTCTTACTAAGAGGCTGGAGTTGTTTTGAGTTTTGAATACATGCAGGCTTATATTCATTATCAATAGAGAAGATTAGGTTGAGTTCCACAGCTGGAACCTGCTCCTGAAAATGGTTTGTTGCTCTACCCTTTGCACTCAAGAGTTTTATGCTGGGACAGATTAGTTGAAGTGTCCCTGTGGAGTATAGCTGTAGGTTTGTGATGGGATAGGAATTTTTAAAATAGATTAGGCCCAGCATGCTACCCGCTTTTTAGATCAGTAGTAGCTGCTTAAATTCAGGTTACAAAGAGATAAGCAAGCAGAAGGACGATGGATGTGCTGTACTGAAGGCTGCTTTGCTCAGTGGTGAGCTGGTTCCATGTTACATGCATCAGCTGCTTCGTCTAGCCTGAAGTATTGAAAGTCAACAAGAGGCTAAAGGAATCAAAGAATCATTATGGTTGGAAAAGACCAGAAAGATATTAACAGGTTGTGCAGAAACAGTTGAGAATGGGTCTAACAATGTCTCTCATTAAATAAGTTAATTAATAATGAGGGGGGAAATTAGCACAGCTTTTGCCATATTGCAGGGAATTAGGATCTGTATCACTCAGTGTTAATGTAGTGTGATTAGGAAAACGAAATTTCCTGGCTAGATGGTGAAGGAGGGAATTGTTTGTGGCCTCTGATGCAATCTGCATATCAATGCACCTTTGTTCTTCAATTCTTTGTCATCACGTTTGTTTTATTTTATTTTTAGTGGATTTTGGAAAATTAAAAGGTTGGGGATTTAATTTTGAGTTCTCACACGTGGTGGATCCTCATCCTTCTGGTCTTGAGCCCAGAATATATCCTTAGGTCTGATAGCAACAATAACACTCTTGATTCAGTACAAAACACAGCTTTTTGAAAGAAACATGTTATGTTTTTTATTAAGCAATTGTTTAGCAGAGAACAAAACCTTCATAAATATCAAGTTAAGCATGGTGCCAATTCAAACTATTAGTAATGGTAATTTCCTCATCAAAAATGATGTGTGTGTGTGTATATATTTCTTTTTAAGATGGAATGATAAAATCTATTTTCCATTGTGATGGCAATAGCACTTGTTCTTAATTTCTTTTTGGATTATAAAGAATATTTTACAGATTGGATTTCCTGTGTACTTGCTTCCAACCCTATCTGTTGGACTGACTTCTGCTGCAATACTGATGTGTAAAAATAAGTGTTTTTGTTATGACTAAGTGTACGTGGTCTGAACATGAGACTGAAAGACAAGAACAAATTTACTTTGTGGTTTGGACCTGAATCAATGAGGGATTGATTCAGTTTCCCTCAAAATATAAGAAATGTCCTATTGGCTCAGACAAACTGTCTGTCTAGACTGTCTATCTAGTTTTCTGCCTACAACAGTTGCAATTGGAAATGTTATTTAGGGAGAGCACACAAGACTGTCTGCTTTTTGCAGTCCACTTCCTTCATATTCTTCCAGCACCTGAATCCACTGAATTAGGGATGCATGGTGGTACTCTTCCACTCCTACATTATTTATTTATTTATTTACTTACTTATTCTTAGTACCCATTTATTGTCCTGATTTCCATTATTTTTTCTGATCTTTTTAACCTTTGTGGTTGTGTGTGCCTACGCAGCTTCTCACAGTATCAGATTTCAGAAGTTTGCTACCTGGTGTTTCAAACAAAAAACACACATCTCCCCCACTCAGAGAAGAAGAGAAAAAAAAAAAAAAAAAAACCCAACAAACCAAAACAGAACCCTGCAAACCTCCCTTTCATCATTTTTAAAATAATTTCTAACTACTTTCAACTAATTTCCTCACGTGAAAAATGAAGAAGAAACTAAGCAAGAATCTTGGATCTGAATATCTCCTGATATGTGTTTCATACTTCTGAATCAGTAAGATGGGCTGAAGCAAAATCTGAAGTCTGAACCAGCACCTGAAAAGGAAATTTTAGAATTTCAGCCAAACCTTGCAATATATCACTAACAATGCTATTGCTGACCATAAGGAATGAAGGGTGACATAGGTGGAATATACTATTAGTTTGTTATATTTACAGAAAAGATCTAGCTAGCAGGGACAGCTTAAGGTAGGCTTAACATTGGAAATAATTCTCATAAAGTCAAGAAATGACTGGAAGAAATGAGAGATAATAGACACCATTCTGCTGGGAAATGTGAATGCTCCACTTGCTTTGGAAGAGTCAGATCTACAACTGCAGGAAAGGGAATGTCTAGCTGGGTAGAAACTCCTCAAAAAAAAAAAAAAAATCCAGAAGCTCCATCTGACTCCAACCTGAATATGAATCTCTCAAATATGCAAGTACCATATGGGAATGTACAGGCAGAAGAATGTTTTATTACTGTACTATTATCATCACTTTGTTTTGCTCAGTACAGGTCAGTTTTGAAGTACCCTTTTCCAGTGTTGGGCATCATCTTTCAAACGGTGTCTGGATCAATTAAAGAGTATTCCGAGGACAATTATAAGGATGAGTAGAACTTCCAAAAATGAAAATCTGTGCAGAAATTTTGGAAAAAAAAATATATTTTGCTTAAAACAAGATGGCTAAAGTAGGGAGGGAGTAAGTGTTCAAATACTTAAAAGGCTTTTATGAAAAGGGTAGGAGAAGAATTAACTTTGGTAAGGAGCCTATTAAATAATAAGGAAAAAATGTAGATCATAACAAGTAATAACACACTGCACTGTTCTGGGCTTGGAAATGAATTCATCTCAATACTGCTTGGTAACTCTTTTTGGTGGAAGACTTAATACTTCAGCAATTTGTATTTGAAGGGTTCAGCGTATTCTTAACTCCCAGAACTGCCAAAATATTGAACAGAAGGCTTTAAGTGATGAATAAAGCGGAGAATGCATCAGAAAATATGCTAGTGGAGAAATAGTTAATGGAAACTGCATCTCTTTACAGAAATAATTAGTTGTGCCATTGTTTTAGCAACTATAGAAAAGGGGGGGGGATTCTGAATACATTCTTTGTCTTATCAGGTTGCCAGTTGGAAGGCTACTGCTGGAATGTTTGTAACATTGCAAGAGTTTGTGTGGTCATACGGTGTTGAGTCCTACTATGTTTTGTTGAATCTAATTTTATTTATATAGTGACGTGGCTTCAGTTATACACAATTTAGTTTACGCACTGCTTTCAGCTAAGAGGTAACAAGTTTACAATCTGTCATTTTATTGTTTATAGTCAGAGGTTATAATTGTGAACAACATCACTACATGGAGAGATCAGTTTACAGGAAGTTAATGTTCTCTGCATGCCTGCTCATGTGTGAGACCTTAAACACAAGACGAAAGAGACACTATGATAAAGAGAGAGATTCTAATGTAAGTAAGATGGCTGAATAAAATGCATGAGAGCAACTTCAGAGATACGTAACTTGGCTCGGGGAATTCAAACACTTTCCTTTCCTTGAGATGCTGCCTTGTGCTACACCTTTTTGCATCATAATGTCCCCTTAATATGTCAAGGTTTGATAGGGTTTTATGCTATTGCAGATGGCCAGTCAATAACACAAAGAAATTCTCATGTTAAATGCCAATAGTCTTGATTTTAAGTTTAGAAAGAGGATCCCTGAGAACAAAGAAATCCTAATAATCCTTTAATCCATGAATATCACGAGTGTCAAAGGGCTGAAGACAGAAGATTCCTGTTTTGTCAGTTAATTTTCAAGAGCGATGAACACTTATACCAAAAGAAAGAGACATTTCCAGATGATGATGATGATTAAAAAAAAATAAATAAAAATACTGGAAATAATAAAATAAAAATCCAGAAAATGAAAAGCACTAGGCCAAGCAAAGCATCACAGAAAATGACTTTGCAGATGTGCCATCTCATTAAATTAAAGCTATTCATCCTGTCAATATTTCTGGTTAAAGTTACATTTCAGAGTCCCTAGTTGGGGGTTTTGTGTAGAACAGTACCCCATGGGTTAAGTTGTACAGTAAGGATGCCTGCTCAAAGTCAAGGAAAGATTTCAGTTACTTCTGGTGATCTTTAAGCCCCCACTCTTTAAATCCTTTTTCTAGGATCGTATAAGGAAATACTAATTGAGGGCCTGTACAAATTATGCCTTTAAATCTGCTTGTGAGGAATGAGGAAGGCCATTATGCACACAAACAATGAAATTTAAGTACTCATAAACATTTCCAGTAAATCATATATGTTTTATATAAACAAGAGGACTTGTGGCAGAGAAGTGGACTACAGCCTGAAATCCACTGCATCGTATTTTTCAGTAGCTAAATGTTCCCTTGCATAGAACTAGTTACACACAGTAGATAAGTAATAGGATAAGGAATGTGTAATAAGACTCGAGACTGAAAGATTCAATTGTCAGAAAATTCATTACTGATCACCTGTTCTGATAGTTTGATGCTGAACCCTAAGTGCCTTCTCCCCTCCCTCCCCCCTCATACATTAGACTTATTTACAGTATTTTACATGGGACTTTGCTATTTAAGGTACTAATTAACATCCAATATTTTCTTCCATACTTTTGAGCACTGGAGGAACAATGGGAGAGTCATATCTGTATGGGAATTAAGGACTAAGTTTACAATAGCACCTTAATTCTTTCAAATTACTCCGTAATAGCACTTCAAGTTGCTGAGCTTGGGAAAAGTATCTCTTTGAGATTTATATTAAATACAGATTCCCCCAGAACTCACCAGTAAATGTGTGTGTTGAAACAAAAGCAAACCTGCTGTTTTAACTCCTGGATATGTTTCTGTCTATCTAAGAACAGAGCACAAGAGAGATTGATTCAAACCAAATGCAAGGCTTTAAGTATAGGGAGAATGGAAATGACGTTCTGTGAAAGGAAAACATTCAACAGCTTGTTTTTCAGTCCTGAAAGGTCTAAAATAAGCAAACTCTATAGTAAGTAAACAGACCAAATTACAACAGTGTGCTACTGATTTTTGTTGCTGCTATTGACACTTTTCTGTTCCCCATTCTTGGCTCACGTTTCTTAAAAGTTCATCTCTGACTCTTCTATCTCCATTCATTAGCAGTATGAAAGCAAGTATTGAAATATATCTGCCAAATATATTGGAGAGGAGTGTTAACAGATATGTCTAGATACTGTAGAAGAATGTGTTTCGTAGATGTATGTTACACCAACTTCAGCATCAGAATGAGGCCTGGATATATTTTAAAGCAATTTTAAAACAAGACCAAGAAAATTCATTTGAAGGAATTTTATACCTGACATGAAAAATCTTGTTTCTTTGCCAATAGTAGCTATTACCACTGTTAAAGCATAACATGGCAAGAGCTAGAACTATATTTCTACACTACTGGAGATGCCTCTTTAGTCATTTGTGTTTATAAGGTCAGTTCACTGCCAAGACTATTAAGAGCTGCTTAAAATTAATTAAATTGTCCTGTAGGCCTTGCATGGATATTTTAACATAACTGAAAATTATTAAATAGTCTCTGTATTGTAATTTGAAAATAAGAGGGAGGATATCTATCGCTAGATGACTGGGGAAAGGAGAAAAGGTTTTAAATCAGCAAACCTTTAAATTATCCCATCTTTTAGGGGGCTGAAAGAAATACAGCCTGAATGGACAGAAGTCTGTAAAATGACTCCAAGCCAATGTAGTATTCATTTACTTGTAAACGGAAGATGGCTGAAATCTATGATACTTTTATTTTAGAACCCTTAAGCTTAGACTGTGACTTGAGGTGTTATGAGACTGATTATGAGCATTCCATCATGACAGTTTAAACTCGCTGCACAGAGCAGTTGGTGGAAATGCTCTCTTGTGTGGAAGTATTTCATGCCATGAAGGATGTTCCGTGAATCAAGGGAAAAGGGGATAGAGTAAGAGTGCTGGTGAATTGGGAGAATAGATGAGGAAGCCAGCTGATGTAGCGGTAGCATGGCATGAGCATTATGTTCCATTTTTTGTGATCTGGCAATGAAGAGATGCTCCTTGCATGACACTCCATTTAAATAACTTTGCGTGATTTTGTCACTTTCTGCAGCAATATGATGTTTCTGAGAGACTTTGGAGTGTATAAAACTCAAGCAAGTAATGCTGTGTTTCCGTTTAGATGGGTTTTGCATCCTGGAGTATGCTTGCTGGCTTTAATCCTGTGCTTTGATCTGTAGCACTGTAAGGGTCCACTGAAGAACAACAGGCTTTGTAAATGATTTATACTATTTGGTATCGTCATAGAGTTTTACTCAACTTCTACCACTGTCATCTATTCATTGCTTCACTGTGTCCCGGAGATATTAAATTGTTAGTGCTTCAATAACTTTGTAGTAACTATGAAAACTGTTTTAAAACATCTCTCTATCCAAACTTGAGATTTCATTCTGACTGCAAGTGAAGTGATTGCTTCCTAGCATCAAAATACTTCCTTTGTGCAGCAGCAAGCTGCGAAATGCCATTTTGAGAAGGGTGAGGAATGACACAGAAAGAACAGAAGGTGCCTACAGGCCTGCTAGAGCCCCCTGCGCGTAAGCCCTAGGATGGCGCTCCCTGCGGAGTCACTTACTGGGGCTCCCATGGAGAGGAGCGGTGTAACATGAGCAGGGTGCCAGCAGCCAGCCAAGGCAGTCCGGGATCTACCCACACAGTGCATTCCCATACAGTCTTGTATCCAGAAGATGTTTATGAGGGACGCGGAACCGTTTGAAAAGCTTTTTAAACATGTATGTGTTTCAATAACGCTCTTACATCAAGCAATGGTAGAACAGGGAATATAACTTCTTCTGTTTGCATAGCAGAGGTTTGGGCAGGCTGTTCTCTATTATTTCATTAGCACTGTGCAATTTGCTTTGGTTTAACGTTTGACTTTTTATTTTCTTGTAAGCTTTGATCAGTGTCACTGTAGCACAGCGTCCGTGTTGTTTTACTTAGGGCTCTGAACGGGGTGGCACTTCTGTTCCGAGGTGCCTCCAAGCTGTCATTGATAGGGAGGCTACAAATAAGTAAGAGATACTCTGGGGGGTATTCGGTTTTTCACTTGACAAATGTTTTCTCTCCAGCCAAAAAAGCTGCATGCCTGCTACTTTCTCTCAAAGGGAGCTGCCAACGCTGCTCTGCTGGTTAGGATTAAAGGCAAATCTTGCAAAACTTCACACGGGCTCAGAGTGCATTGTAACCAACTTCATCCAGCGGTTTCGGAGCTGACCGCAGCCAGCAGGGAACTTTGATTCCCCCTCGGGGCTGGGACCTAGAGCGGGCTTTTTTTTTTTTTTCTTT
>CM021700.1:44071813-44120578 GCA_011074415.1 Stictonetta naevosa
CCCTCCTACCCTCCCTCCCTCCTTCCTTCCCTCCTCCGCCTCCTCCTCCGCTCTGCGCTTTCCACCTCCCCTGCTCCTGAGTGAGCGCGGCCTCGGATGTCCGGTTTCCTGGTGGGTTTTTTACCTGGCAAACTCCGGATAACTTCGGTGAGAATTCGCAAAGCGGCCGCGAAAGTTGGGAACTCCCCTGCAGGCGTCTAGGAGCTGCTGCTGCTGCCGCATCTTCTCCATCCCGCGGATTTTACTGCCTTGGATATTGCGAGGGGAGGGAGGGGGGGACAGGACAGCGAAAGCCGGGGTGGGGAGAGAGAGGACGAGAGAAGGAGCCCCGCAGCTCTGCCCGCATTCCTCCGCCCGCCCCGCGGCCCCCCGCCCTGCCATCTTAGCACAATGCACTTGCTGGAGGTGCTCTCCCTCGGCTGCTGCCTCGCTGCCGGCGCCCTGCTCCTGGGACCCCGGCAGCCGGCCGCCGCCGCCGCCTACGAGTCCGGCCAGGGCTACTACGAGGAGGAGCCCGACGGCGGGGAGCCGAAGGTAAGGCCGTGCTCCGCGGAGGATGCCAGGCTCGCCCCTCGGGGCGCCGGGCTCCGAGCCCCTTCGGGTGCGCCGCTCGCAAGTCCTACCGGCGAGGAAAAGAGATCTGGGAGAAGGAGAGGAGGGGAAGAGGCGTTTTAGGAGGGAGGGAAAAGAGAAAAAAAGAAGACTGCACAGGGAACAGCTGCGTTCCCAAAGAAACGCGAAGCACCTGATGGGCAGCCCAAAAGCTACGCGTCCCGGGTATGGGGATGGGGCCGTGCCCGGCCGCAGAAGCTTTCCCGGGCCGTCAAAGCTCGGGGCTTGTCCGCTAAGGGTGAAACTGGGGGGGTCCCGGCAGCGCCAGCGGCTCTGTGCGGCTCCCTGCGGCGGGCTGAGGTGCGAGGAGCGCAGTGCGCTGCTGGGCACAGGGATGGAGCAGCGAGGCGAACGTGGGGGACGGTGACAGCAAAAACGGAGTCTTTCCACTTGTCGAAAAGTCTCTCTCGGAGCTATTGACGCTTTGGATGACTTAGTGCTGCGTGACAGCGCGTACAGAAGGTGTGATGTGACACACCAATCTGAACCTTGCCCAGGCGTGTGGATCGGGTGGTGCTTAAATCCCCCCAGTTCCCATCACAGATACTTACAGGGCTGCCTTAACTTGTATTTGCATAGGAAATTTTGTAAATTAGCGTTCAAGTACCTCTCAGCAGTCATTGTGGTTTTGCAGTTCTTTGTATGCTAATGTGTAGAAATAATGCATAGAATGTGATTGTACAAGCATGTGACATTAGATAGACCTCTGATGTCTGAACTTTGTAACAGCTCTTCCCCTCATCTCATTGTTTTGAAGACTTGTGTCATGCTTTTGGAAAGCAATCAGGACCCAGTTCATTCGTTATTCAGTTGGCGAGGGGAGTGTGTGGATTACAAGCTGAGCTGGTATTCTGACTTCTTTTTTCTAGGTTTGCAGCGATAGTTTTGATCTGGTTGGAGAAATAAATGTAATATAACAATGCTGTTTGTTTTACTGAATAGGAGTTCTGGAGTTTTTACAGTACCTGCGTGGGAAGTCAAGTTTTGACAGTGTACATATTAGCTGTACACTTAGTTTGGGTATCCAGACTGTTGCAGACCACATGTTGTTCACAGGCTTCGTGCATTTCAAGTAATACTCTGTATGGAGAAGGTTTCTGAGTATGCTGTAGTCTCCCTCCGAGTATTTTAATTACAGATGAATGTTATCAATTGTAACGTTCTAAATGCTAGTATGCTGTCAGCTTTTATATTGCTTAAATTTTTATTAGGTACTCTTCAAATCTAAGTATTAAAAGATAGGAACACAAAATAAACCTGGTCACTCTTAACACTTAGGCTATTTAAAAAAAAAAAAAAAAAAAAGTGAAACTTACAAAAGGGTAAAAATACCTCAACTCTCTCCAGCCTGTGATTGTGAGCCAGTGATCTGAGTGAAACTGATGCTTGAGTTGTAAACCCTCAGACCATCTTGTGCTGGAAAGGTAGAAAAAGTCAAAACTAGAGCATGGTGCATCCTTTGCACACTGAAACGGCTGAGGTCGAACAGCTGATTGTGAAGAAATGCTCCTGAGTGATGCCGTGTGTTCTCACTCACGTGTTGTAGGCAGTCACTCTGGTTCTTAAAGAAACTTCAAAGTCTTTCGGAGCTGTCGCTGTAAAGCACTATGCAGAAGTGCAAGTGCTCCCTGAAAAGAAGGGAACCGTGAGCAAACCAAAGGAATAAAGGTCAAGAGACGGGGAAGTGAGTGGGATAGCGTGTTTTAAGCAATTACGTTAACAGAAAAGTGTTTTTGTGCCTGGCTACTGGAGAGAGATTTTGCATCCCAGCAGGCTTAGTCACGTTGGGAGTCTTTCTTTAGCTGGGAGTTGCTGTTGCTTCTGCTGGAACTGTTGGAGTGAGCGAGTATTGTGCATAGTTATTCCTGTTACGAGAGAATGTGGGATGACTGTCACAAGTAATTAGGATTAAATAAGTAAACTGTAAGTAATTGTTTCAAGGAAAATATGATTATATTGTCAGTAAAAAGACATTTGCTTGAACTTTCTGAACTTGAATGAAAAATACATGATTGCTTCTGTTTGTAGATACTACGCTTCCTCTGGTTTAACTTTCCACCCCACACTGCTGCATTTTATTCTGATGCCTAAGTGCTGGTCATACAGCCTTTGGGGTCGACTCTTTTACAACTTTTTTTATTCCTCTTTGCTTCCTATTTTAAGAAAGTCAGCTTTAGAAATGTTATTTTAGAGTGTGGGTGAAGTTGAGGGTCCTCCAACATAGGAGGCAGAAAACAGTGTTGTGGTTTTATGCAGGTGAGTGTTATATATTAGTTTTGTCCTGGAGATGTGCAGCAACTTGGAAGCGTTACAGATAAAAATAGTAGTGCTTCTTCATATGTAGCTCTTGCAAGGGCATGCTCTGCTGCAGCTGGGCACTGATAAGCTTGTGCAACACTGCCTCCTCTCCCTTTCTTTTTTTTTTTTTTTCTTCAGCGAAAGGGTAGTGTTCGTGATTTGACAAGATTACAGGGCCCAGATTAAGACTTCTCAGATGAGCTGTCTGATCAGTGGATGGGGAGCGACCCCTGCCCATAAATCATCTCCTTCAGATTTCCTGCATTGGCCAGGGAGTTCCCCCAGCGCACAGAACCTCACGCAGCTGGCTCTGCTGCCTCGCCCGCTGGCATGCAGCCATGCCCCCAGCGCTTCGTGCCTGTGGCACGTCTTTAAATCAGCAACATGCAGCGAATATGTGCTGTCTACCCAGGAGGTCAAAGTGTACTTAATACCTTATTGTTTGTCGAAAGCTTAAAAATGAACTGGAGGGGCTACGTGGGCATTTTGGGTATGAACTAAAATTCTGACGTGATTGAAATGAAGGCGTGACAGTGGCATGTACCTAGACTGAATTAATGGGAATGTGGTAACAATAGCAGGAATAGGTTATTATGGTAACAATAGGGGTAACAGTAGCATGGTAACAATAGCGGGAAAGAAGCTAGTGACACAGCTAGGAAGGCTTGCTGAAGTCGCACCTTCATCCTGCTATGTAGTCAAACCTTTAGGATTATGTGGCAATGCAAAAGTAGTATTGATTGATCGTTCCACATTGGTTTAGGAGGTTTGAAACTATAAATACACAAGAATTCTTAGTTTTGCATTAAAATATGAATAACAACTGAAAATTTTAATTTGATTGTTTTTAGGTGTGTCCCTGAAAGTGGCAATGGGGCCTCTCTGTGCAGACAGCCATACAAAACAGTCTTTGTGCTTTGATTTTGGGGATTTTTTTCTTTTTTTTTTTTTTTTTTCCCACCCTTGTGAAAATAGGTGCCCTTACATGAGCTCCCTTTATCTTGGATGCAGTCTCAGCTGAGACATACCTTTATCATCTTAATTATATTTTAAATCTGACCTAATGCTGCTAGTTGATGGCTAATGGTTTTTAAATACCATTCATGTGGGAGTGGGAGGAAAGCAGTCTGTCAGTTTCTGAGATTTCTTCCTTTCCCTACATCCTGATGGTGTAATCTCAAATCTACCGTGTCATAGCCAGCTCTAAGTTTATGAAGTGTGCCTTACTCTGTGCTTTGATGCTTGCTACGCACACTGGTAAGAGATGGGGCTGGGTTTTCCATGCTGCTGGAGCACTGCTACTTTTCATAAACCTCATGTCCAGTAATCAAGCAGTGCTAAAATGAGTAGGCAGGGAGAAGGTTATTTTTTAATGCTGTTAATATTTTGTCTCCAGCAACTTTCTTTTTTATAAACATGGCCACTCTCTTTTCAGATGAACATGCAAAGATGCTGTCTTTTTGGGAGGCATGACTTATATCAAATGCAACTAGATGAACCTGAGGAATGTAATAGGACATATTGTGAAGACTAAGTACCGCTTCTGCAAATGAAATTGTTAAACCTTTGCCTAGCTTTTTGGGTGAGGAGAGTACAATACTAAGCTCCGAGAGCTCGTGGCACTTCCTAGTTCTTGGTGTAAGTACGTGCATTCCTGGGTATCTTGTGTAAGCACACTTTTGTGTCTGTGAGGGATTTCACAGGATTGCTGCTGACAAATAACTGCGTTTCTGAAGGTTCTAAAAAAAACTTTGAGGATTATTTTAACTAACTGCAGTATTTGAAGGCTTACCAAAACATCCCTTCAAAAATATTATTTTTAAGCTCATTTAGGTTCAATGTCTTTTAAGCTTCTGCATGGTCTTCAAGGGTGTGTGTTCACTTATTTTAGAAAAAAATAAACTAAGACTTGCTGGTTTTGCTGTTGTAGCTAGAGTGGTGGTAATAATCATCTTCCATTGATACTCTGCATCCAGAATAGGACGTCTGCGTAGAACCTCATGTTCAGCTGCTGCTTTTTTGAATGTGGTCAGTGATTCATTAAAACAAAATGCTTGGAACAAAGGAAATCCATATGAAGTCAGACTGGTATCCTATCAAGTTTAATATCCTTGTTTAATGTAAAAAATGTGCTACAGCTGTTTGTAGAATGAATTACAAGAAATTCCAAGTAAGGTTGTTATTTGAAAGATATAAGCTCCTTCAAAGTTGCAAAAGAGTTAAATGTCTTATGAAGTCTTGAATTTTGTTTAGTAACTGGGATAAGCACAGTTGTTTCATTAACTATTATAAATATTCAATAGCTGTACTTTGGGAGGAAGGGATTTCCATCCTGATTTTTAACTTGAGTGATGTTTAAGTACCATGCACGTATAAGCATCTGCATCAAAGACAGTAATGGCTACATAAATTACAACGGAGTTTTAATTTAAAACATTGATAGCTTAGAGGGATCACGAAGAGGTTGTCTGAATTCTTATTTTATATAAATTCGTCAGCTTTTTTCATAGTATTAAAAATTGTTTTCTGTTTATGTCACCAAAAGTTTTTCTTATGACTCAATATTAATGCATTGCTCTATTTTCTCTCATTTGTTGCATTTCAGAATTTAGTTATGAAGTAGCTAAATCATAAGTCATTTACTCTTCCGTTCTTGTGTTGTCATCATTGTAAATAAATCTCTCTAGCTCTTTAGTAATTTTTTTTTTTTTTTTTAAATCTTGAGGCATCTAACATGGCTAAAACTCCTTACAGATATTTAGAGACTTTATTTGCCAGTGGAGTGAGTAAGTATTTTGGTAAGGTGCTCCAGTTAACAAAGTAGTCAAGAGGAATGCAGTTCATTCAGAAGGAAAACAAAAAGCACAAGAAAAACACCTCCTGACAACTGGAGGAAGTAAATCTAATAGTAATAGTTGGTAGATTTTGGTTAGGCTGTAGTTTTTCCCAGGTGTGGGTGACTTCTGGTTTTGTCATCTTCTTATGGGTTGTCTTCCTAGAAGTAATGTTTTGTATGGAATTCTTGGTTCCTTGATTGGGATTAACTTCAATGAACGTTGAATGTGCAAGCTAACAACACAAATTATCTGATATCGCCATCACCCTGAACCCCGTTGAAGTTGTTTCAAATCCTGTTCCTTGTAAAAAAGAGCAGGGCCTTTTGTCCTGGGTAAGGGAAAATACTGGCAAAGAGCTTGGAGAACTCTTGGAAGACACCAGAAGGCTGCAGGGGGCAGTGGTGTTTGTGTCTGGTGTCAGATGTTGCATCCCCTATGTTCCCCTTGCATGCTTGTGGCTGTGTTGTGACATAAGTAATTTCAAGAATGAGATGTCATCTGTCTGTGTCATCCAGAGCAAAGTCCATTACACCATAAAATGTTTTAATTCTTTGACTTATCCAAGAGCTGTGCTCAGTTGCCAGAGAGAAGAGAGCAATTCAGCAGAGGGGATTACTTCTTTGCACAGTAGTAGGGCTTGATAATTTCCTCAGTCTTTTTCCAAAGGAGATCCCTTGCACCCCCCACGTGTGAAAAAATCCAGGACTTCATAAAGATGTAAAACTGTAGATTTCCTACTAGAGATTATTCAGAAGAAGCAAAAGTAGTCCCTAGCTGCCCTTCAACTTTCTTTGACTGTAGAATTTGTCAGACACACATGTATTTGTGGTAGACTGCTCCAGCTGTCTCGAGTGTACTTGCCGCATCACAGTATTTACAGCCAAGTTGCAATACTTAGAGCCAAGAGAAAAACTGGCCAAGTGAAACTTCACACGTTAGCTGCTGTCTACTTACTCATGTTTGTGATTTGGGGGTTTTATGGGTGTGGTTTTTGGTTTTTCAAATTGGCCGAGAGAGATGCAGCTAGTAGTAAACTCTGTCGTCTGCTGGGAAAAAAGAATTAAAAAAATTCTCATCAGAGAAACAAGGAACAGCAATTGCAGAGGTTGAGGTATTACTTCAGGTCAAACATTAGTTTTGGCAGAGCTTTTGTGATTCTGATATAAGAGCCATTCCCTCCTTTTCCAAATAAGTGGCTTAATGTTCATTACCTCCAAGTATCCATATACGCAGCCATGTGAGGAAACTTGGTGGTTGTTGTGTGAGATGTGCTGCTAACAGATGTTGAGATCCAAGTTCCTGCTCTACTGACTGTAATCCCAATGTTGTGGGATTCTCGCTGGTGAAGCGGTTGAGGGCAGCTTGCAGGGATTCCCTTTTATGAGCCCCCTGGGACGCAAAGCCAGCCCAAGCAGACAATGCTGTGAACCTGTTTTCATGCTCAAGGTGCTCATTAGCACCAAGACTGGGAGCTGTGGACTTGGTTTCGCACTTATTTGCACTTAAAGTGCTCTAAAAATTGAACTCTAGAAACTGCCTTGTTGGGTGCTCTCACTTTGAGCTGTATACGTATTACAGAAACTTAACATGGAGAAAGACAATTTTCTGAATAGCTTAAAACAGAAGGAGAGCCTAAACCAAAGAAAACTTTAAGGGGAAATGTGCTTGAACAGCTTTGCTTTTGTTTATTCATTTGGGGGTGGGGGCAGAAGCATTTCTTGCCACAATTCTTGGATATCATTTTGGTATGTTTTAAAAATAAAAATCAGAATTTCTCCAAAAATCTTGCACTTAGGGCTCTGAGAACTCACCACAGACTTAATCTGTCACTCTTCTTGACCAATATCTGCTAAGTTTTGCAAACTGTGACAGCTTTGTATTTTCTGTAATCTGGAGACTAAGATGATACCATGAAAGTGGGTTTCACTGGAAGTCAAAAAAAATTTGCATTTCTTATCCCTAAAAGGATAGTTTATTTGATGTAATACTGATGACAAAAATCTCTGCTTGCTTCCAGTCTCTGTTACTTGTAGGACACCCCACTCCTGCTATTTCTTTTTATTTTAATGCAGAAAAGGCAAATTGTGTAACTTCGGTTGTTCCAGTTATGGATCTTTGTATCTGGCAGCAGATAAACTTGATAGAAAAAAAAAATATATTGTGAATATAATAGTGCCAAGATTGTTGATAGAGACAGTATGTATCCCTTTTGTAGAATTCCTACTTACGGTTAGATTGACAGGGTAATTAACTAAGGAAATTAAGAGGTGAACTTGTGAGGTAGCAGCTTACTGACATTTGTCTCTTGCCTAGGGACAGATGTTTCCAAATAAAAGCAGATCCTATGACTTCCTCTTCTCCCCATCTGCTCCCCAGCAAGTCTTGCATAACAGGCAGAATGCTGCTGTGGTACAAACATGACCATTTATTTCTTTTTTGTTTGTTTTTTAATTCATGGATGTCAAGGCACTCTTACTAAGATTTCAATGTCTCTTTTTGGTAAGGATTTTTTAAAAATTTCCTTTATCTTCAATATTGAATATTCTGTTATTTGGAAGAAGTCGGATAATCTTGTTAATAATCAGCAGGCTATTATTGTTGAATCACTGTGGGCTCAGTAAAGATGGAGAAGTGTTTTTTCCAGGAAGGAAGATAGCAATGGACAATTATTGTCTTTCCACTTGGGTGTGTTTCTGGCTGGCTAGAGAGGAACAAAATGTCGGTTTCATTTTAAAATACCAAGAATCATGACGTACGGGCCACCGGGCACACCTTTTAGGAGAACATTAACAGGGACATGACTGCGTATCATGACTGGCCTGTGTCCTTTCTAAAGCTTCATATCCTTTCACAGAGGTTTCATCTAAACTGTCAGGCAGCAGAAGCCAAGAAGTTAAGCTCAAAATCCTTGGTGAATCTCCTTGCTGGACCATTAGTGGTGCTGAATCTGGGGCTTCTGCCTTGTGTTCCCGGTTGTACCTACGGCATGAGAACATACTTTTTTGAACATACAATTCAGAAAGGTCTCGTCACTTGCTGATCAGCAGAGCCCAGCAGCTTGGGCAGCTCCTGGCTGTGTGACTTTTCCCCTGCCAAGCAGTAACACCACAGTGCTGGGCACGTGAAATTGTCTGGACCATCGTTAGGAGGGGATTTGCTGTGTCTACACAGGGGAAGGTGGGTTTGATAACAGTCTGGGCTCAGGTGAAGATCCGGCTGTCTCAGAATAGCAAATTGGATTATATAGAGATGTCTTTGCAGGTACAAGTCCTTCCTAGGACCATGGCACTCAAAAAGACTAAATGCAGCCTGTGCAACTAAAAGGGGTGGAAAGTGATGGGTGGAAAAAATGCTTGCTTTTGTTGTTGTTTTTTCTCCTTACCCAGTAAGAGCCTACCTATTTTGCCCTGATCATCAACTGTGAAGAATGACCAGGATCCTTAAGATTAATGAGAACCCTGCTTCTTTTCTTCTCTGGGTGGCTGGCTCAGCAAGTGATCAAATCACTTAAAAAAAAAAAAAAAAAAAAAAAAGAGTAAAGCCCTGGAGAGGAGTTCTGAGTACTTTATTTTTCCAAATAGCAGTGGAAGGACTGATAAGGCAGTAAAAGCATATTGAACTGCGATCTTGCAGCACGAAGTAGGTGGGGGGATGGGGGAAGTAGCAGGGAAGGATTTTCAGAGGCCAGGACCACATTCTTCAAAGGAAAGGAGAATTTGGCTGCCTTATTGCATGAGGTAGAACCAAAGAGTTAAGCAAACTCTTAAGCTGAACAGTCATTATTAATCTGGATTAATGGCATAAAAAAGGTCTTTGTAGTAATGAAACTCTGAATATCTTAGCATAGCTAACAGTTTCAGAAAATTAATGAAACTTTCAAATCCTTATCTCTTATGACAGATGGATGATCTGTGTTTTTCTCTTGAGCCTTTAATAGCTGCTTTACTCTGATAGTTGGCTTGTGGTATTTATTTTGAGTATTGAAGTGACAAAAGTAGAAGAATGGTGGCAGTACCGGTTAGACAAAATGCCTGGTTAGCCCTTTGCTCTTTAAACATTATTCAACATGGGTGACCTCCTTGCCCAGCCCCTGCAGCACACCTGCTAAGCCCTGCTGAGGTGACACGGGATGACTGGAGAGCGATGACGTTCTTGTCAGAGACCTCGGGCATGGCTCGTGATGAGGAGCAGTCTGTCATGCTCCCCTCTGCTCCCCCAGTTTGTTCCTGTAGCCATGGGCACGTCTCTTCCTGCAGTAAGACCATTCCCACTGAGTCCTGATCCCCCTAAATTTCTTTTCTAACCTCTGTCTGGTGAGCTGCCTACCTCCTGCGCGTAGCATCCAGCTGGTTTGTCCCTAGACCATTCCATGGAAACAGCTCAGTGGGTTCATGAGCTGTTTGCTTTGTTTCTTCTCCTTTGTGTCCCGCAGAGCGATCTCAGGGGAATGTCTGCGGCCCTGGTGCGTGAGCATGTGCTTGCTGCTGGTTCCATGGCCAACTGGGGGCTTAAGCTGGAAAATTTTGACAGCAGGCATTGGCAGGGGCAGCGGGGAGAGATGTTTGCAGAGTCCTGGGCTCATGATGTTTTTTGGAGTGAGAGAGCAACCATGGCAACATGCACCTGGCTACAGCCACTCTGCTGGCCCTTCCAGTACCTCTTAGGTTGTTTTTTGGCTGGGCTTTTTCTTTCCTTTTTTATTTATGCCCTTACCATCCAAGGCCTTGCCAAATTACAGGGCCTACTTGACAACCTCCTTCTAAGCACAAGAAATGGAAAGTGTCACTACATGCTTACAGACTGCTGGCAGAAGGGCAGTCCGTGGGCTTCCTCCCCTTAAATGATGGGGGGAGGTGTTCTCTAATTTTTCACTTGACTTTTCTGCTGTGTTATGCCACACAGAGGCTTTTGACATCAACACCTTTTTGTATTAAGAAGTTTAGTTTTGAGTGGCTGTTCTGTTTGTTTATATGTACATATAAATGTTACATATATATGTATAAAACAATAATGAAACTGAAAGAAGTTTGTCTTGAGCCTGACACTTGTGAGTTATGTATGAATCTTCCCTAGTCCTTATCCTAGGCAGAGCAGGGAGCAATTCTGTCCATGCCACTTATGGTTTTACTGAGTTCTCTCCTTAGTTCTTTTCCTGGCTAACAGTCCTTCATTTATATAACCTGTTTTTGGTAATGAAGCTGTTCCTTACCTTTGATCATCTGACTTCATACCTTTCCTAATTCTCTGTAAGATGGCAGAAAAAGGAGAGGGGAAAGCCAGGAGTGCCTGCGGTATTCCGGATATGGGACACCACGGATGTGTGTAGGAACACAATGATGTTTTGTTCTTTTCCCTAATAATTCCACTTATTTTAAGTCTCTTGATTGGAGAGTATTTCGTAACATGTCCAACACAAGTATGATTAAAGTGCCTCTTCTAAAGAAGTTTTAAAGGGATTTATATTGAAGAATTGGATGGGGGAAGACATTTTCTAGTTATTTACTTCCCCAAAATTCTCAGAAAAGCTGTTCTTAGAGGCCTGTGTGAAGACAATGTACAGTTATTTAACCTTTGTGTTCATAATGCTTTGATTTTTTCTGCCTGCCACATGTGCACGAGAGAGGTTTAGTGGGACTAGCTATCTTCTGCACTATAAACCTTGAGCTGTATATTTAATGTTCCTAATGACTTTTTTTTTTTTTAATAAATTAGATGTGTTCTCATAATAATCTGTGAAATATACCAGCAAGCTTGTAAAGGTTGTCTATACCTGTTAACAATAAAATGTGACTCTTGGGCAGGATTTGTGAGAGCTTGGTTATATGCACTAACTAGGTGCGTATGACTAAGCAAATTTATCTTGAACCTACCCAGCCATGCTTGCAAATTTTTAGATTTGTGCCAAGCCTGGCCTAAAGCATCAAATGTACGAAATGCCCTTCTGAGGCAGACTAATGGTCTGCCTAGTCAAGTGTTTAGCCTCTAACAGTCTCAGCAGAGCATGCTGTTTAGGGAGAACACTTGGGCTTAGTCTCTTTCTGCAAGTCACTCACTCATGCCCTCCTAACATTCATAGTTGTTGGGCTAAGGGTATTAGAGCATACATCCCTGCCCCTTCTCTTTAGTATCTGTTTATGGACATCTTGTCTGTGGATTTGTCTAGGTTCATACTGAAGACAACACAAATGGTTAGTAGATTTAGAGCTACTTCATGCTATGACTGTGATGGGAGTGTCTTTGATTTTGATGACCAGCAATATTTGTAAAGAGTTGGGGTTTTTCAATTTGTTTGTTTTCTGAAGTTTATATTCTCTGTTTTTTTCTTTATTATTATTTCTTTAAATCTTGTGTATCACAAGAATCAGACACAAAAGTAATTTTCAGTAGTGAGAGAATAAAATTAATGTTTGTTTGGGGATCTGGGATATGTGTCTTGAGATTTTCAGAGTCTAAAGAAGAAACATAAGTGTTATTTGATTCTTTCAAAAATACTTAAATACAAATGTATTTTGGCCAGTCACAGGGGTTAGGGCCAATGTCAAATGCTGCCTCCCACCCCTCACAACCGCTTTCATTGAGAAGCCACTTTTACTTTAAGCTTTAGACATTCATTACATACACAATGTCTTTTCAGTTCCTTTCTGCCTGGGGTTTTGACAACTTTGTGCAGAACTTTTCCAAAGGACTACGGTACTTTCCCAGCGTACTACAGGTTGGAATCAAAATGTGGGCCTATTTAGAGTTGCTTTGTTGATGGGAACTTTTATTATGGGATTTGTTTGTAGGAACTTCCATGTTCCAAATGTCACTTGAGCACAACTGCAGTATACTGAGTGTAGGGGTAAAGCAGAGGGTCCTATCTTGGTCTTGATGCCCTACTCCATTTCTTTCTTTTCCCTCAGTAGAGAAGTAAAATTTGCTCCTCTGAGGAAATCGTGCATTTTGTCCCCAAGGCAAGTATGTTTAAATCCTTATGATCATTTTTGAGATGCTGTCTGGCAAGTGATAGAGTGAATAAAATGGAAGTTAGTCTTTTCTGAAGAATCCTCAGCTTCTTATTCTAAGTCTCTGTTCCATGTTTGTGCTAACCTATTGCATTTTGCTATTGTTCTACATATTCTTTTTTAGATCTCTGAAAATTGTATTTGGAATAGCTTTGATTTTATTTTTTTTCCCTCCATAAATAGCATGTACAATAAATTCCTCCAAGTCCCTGTTATAGTCTTTATCATACAGTCCCTAATTTACAGATTTATCTATTTAACAAATGCACTTGTAAAGACTTACATTTTTATAATCACTGTATATTTAACTTTTCAACTGCCTGATGAGGAAGCTATAAAATTCAGAGTTTATTCTCAGCCAGAGCGGGGTGTGTTCATTAGCTAACTGGTTTCATTAGAATGGGAATTTCCTTTCTATTTCATGGGTTACAGCGCAGTGTTGAGAGATTTAAAGTAAAGGCAAAGTTTTGCTAAGATATGGAATTGCTTATCTTATCGTAAAACTTGCACTGATATCTGAGTAGTAATCTTAAAATAAAAATGGAATTAGTAAACATTGCTCTTGGTAATCGTTAAAGTGACTGAATTTCATATAAAACTGTTCTCATCCACCGCTTACCAGTAATTTGCCAATGTCCTTCCATAAAATCAGAATTATTTTGCAACCAGTGTCCCAATACTCAGAAATGGAAATACTGCAGCTGGACCAAAATATTGGCTTCAAAGTCTTCTAGACGATTGAAAGAAAAACAAACAAATTCTACAACCTGTCTGGCTCTACTCAATGATGATCATAGCAGAGAAATTTCTACCACTCATTTTGGGGGCAATTTCTCTATTTTATTCCAAACTCTGTCAGAGCTGTACCTTGGAAAGACAACTCTAGAAAAAAAAATACATATATATATATATAACTTTTATTTATTTGTTGTTGTTACCAAAATTTTGATTTTTTGAGTAACATAAGTTTTTATTTAGCAGCAAAATTACCTGTTGAACTTTTTATATTTTTTATGTGTAAGAGGTTACAACAAATGAAGCAAAAGATGAAGGAAAAACTTTTACATAGAAGTAGTTCTTTTCTTAGTATAACATGATCTGATCTTCACTTTATATTTACCACTTTTTTGTTATATATGTATAAAATTTAGTGATATTGTAGCGAAGGACTACCAGCCTACATTGCTAATTTAGCTAGTCATCCATGCTTCCTGCAGAAGGTGGCCCAGGATCAGGGAGAACCAGGGAGATATTGTTAATGAAGTTTGTAAACAAGTTAATTACTGCAATAACATTAATTCTGCTCCTGAGCAGCTAAAATTATCTTGATAGTTTGTATAGCCATCCCATCCCTTGGTTAGTTATTATGTGTTCATGTCAAATGGAGGCAGTTGTCCAAAATGCTTTCTATAGAAGTACGCTAAATAACGTGATCTATATTAAACTAAGGAAGAACGTATAAGGAAGTACTTGCTTCCCTTCTGCTCTGTACCCAGCCCGTCAGTGACATGAGTTCTGGAAACCTTTCTCTTGCTATGCTGAAGATTTAGGGTTTCTATTTTGCTGTCATTCCACATGGATAATGTGCCACCCTAAAGCCAAGATAAATCTACCTATATAATAGAATGTATGTAGTATATGAAAATGTATACTAGTTTGCTATTCCAATGAAAATAGAGCATTCAGAAGTTACAAAATGGCAGAACTAAAACTGATGCTAGAAGTAAAACTTTTATTTTGAAGTTTTTATTTTTTTTCTATGTTATGTCAACACTTTGGAGTTGAGTAATTTCCAGGGACTTTGAAAAGACTACCAAAAATGCTTCTAGTTGTATCATCTGTATCTGATAGAGTTTTCAGGGGGCATGGGCCTGTGTGACCAGCTTCCAGGAGTGTTGGGAGCTCTGTCCCCCTTTCCCTGCTGCCATCCCACATCCCAGCTGGTTCCACCCGCCATTTTCAGCCTGTTCCTCTGTCTGGCACAATGGGGTTAGGAGGTGTTAAACCACACCAGCCTAGCTGCTTCCACCTCCTTCACCACAACACCTGTTAGCTGTGCTGAATGTAATCTGGGAGCTGTGAATTCATAAGGAAACCAATCCAGCTGAAGAGATGGAAGCCCATGTCTGAAGAACCTTTGTGTGTGGCCCCTTTTCCCCCCACCACATACACTCTCCAAGGCAGCACTGTATAAATCCTAAAGCAGCTGAGGGGGGCAGAAAGCTGTAGCTTTAGGCTTCTCTCTTTCACCTCTGCTGTGGAGCAGCTCCTGTGTTTTAAATCTTGTGCTAATTCCATGCTGCTTCATTGACTACTTGTTTCCCTTCTTCAGATCATGGTTTAAGCTGATCTCTCCCTTTCCCTCCCTGCCTCTATCTAACCCTCTAACCTTTAATTGCCTTTTTTCATGTAAATAAATGCCAACTAAGCTGCACCAGGCTGACACAGCTCTTCTCTGATCCTTTTGGCTCTGTGTCTGTGTGTAGCAAATTCATTCCCAACTCAGGTCGCTGGTCAGTGCCTCCATCTCCCTCATGTGGTGGTTTTGCCGTGCTAGGGAGCTGAACACCACAACCGCTCTCTCACTCCCCCTCCTCAGATGAGGAGGGGAAGAAGTAAAGGAAAGAACAACTCATGGGTTGAGATAAGGATAATTTAATTAAAGGGAAAAAATATTATTAAGGAAATATTATTATTAATTAAACAATTCAACTAAAGGGAAAAAAGGGAAAGGAGAAGAGGGAGGGGGAAAGGGAATAACAAAACAGAACAAGGCTATGTGGAAGTGCAGAGGAAAGAAATTACTCTCTATTTCCCACAAATGAGCAATTCTTGACCACATCCTTGAAGCAGGGCCTCAACGCATGTAGCCAGTGTTCGGGAGGAGGACAGACGTTTTCGCAAAGAGAGCCCACCCCACCCCTCTTCTTCCTTTTTCCACCTTTTATTGCTGAGTGTGACATCATATGGTATGGAATATCCCTTTGGTTGGGTTAGGTCAGCTGCCCTGGTGATGTTTCCTTCTCACTTTTTTGCCCACCCCCTAGGAGGGTTAGAGAAAGTCCTGATGCTGTGCCAGCACTGCTCAGCAGCAGACACAACACCGGTGTGATACCACTGCTGTGCTAGCTACAAGTGCAGAGCGCAGCACTGTATGGGCTGTTGCAGGGAAAGTTAACATCCCAGCCGGACCCAGTACACCTCACTAGCTTCAAATCACAGCACTTTTTTCCTACTTCCCTGGCTCTTTCCTCTGAGATCCAGTTGCAAACTCTAGCTCCCTTCCTTCTCCTGGCGCCTTCCTTTTTTCCCACCTTCCTCTCAGGGCAGACTGAGCCTCTTTCTATTCCCTTACACTCAGGTTTCCCCTGTTTAGCTGCCTGCTCTGGAATTGCCCAAGAGAGAAAAATCTTACTGCTGTCATCTCATAACCAGCTGCAGGCCAGAGCTCTACGCACATGGGAAGACTTCTTCAGCAGCTTCAGGGAGAGCCTACTGATCCTTGGTTCAAGCTTTCTGGTTTCAGCAGAGCAATCTGCCGAAGGCTCTGTTGGAAACTTGTGAGCTGCAATGGTTAGAAAACTTATTTGTTGGGCAAGTTTTGCTAAAGATAATAAACCCTCTGTGTTTCTTTCTCTATCACTCCAGATCATACTTCTCTGTCAGTTTAAGATGCTACAAATCTCCAGAGAGGAGGCTGCACAATTTTAATGCGGACAAAAAGCAGGCTTTAGGACGGACCCACACTGGAAAAAATTGAGCTTCAGGTTAAAGTCTGTCAAAATCTTTGAATAAACAACTAGAAACAAGGTCTTATAAGTGGAAAAATGGGATCAGGTCCAGCTGAAATTAACTACTTAACCCAGTGTTGTTTGGTACTGCTAGCCAAAACAGCATTCCTGTTGCCCACCTGCTTATTTGTCCCTGCCGGAGAGCCAGCGTAAGTCTGTTGGGCCACTTTTTCAGTCTGTTTTACCTCTTGACATCACGTTTGCACAAGGACATGAGGGGAATGCAGGAATAAGTGGCTGGGAGCAGACGGAGAAGAGCATTTCTTGTGGTGTTAGCCCAGGATATTTGTTGAGCAATAACTTCAGATCACAGCAGTACAACTAACTCTGTCATGAGGGTCTATTCTCTTTTCTTTTTGCGATGCACTATGAAAAAATAGCCTTAGAGCAGAAGGAGGCAGTAATCCTTTGAAAAACACCTGTGGTTATTGGCTGGATAAATCGCCCTTTATCTGCCTAGAGGCTAACTGATTCATGCTGCCTGGACTCCTGTATAACTAGAAGACAGAGAAAGGCACCTGTGAGGAATGCAGGACACTATCTCATCAGCCACTGTTTCAAGTTGTTTTCTAATTTTCAAGCTTTGGAAGTTATCGCTTTGAAATGGGCATACTGATTGGGGGGCATTAAATGGAATAATTACATGCACACACGTGCCTGTTTCTCATGTAACCAGAGCAGGTATTTTCTGCTCCATCCCCTATTCTCTGTGTCCTCTCTGCTGACGTTGGTGAAGTTAGATGCAGTGCTGAAGTTTTGCTTGCAGTTTAAATCCTGTTGGTTGGTGCTGAGTTATAAATAGCAAGTGGCTGAAGGAGAGGGTGACAGGGATAAAGAAAAGCAGCAGCAGAGGAGAGAGGAGGAAAGAGAAGGGGAAACGGCCGTGCAATTATTCCCTGAGCTCCAGCAATACTAAGCTGAAGCTAATAGGAACACTATACAAGATATTCTATGCTGAGAGAGTCTAAAAGTATGTTTAAAATCAATAAACTGTGACTTAGATCAATATATCTGATACCTAACACCAACTGTTGTCTTTATTCTTGTTCAATGCTAATACAGTGGTATTAAAGGGGAGATAATTTTAGTATGGTATTTCCTGAGGTCATATACTTTTATTTTAATGTATTGTTCTGTATCCGGATGCTGTTGCTTAATTTAGCTCTAACTGTAGAATAAAATGATACTGTTCCCACCCTCATATGTATAGGCACACATGCACGCACACAATAAATGTATATATATATCCACATGTACACATAGGTATATCTACATATCTATACAGATTCTTTTAAATATTATTTTTAATATATTTAATACATACTTAAGACTGTCAGATAGCAATTCTGCTGTAGTTGAAGTAAAATTACTCTTTTTTTTTTTTTTCCATAAAACAATGTCTTCTAATTTTATGGTTTTGTTTCCAGTAGGTCAGCCACAATTTGCAAAATTCAGCATCACAGGGAAAACCATTAAAATTTGAAATAGTCTTTAAAAAGGTATATACTGGAAAAAAATATTTGTCTATTTTATACACTTCCTGAAGCTTTCTTGTCAACTCTGTTAAATGTGAACAGAGAGGCTGATTGCAGACAGACAAGTTGTTCAGGAGCTGGTTATTATGTTTGTTACAGTGTTGATAAGATGTTATACTGACATTTGTTAAGAGTACGGGATATTTTTATTAGTATTTTATAAATGTCAACTTTTTAAGTCTGTATACTCTTATGTTAATATACTATTGAAATCTAGTATAATGCAGTGCAGCAAGTGTGCATTATCAGGAGAATTGTTTTTATTTACAGCAGATGTATCTTCAAGCCAAAACCGTGTCTTCATGCAGAGAAGCTTTTCTGTCGATTAAAAGACTGACTCTTACTCAAATCAGTGTCAGCTCTATCTGATGTGAATGACTAGTAGGCTGTGTTGAGCTAACTTTGAATCCTCTCACTTAAATGTTGTCTTATGTCATTTCATAGTTGTAAAAGTTGATAAAGATATGCATGAGACAGAAGTGATGAACTTAACCTTGTTTTTATTAATCTGATGCCTTCAAACAGTTTTGCAGGTCTTTATGTCCTGAACTGCACACAGGAGTTCATGAACGATTATAGCTTGTTCCATAGTTCCTTCCATGATTAAATGTGACTGTTCACACATGTACCTTTAAATACACTCAGATCTTTGTAGCAGTGCCAATGAACCGATTGCCTACACTCTGCTAACTTAGATGCCAAACATGTTTTCCCTTTCACTCCTGCTCCTAACGCACTTGCCCTCATTTTCATCCTCCATTTTCATATTTTTTTTTGAGTGGAAAAATGACATTTGTGTCACCCTCTCACAGTTACTCATTTAAGTCGAAAGTGATTCACAGTGACCTTATTTGTTTCCCATATTTGCCCCCAAACCCTGAAGTGCAACAGAATGCATCTCCCTGCTTTAAATAGAAAGAAAGATGCTTTAAGTAGGCCATGATTAAAAAAAAATAGTCAATTTGTACTTTATACTTGAAGTGTAGTTCTCTACACTAGCACTCCAAATGGTAGTTTCATAGAAAATATGACAAATGAGGAACACTGAATGCAACTCCCTGTATTTCCCACTCATGGTGTGGTTTTGGTTTTGTTCTTAAATGGGAAAAGGCTGTTGAACTTTGTTAGAGAGGAAATTGGAAATGAATCAATTAAAACCCTTACTTTAATCCAGTGGAGTGCCCTAATTTTTCAGCATGATAATACTGACCCTGTCAGGCCTCCTTGTTATGACTGGCAATGAGCATTGGCAGAAACAAAGTATTAGATGATAAAATGTCTTCTTGAAAGCCTAGAAACTTTATCTTAAAAAATAGTTCAACTGATTTACCATGCCAGCTTGAATAGCCTTAGTAATAAATCGCAATTGTGTTTTATATGGCCTATAAAATGACAACCTATAAAGATAGGCAAAGTAAAAAACAAACATACGTTACTGTTGCAAAAGTATTTCCTATGTTATCTGCTACATCCCATACAAACAGTTCCCATTCCGTTTTTAGTGTAAGCCCAAGGTGAACAGAGCATTAATTAAGAGGATCTCTAAAGAATGTTTTGTTTTCATCCTGCTTTTAAAATGCGTTAAAATGGAGTCCTACATGTGAAAAAACAGGCAAAACAAAATAAAGAGATTTTAAACTGTTGAGACTTAAAACAAAACTGTGATTTAGGTTGCGTGGGTTTTCCTTCAAGTGTTTAAAGTTGAGTATACGTGGTAGATAGACAGAAGACTATTATGGCAAGTAGTTCTAGAAGAAAGACTTAAGGCCACAGGAAATATTATTTTTATTTGATTCTTCACTAGTGTTGTCATTGGAAAAGTGTCATAAGAACCTAGTGCATGTAGAAGGGGAAGCCATCTTGATGGCTGTGCTTCGGCCTGCCCTGGAAAAGAGGGAAGGGGGAAAGAGAAATATAACTATAAAAGGAGAGAGAGAGAAGAAAATAGCTTCTAGGGAGAATCTTAAATAAATGCAGATCAAAAGGTGACTGGGAAAAGTACGTAGATATCTTTGGTAAAGAGAAAATCTTAAGTGGCAAAGTGCATAGCAAAATTAAAAGCTGAAGTCAGAAACATCGGTACTTTTTTTTTTTTTTCTGAGCCATGAGAGTGACTAAACTTTGGAATAAACTGACAAGGAAAATGGTGACTTCTTGACAATCTTTTCTGATTGTCAAGTCAAGATGCCTCTCAGGTTAAGAGATTTAAAGTTTACAAGATTCAGTGCTGAGATATGGAAATGGCCATTGCACAGGAATTTGAAGTAGGTGGTACCTATTTCTGTGGTACCTGACTCTTCAAGCAGCATACCATCCTTGTACAGGCACATGTAGCATGGCATGCCAAATCCTCTTCAGTCTGACTACAAGTACAAAAAAGCTTAAGACATCAATCAGGGTTGGTATTTCATCAGACTGCATTGTGAGTGCTGAGATCTTGAAGGACTGTGTTTGGAGAGATGCTTCCCACCGCCTCTCACCCCAGCTTTATCCTTTGGCTTTATCCTTGCAGTGACTCCAGTCTATCACGTTTATTATCCACTCATCCCCACAGGTTTGCTTAATTCCTGTGTTAGAGCTGTTTTATAGCCCTGGCCTCAACAGCATTACATGGCAAGAAGCTTGTGTTGCACAACCAGGTTGAGTCTTGGCGGGGAGGTGTAACTCTAACTCACTTTTCTTTGTTTTCAACCTGTTGTTTGGCTTTTTCTTTAGATTTCTATCGGATTTTGTTCTGCGGGAAGTAGTGTATAGTTATTTTTATCATTTGAGATTTTATAATTCTCATCTAGAAAGAGCTTGACTTTGTGGGTTGCTGTTCTTGTGTTTGCACCCTTGCATTTTGAGATGGGGTGATCTGGTTATGACATGATGTGAGAGAACATGGGAATTATTTGAAATATAATTGTACGTGACCAAAATGTAATTATTTCCTGTCAAATCAACAGCTAATAGAAGCCTGTTTTATACAAGTGACCTAACCTAACGTGTCTTCATCCCAAGATGCTCATTAACAAATAACACACACGTGCCCATCTCCATTGTAATGAATATATATTTCATCACATGATTGGAGATTGTGTGCTGCCTCTTACCTGTCCTTACATATCCTCTTACAAGCACACATTCTTCTTTTATATGATGAACAAATGTTTCCTTACATATCAGTAAGCTAGAGCAGCTATCATCACGATGTGCCTGTTTGTATCTAAGTAAAGAGAGAGAAGCTCTGATCTTCCCATAAACGATATAGTAGGGAGCAAGCTGTAAGAATGATTCAGGCAGCCCCAGCTTGCCCATATTCATATGTAGCAGTATTCGAAAAAGAGGACAGGAGGAGGGAGTAAGCTGTAGCTACATGCAGAAGGAATTACTCTAGTGAGCCAAATCCAGTCAGTAATTGGGGCACCTCAGTCCAAATGACCTTACTGGCTTTGGAAGAAGTATCTCATTTTTTGGAGTTTTTTGTCCTTGCTGTGTTGTGGGTTGCATTTTTTGTTGTTTCATTTTTTCTTTTTTTCTTTTTTCTTTTTTTTTTAATAGCATATGTGAAAGTTTGAAATGTGATTGCCTCCAGAAGTTTTAAGTAAAACAGTAAAGGCCCTGTTAGAAGATGAAAATAAGATTTGGCAATATTGCTAAAAGGGAAAAAAAAAAAAAAAAGAATCTTTCATGCAGTGTTTTGTTTTAGATAATTTGTTTTATAATTAAACGTGGACACACCACTTTTCTGAAACTAAGCATGCTAAGCAACTGAATATACAATTTATATATTAAAATATGTAAATTGTTCTCATTTGACTATGGTTCTAATTTGTTAAGGAGTTTAAAAGCCATAAACTAAGTTTTTTGGCTTATATTCTCTTATTTACTCAGTTGTATATCTCAAATCTATTAAGCCAGTCATTACTATGGGTTTGCACTAACGTGTAAACAGAACTTGACCCATATTGTTGTCATAAAGTGCAGACCTACGTGCAGATTCATGTGTAGAAAGAAACAAAATAATGTAGCCAATGTCCCTAGTACAAATCTCATGCCTTTATTCTTGGTTATACTTTTGAGTAAAAGATGAAGGATCTGATCAGTAGTAAGAAGAGGGGAAAAGAGGACAACCTGCTAAGGGCCAGACTGTGTGGCCTGGCACTCAGGATATCATAGCTAACCTCTAGGCACTGAACAGATAAGGTCGGGGGGAGAAACCCTGAGCTACAGCCTGTTGTGGAGCAAGACAATGTGCTGAATTAGGGACGTGGTAAAAATCCCTTGGTGGTTTTGAATTTCTGATAGAAACAGTCCTGAAATACTGGATTCACATTTCTTAGGTAAACTATTAGAATGTATTTTTTTCTTGTCTTCTGAGAAGCACAAAGAAAGTGCAGATGAGTACAGGATTATGCTTAATTTCCTTAATTTTCCTTACTGCTTTATGAATACAGGCAGTCAAACTGTTTTCCATCTCTAACCTGTCATTTCAAAATATGGAGAGTGACTTTTTATTTGGGCAGATAACATTAGGACAAGGGAGAATGGTTTTAAACCATAGGAAGAAGTATTTAGATTAGATGTTAGGAGGAAATTCTTCACTCCAAGGGTGGTGAGGCACTGGCACAGGCTGCCCAGAGGAGCTGTGGATGCCCCATCCCTGGAGGTGCTCAAGGCCAGGCTGGATGGGGCTTTGGGCAGCCTGTTTTGGTGGGAGGTGTCCCTGCCCATGGCAGGGGATTGGAAGTAGAAGATCTTTAAGGTTAAGGTCTAACCGCTCTAACCCAAGCGGTTCTATGAAAATCAAAACAGTAGTATCAGAGAAGAGTTTAGAATGGAGTGTGTGTGCCAAGTAAACAGGAGATATGGATCACGCATTTTAGTTGACTCAGATTTGTTTTCTTACTATCAAAGCTTTCTTTTCTGCTTAGTCATAACTTCTGAGTTATGTTTTTATGAGTGCAGCTCATAGAAAGGAAAATACCTGTTGCTTAGCTATTGTAGTACGCATCTTGAAAGGAAAACAGTTGGAACATGTAAGCACTGTGTTCTGGGGAATCCTGGAGTTTTATACTGTTGAAGGTTTCTACTTGTGTATTTTGCTTCTTAGCACGTCACATCTGGCATGGTTGAAAAACTATCCAAGTTAGTGAATCCTTACTTTAAAAAAAAAAAAAAAGTGAATTGTGTGCGTTCTTGTTGTACGCATTACTCACGTAGTGATATTATTGCAGGGATATTGCAATTGTGTTAACATTGTTATGTGTTACTTAGGTCTTTCGGTGTGATTGATCTTGTTGCTCTACATCTTGCAGTAGCAGAACCCTGCCTCAAAAGGCTTTAAAAAACAAAACAAAACAAAAACACAAGGGACAGAAAAAGCTACACAGCTCTTAGGTTCATTTAGTAGTTGCGTGTGGATCCTTACCTACTTCACAACTGGAACAATTTGTGGTCTATCATCAAGAATAAAATATGGCCATTGATATGTAGCTGTGATTTTTTTTGACCATAAGTCAGGTATTTTTTTATGGTGGAGTTTCTCAAATGCAGAAAATGAGGTCAGTCTTTTGGATCTTCAACTTTTCAGGTATTTAAAAACTAGCTAGTGTTAGGATTCAATACGGAACTGCTTCAGAGAGCATTTTAAAGCATGTAGTTAAGAGTTTGATTTTGCATTTCTTCATTTTTTGCAAGTGCTTTAAATTAAAATTGAATTATATTGAAAGCAGGGACAATAATTTTTAAAGGATTTTAATTATTTTATTTTCTCTAAAAACTTGAGTGAGATGGTATAAAATAGCAAAACACAGGAGCTCAGTTACCTTAGTCAGGACTTCAGTGATAGCATCTTTATTATAGGGAAGAATTCTTTTTCAAAAGCAGATATTGCAGCTCTATATTACATAATTAGTATGAAAGATGCTTTCTGTAAGTTTAAATTGTCATGCAACTCAAATAGACTGATGATTTGATTTTCACAGTTGCCCAGATTAAAGCCGCAATGTGACACTGAATATATTTTGATGTGATTAATTCATACCTATATCAATTTTAGAACTTAAGAACACTTCTGCTGATTAGAAAATCATAGTTCTAAAAAGGCACCTTATTTAAATGCAACATTTAGTTTCCTGTCTGATTCACTTTCTAATTCTTGAAATACACTTGAGGTGCTTCTGGTATTATGATTTAAGCCCCTACTGTACTAAATACTAAAGAGCTTTAAAGCATCATTTGGAAAGTGAAAGAAAGCTGTCATGTTCTAATTGTTCATTTTTAAGAACTCTCATCCGTCTTGTGTTACTCATAATTTGCTTTTGCTTAAATTTTTTTTCTTACTGTGATGACATGTAAGAAAGATAAATTGTAGCCATGCACATAAACTAAGTGTAAATACCAATTATCACTACATTATGGGCTTATTTAAACAAAGAAGGTCTATGGCAAAGGCTTCTTTAAGTGCTCCTGTAAACTCCCTTGAGGAGATGACTAACTGTGGACTAGCATGTATGAATTATTGCAAACGGCAGTGAAGCTGAATGAGTTTGGTTAATGCCCCTCATGTTATTTCCTTTTCTTACATCTTCCACTTCAGATCACTTTCTGCGTAATCCACGGGCTGAAGATTTTTGGGGTTATGAAGGCAGTACTCATTCTTACAGAGTCTCAAATCTCGTTCTATGGATTCAGGCACCCCATGTGTTTGGTTCATCTTCTATCAAAACCGGTGGATGTTCCACTACTGATAGCAGTGGGGGTTGGACCAAGTTTGTGTATTTGTGTAGCAAATATCTCTTTCATTGAAAGCCGGTATCTGACTTAGAAGCTTTTTCCAATTATGATTTGCAGACTTCTGCATTGTTTTGTGTTGCATACAAGTGTTTTGTATCCTTTTTAAGAGAAGGAAGTATGATATCTGTTTTGCTGTTCCCTCTGCTAATTACATTATTTGAAAGTAAGATACTGCTTTATATTATTTTATATTACAATTTACTTTGTATTTCATCAAGCTAATGAAATTCAAGATTTTTCATTACTTAAGGTTCATTATCACAAAACATTTTCTTTAAACAAAAGGGCAAAATAATTTTAGCAAATGATGCCATCATTTCTTTTAATTCTAGTAAAAATTATTTAGTAACGTATCATCAGTCTAAATGCAAAGGTTTTAATTCAGAAAGATCCCTAATGTTATGTGTACAATCCTTAGACAGTAGTGTCGTTGAGGAGGTGCATGTATTATGAACAGATCATTTTAAGACTACATTTGCTTCTAAATAACTTAAGATTGTTGTAGTGGGTCAATAAATCAAGCAACTGTGAGTGTTTGTTACACAAAGAGCTAGCTTCTGCTGAATGTCTGCGTGATGCAATTTAGAATGGAGGGTCATTTTGTGGCTAAGCCAGAGATCACATTTTTATGTAGACCCTGCACAGAGATGGGTGGCTTATGTTTGAATCCATGAATGGAAAAAGTAGCCAGACAGCATTATAAGTGTGTGTTGCTGACTGAAAGGTTACATTTCACTGCTGTGGCTCTCTAGTATTTTATTTACTTAAAGTCTAAGTACATTTCTAGCCGTTCTCATATTCACTGTAATATATGCCTATATATGTTGCATTGCGTGGTTGGAATGGACTTTCTAGTCTGAGAGTCATCATAAATTCTGCAGATGTCAAAAAAATAGAACTATGTTTTAAATTGCATTTATATTCCTTGAGAGAGTGATAATGCTTCTAAAACAAGCATTTGGAATTGTTTCATTAGTCATAAGAAGATCTGTTTACCTTTCATTCTCTCAACTTACCCTCACCCTCTTAAAGTACCAGGTGGCAATATGTTAGACGGAGTCTTGATTTTGGAACAGATGTCCAAACAACATTTATTAGGCCTTTTTTTTTTTTTTAACTGTAGCACAAAACAGTGGTGTAGAAGGACTTCATATATTTTCAGAAAGAGATTTTGTCAGCTGGTTATGTAAAACAGATTTATTGAAAGCCAATATACTGAATTATTTTGTCTGCATTTTTAAAGTAGTTTTACTTCCCTCCAAATATATATATATATATGTACACACATATACACACACTTAACACACACTTAAGACCACTTTTTTATGGAATTAAGCTCCACTTGTTAGGATCGGGTATGCTGTAGCTTCCTATATGGAGCTGTCTATACCAATTTTGAACAAATATTTGGTCCACTGAATCTAGTTGAAGCCAGAACAAATGAAATTGTGAATTAACATGTCCTTATTTTGTTACATATACTGGAATATTAGTTGGTAACAATTTTTAATAGGATATGCTCGTCTATTTTCATTAAAGAAATTTGTCTTGATTGCTTACTCTGATTTCATCTGTGGTGGTACAGTTTTAGCACAAGACTGACAGAAAAGCAAGGTGCTGACTTGATTAAAAGCAAACAAAAAAACCTGTGAAGCTGTGATATGCTCTTCATATGGGACAGTAAAGGGAAGACTAGTATGAGAGAAATAGTAAACTTTATTTATGTACTTTCCTGTACAAATCTCTAGAAAAGGGGATTATTCAACACAACTCTTTTTACCTAACATCCAATGTGAATGTTCTTTGCTGTAAATTTAGGTTAACTAATATTTGTCCTGGCTAGTATGGACAAACAGAATGGATTATTTCTTTCTCCTTAGTTCTTAGCCCTTTATTTCCCTCAGACTTCTCTTCTCTAGACTAAACAATGCTGGTTCCTTCAGTTTGTTCCTTGTGGATGTTAGCTAGTGTTCAGCTTGTGACTCATAGATCACTGTTTCAGAGAGCAGAGTACAAAGCTGGAATTTCTTCAACTTGTATTTGTCCAATTGAGTATTCCTTCTTTAAGGACAGAACTTGAAAGATCCTGAAGACTGCATATGTCCTAATGAACTTTCCATCTTTATTTTTCTCTGAGTATTTCTCTTGTCTGCCAAGTTCCTTTTGAGTTTCGATCCTGTCCTCCTGTTTTTACAGTCTGTCACAAAGGAGTTGGCTGCATATTTTGTAAGCATCTCCCTGTTCCAGCACCCAAATCTACGAAGATCGGTAGCACAGCACCATGAGTACAGCTGTGTTCACTTTGACATTTAACCACTGATAAACAGTGTAGGGTAGTTTTCCAACAGTTTTGCTTCTGTCTTTGTAGTAACTTCCTCTATACCAAATTTCCTGCATCTTAGAATATCAAGGAAAAAGTCTTATTCAAGTCAAAATAAATTAGAGAGTGGACAAAATGAGGCTTCTAATTCACACTGAGGTCACAAGCTTTCCAAGAAGAGTAGGGTCAGGCATCTGAGCTAGCAGAAAAAAAAAAAAGATACTGATTTTTTCTCAAGAATAATAGTTAAGAGGAAGTGCAGCTCCATGGCAACTGTTTCTATTTCTTTTAGTCCCTAACTAGTGCAACACATTGCAGAAAGTGCTATGTTTGCTTATCGGTATCTTTTAGTGGGTCCCTTGGACCCATGGGGCCTAACAAAATCTTGCACAGGGTAGGACTGTGAAGGAAAAAAAAAAAGTCTGTGTTATACAAATGCTTGATGTGCAGCTATTGCAGTTTTTGGCTGAAAGCTTTTATTATGCTGAGGGTTTAAAAAGCATCTATGGTAAATCTAGAAGCACAAGGTGTCTGGGTCTGACTAGAGTCTGCATTTCCATTCAGGGATGGTACAAGGTTGGGAGAGGGGTGCTGGGAGCAATGAGTCTGAGCTGTTGGCTTGCAAAGAGAAAGTGTGGCTCTTCCCCACATGTTAATCTTAGAGTGCTGCTTACCTTCCAGAGGTTTTATCCTAACTCATCTGATTCATATTGCTTCTTCCTTATCAGCATGACCCACTTCCCTGTCATGAAAGGAAAAGATAATGGTACTCAATTGACATGATTTGTGTGTTATACACAGCCATGCCAGATGTTTACAGTCCCTTGAGGGGGCAGGGGGCAAGGATTCTTCTTTTCCCACTCCCCAAGAACTTGCAAATAGCTTGTTTGTTTATCATCTGTTCCTGTGTTTGTGCAATTGGAATTGAGCTTTGGAATTCTGCTTTCCTGTTCCAGCCTCCTGAAACCACCAATCCTCCAGAAGGTCTCCAAGACAGCAACTAATAGCTCTGCAGTTGCTTCTGTCAAATCTGAAAGTATCTTAGGGCAAACTAGACAAGGACATTTGGTTTTGAAGCATCCAGATTAACATGTTGGAGAATACATAGTGCTTTCCCAATTTTAGTTGAAGTTCTTTGTCACTGTGTTAATTATGTCAGCTGTCTAATTGCAAATGAGTTTTTTTTAAAAAAAAAAGTCTGAAAAGAGACTGAAAAGTCTCTCTTCTCAGATTGATCTGTCAATAAACTTCTGTACGTTAGGTAGATCATCAGCTTTGTTTTGAAGTTTAATGGACACCAGTTAAAAACTATTTCCTTCTTCACATTCTGGACTAAGTTCTGCCTTAAAGTTTGACTCAAATTTCAAAACATTTGCTCTCTGCTTGTTTTCTCTATCCTCTCTGTCAAAAAAAAATGTTGTAAGCATGTAACAGAAACTTGCTGGACAATCTGTTCTGCTTCATTTTTTCTCAGCAGATGGGCAAGTTAAAGCACAGTTCCCTGTACTAGTATGTCCTGCATATTGGTTGGTCAGATCATGAGAAGCTGCATCCTACTCACCTTCCTGTGGCTAACATCCTTACTACCACCTTTACTCTCTTCATTCTTGTCGTTATCCAGCTGCAATAGATGTCTGTTTATAAACAGCATGTGCTGCAGTAGATAAGTGCAAATGGCATCTGTTGCAATTACAACTTTGACCAAAGTCAGTCATGCTTACTGATGGTCTTTCATACCAGTCCTGTTTATCCTGCAAGTATGTTCTGTTCAGAACTCAATTGCTCAGAGGGGGGGGAAAAAATGTAAAAGTTAAACTAGATAAATTTGTGCCTTGTAAATCACTTGAACTGATTAGAAGAGAGAGGGCTGGATTTTGAGCTTTACCCTTTTACATAAGCTAACAATCTGTTCAAGGAAAAACAGCTTTGTATTTGTAGGGACATAAGGTAGATTTATCAGAGTTTATGTGTTGTTGGTGATTGATGTAGTACATAGACATAATAAATGCCAGCTGTTCCTCCCCCATAAATCAGAAACAATAATATTTCTTTTTATTTTGGTTTGAACTGTGTGACTTGGTTGAATTCCTTTTTTGAATTCAAAGGCCTTTTTATTTACAGTTACAAAATAGCAATTTATCTACACTAACAAATTAGGAACATTATAATGTAACATTATAATGAAACCCGAAAGCAGCATCACAAATACTTTCATATTACTAGGAATTGCTATGCTTCATGAGGTATGCAAAAAACATTTTTCCTTTTTTATTCACATTTTACAAATATGTAATTCTGTCTTTCTCCATTAAAGTTTATTTGCTTGGGGCTGCCCACATCACTCGGTGTTCTAGCTATATTTGGAAGCATCATGTTTTGTATTGTTAAGCGGATTGAAACAGATTTGACTGTCTTACTCCTTTTGATCTCTGCTTTCAAAGTTCATGCTTTGTCAGCAGCTGTTAAATAAGGGGATTGTATACTTAGCATGAAAAAATCCAGATGTTTGATGAAGTAAACATAGAAATCCGGTGATCTACATACTACAAGTAGCTGTATGAAAAACATGATTGATCTGTCCTCTTTAGGCTTAAGGAGGTTGCATTTCCTTACTATTTCTTTCCAATTTTATGTAACCAGTAGGTGTGTTGGTAAATATCATGTGTTATGTAATAGGGTCTAAAAAAAATGTTACGTATTTGCATCATGTGAATGGTTGTGGAGTATGCAAAATGGAAACAAGTGAAGTTGAATTAAAAAAACTTGTTGAATATGCATAGTCATGTAACGTGACAAGCACGTTACTGCATCTCGTTAATAAATCCAATAAATGAGAGTTATCAACAGCTGGTTATCTGCTTTTCTAGTTACCCAAATGAACAACTGGTGCATGGTGACCTTTGATAATTTATTTTAATTTTATTTTAGTGGCTATTTAGAGTTCTCAGACAGGTTTGGTTAATAAAAATTCTGCATGCTGGCATTCTCATAGATATTGCGTGTCTTGCACTGTTTCTTGACCTTCAAGTTATATGGACTTTTGTCTTTTTAAAATGAAAACGCACTGCTGCTTGTAAAAGAAGACAGGATTGCTCTGTTCATGTATATGACAAATGGCACCCGTTCACTTAAAAAGTCTCATTCAGTTCCAATGACATTTAATTTCTAGGCTCCAATCCTGTTAAATTATATGTGCAGTGTATAATGCAAGTTTTACTGAATTCTCACCTCCAGACTGGAAAAGGTTACAGATAACACAAAATACTTCTTGTTTACATCTGAATAATTTTTTTCTTTTGTTTACTGTTTGTTTGAAAATATATTTTAAAAGTCTGACTTTTGTATTGTGTGGCTTTCTCATGTTCTGCATTTAAATGAAAGTTAACTAAAGCATTTTTCTATTTACGAAAACTCACAAAACTGCAAGTTGACTTTAAATGTGGTGTTTTGTCATTTCAATCTTTCAAATCTTCACTCTTTTAAAAGATAATTAGAATAAGACACAGGTGCTTAAAAGTGTAAACTGAAGCTTTATTATTTCAGGAGTTGTGCTTTTCAGAAATACATGCTCTAATTTGACCCTCAGTAACCCTTGAGAGACATAAGCACAAGTTACAAACTAATTACATGAATTGCTTTACTGGAACTTGTTAGGCATTTTCTGTTTATACATTAATGTAATATAAATATAGCTTAGGCAACAAAAGCCCTTGGGGCAAATTTATGTCCTGAGTAACCCTGTTCTAGTGACCTCAACAGAATTACTCAAAGTCAAGACAGAATTTAAATTGGAAGACCAGATCTTCAGCAGCTGAACTGAACTAAAATCAATGTAGTTATTTCCACAACTGCTGTAAAGACAGAATTGTGCATTCAACTGTATTTTGATTGTTTTTTTTTGATCTGCAGGCACTTCTAGCAAAGGGGTGGCTTTTTTTTTTTTTTTTTTTTAAACCACGGGTTAAAATTGAGCAGAACTTGCCTTTAAAAATGATTCTGGTGTTAGGCTAGAGTTGTTATGTTATGCAACCTGCTTTTGTGTGCATTTTTAAAAGGGGCTTCAATGGGGTGATGAGGAACTTAGTATCTGTTGATCTTGCATGTTTGTTTTGTTTTTTTTTTTTCTATTTTTTTCCATGCTATAATATAGTTTCTAAGAAACTTTCTCTAACCAAGCAATACAAAGAAAATTACACTCAGTGCTTATACGGTCTTGCTTAAGAGTCTGTACATATGGGGACAGTCACCGGATGATGTTCATGTGTGCTTCCTAACAGCTTTGTTTCAAAAATAAATTTTAAAAATAACTAATCTGTACTCTAGTCCTACAAACGTGTAGTGCTTTACTTTAACCTTAGTGATTATCTCCTTCCTTAATTGGAAAAAAATGGCCTCAGTGTTAAGTCTGCATGCAGTTGGTTTCACCACTGCAAATCTGGTTTGAGAGTATTTGGTTTATGAGTAGCCATGAGTGATCTGCAATTTTTCCAATACTGTAGCAATAGCCCACCAATGTGAGTTATCCAGTAAATGTTTTTTTCCATTCGTTATCAACATTAATACTGATTTTTCAGCATGATGAGTTGTGTGTCTGTCCCTCCTCTCCGAGATTCCCTGAGCTATAACTAAAAGGGTTAATCCATCTCCATTCACTGCACAAATGCGAAGTGACTATCCGTCAGTTGATTTTGATGGAAGAGAAACAGCATACATTTCTAATAATGAATATTTTTCCCCATCGTTCTCTGAACCTGTCCTGCCAGCTTGGTCAAGGAAGTGGAAATGTAGTTCAAGAAGGAAGCCTGGTGTTCTTGACTGTTGCTCGGTGTTTCCATGTCTAGCTGGGCAATATCCTCTGCAGAAGTGAGACCCTGCTGATGTTCTGGCATAAGACATGTTTTGAGCTCTGTTGCTTTGTGCTCTGAAGCATGGTAGCATAAGTGCTGCAAGCCATTTTATGCCTCTCAAAAAAGTTAAAGCAGCCACTCTTTCTGCATTTTTGTGGCAGAGCAACACAAAGTCACCTTCCCCAAGAATGTCCTGCTTGTAGAATGGTTTTAAACTGGCTTTCATAAGCAGTTCAGCTTCAAAGGAATAGCTCCAGTTACTTTGAAATGCTAGTCTGTGTCTTGGTCCAGAGAGTATCCCCCACAAAACAATGAAGTTGAGCAATCTCAGCACTGCAATGCGTAAAAACACGTTAGGGTAACTGTTAAGGGCAGTAGCTGGAGTATCGGTGCAGGATAGCTGTATTTATGTCTCTTCAGTCAATCTAATATATTACTTCCAGTTTACTGTGACAGTCTTTAAAATCACCGTGTTAGAACAGACAAGCCATGCTTGGGGTTTTATCTGGTAGGCTTTCTTTCCATTGTCTGCATGTATAGTACTGAAAACTGTAATACATAGACTTCTACAGCTTTTTCATCATTTTGATTTACTACAGTACAGCTTTCCCAAAAGTAGTAATGCTAATTTGAAAATGTGATAGCTGCCAGGCAAACTGCTACTGTGTCAGTTTGTCTATACACACTTTTTAATTAATGTTTTCATATCGGAATGGAGAGCAATAGAAACAGAGAGAAGGAAAAAAAAATGTTGGGAGAAAAGAATCCAGAATTTGGATGACAGGCAGAAAAGTATTATCAGCAGATGGTCAAATCTGAGGAAAAAGCTCACATAAATCTTCTGGTTTATAGAATGTCAGGGAATAATTGCCTGCACAGAGATGCACACAACCCAGGAATCAAATAGAAGGATGCATGCAGATGCATCACTAAGGCATTGTTGGAACAACTGTGATGGATGGATATAGGAAGACATGGAGGGAACAAAGAGATACGGGCTTCCCTTTACAGGGTGAAGCAGAGTGGATGGGCTGATGACAGGGTGGGTTGAATGTTAGTGGATTAGAGGAGGGGCTGGTGTGGGTGACATTACAGTGAGAGTATGTCACAGATCATTAAGTCTGTATGAAGAAGAAGGCAGTTATACTTAAGCAACTCAGAGACCCTTGTTCATATGGGAGACTCTAGCCTCCCTGATGCCTGCTGAAAGGACAAGTCAGCGGTTTATAAGCACCCAAGAGATTTCTGGAGACTGCTAAGGGACTGTAATGTAGATGCAGCATCAAGTCAACCTGGGTCCTTCACAAATAAAGAACTGGTCAAGGAGGTAATAATCAATAGCATCCTTGGCTTTTAGCAACCACAAATTAATGGAGCTTAACATCATGAGTGAGTCAAGTAGCAGAGTCTGCATTTTAAACTGAGAGAGTAAACTTTGGTTTATTTACGGAACTGGTAGATGGGATTCTTCAGGAGGCAGCGTGGTTATAAGGATAAATCATGCTTGACTAATTTCATTGCCATCTATAATTAAATTAATCAATGTGTGGAAGAGGACAGTGGATATCATCAAGCTTGACTTTAGCAAGTCTTTTGATGCTGTATTTCACAGTTTTGTATTTGAGTTAGGATGTTTGATCTGCGTGGGTGGAAAAACAGATGAGTGAGTTGGTTGGAAGACTGTGTTCCACGAGGTAGTTGAAGTTTCATACTCTGTTTGGAGCCCAGTTACAAGTGTCTTTTCTCAGGGGCCTCTCCTGAGACCTATCCTGTTTTATATCTTTTATCAATAACAGAAGAGGGTACATTCTAGAGGAGACAGGGTGCACCTGTATAAATGTTGTGAATTACACCAACCTGGAGCTGTGAGGGTGGTGTAGCTGACGGATTTTAGTACAGGGTTGCCATTCAGAGGGGCTTAGACAGGCTGGAGAAATGGCCAGACAGGAATCTGATTAAATTCATTGAAGACAAACGTGACATCTTTAAGCTGGGAAAGAGGAGCTCCTTGCAGAGGAGGGGGATGGCTGGCTGGGGAGCAGCTCTGCAGAAAAGGACATGGGGGGTCTGGTAGGTGACAAGTTGAACATGAGCCAGCAGTGTGCCCTACTAGCAATGCAGGCTTACAGCATCTTTGGCTTTATCGAGAGGAGTGTACAGCCAGCAAATTAAGCAAAGCAATTATCCCCCTCTATTTGACTTAAAACTGCCAAGTATGGAATACTGTATCCAGTTTGGGGGTTTGAGGAGGCAGATAGGAGGAAAATTAAAGAACAAGTACAAAAAAGGGTACAAGACATTGATAAACTTGAGTGATTCTAGTAGCAGAACACCAAAATGGGCTGGAGCAGATGCCCTATAAGAAGAATCTGAATGCGGGAACTCGTCCAACACTTGAGGGGATACTGAGCAAATACAGATAGACTCTTCACTAAAATACACAAGATTATGAGATGCACAAGAGACAATGGTCATAAACTGAAAGAGGAAAAGCTCCAAGAGTAAATAAGGAAAATGAGTTAGTGTTGGGTTTGTTTGATTATTTGATTTCCTAGAAGTATAATTAAGCATTAGAACAAATTTCTGAGAGAGGTTGTGGATTGCCATCCTTGGAGGTTTGATCAGATCAGCAGTTTGGACTAGATGTCTTTCGGAGGACCTTTCTGACCTAAATGATTCTATGATTATAAAAGGAATAGAGAGTAACCACTGCTGGCCAACATTAAACAAACTAATAAAACAGGAATAACAACAAACAAACAAAACAACCCTCAAACCTTTTTCTGTTCAGACATTTTTGCCAAACCCAAATAACAATTGCTAACAGCATTGGTTTATGCAAACTATTATTTGGTAATAGGGGGTGGTGTGTGACACACAAAGAGAAACACATGTATTCCTATTTTCAGAAACCATGGAATTCACTCCCATATTCCAGTGAGGAACAAGCAGATGTCAAAAATGTCCAAAAAAAAAAAAAAAGTCAACACCTTGAAAGTTGCTATAAAACTGAGTTATTGTTCTCCAGGCTCTAGTTTTTGTAGTTGGGCTTGATAAGGATATATTTTCTACTGACATTAATCCTTTAATCCTTTCTGTATGGACATAGGATTCCAATTTCCTTGATGATACCCAAGAGGGATGAGATCAAATGGTGAAACACTGCTCTTGAGTCAATACTAAAGGAGAGAAGATGAAATACCAGAGAAATTGAATTTAACATTGCAGATCCAGGAGAAGAATAGGGAGGGGTAGAAAGGAAGATTTTTTGAAAGGGGTCCCCTGACACAGACTCTAAAACAATGCAAGAGACAGAATGGGAGACTTGTCTGGGTTGTGTCATCTCTTTAGAAATGAAATGCAATTCAGTGTGTTTTTTTTGTTGTTGTTGTTTTTGTTTTGTTTGTTTTTGTTTGTTATTTGTTTTGTTTTTTCATTTGTTGAATGGCTGTGGTAGAGTTCGTCATCAACATAAAGTCCTTCCTGGGGTGAAATTTTCTAGATATTAGCTTTCTCAGTCTAATCTTAACATCTCTTCTTCAAATACAGATGACTTATTCAATATAATTAATAACTTGCATTATATTCTGTATGTTGGTATTTTACACACAAATGCATATCAGGAGAAAGAACATACTCCTGTCACAAACTTTAACAAATTTTCTTCTTTAAAAGAACAAATGGCAACAACAGAAATCTCCTTTTAGATGCAGCAGTTTTTGATATTCAATTCAACTATTACGGTGTTAAACGTGTTCTGTTCCTTGGGCTTTCTTCTGGGATATTGGATTCTGGATGCTTACTGCATTACTGTAGTATTACATAACTATAAATCAGGAGTCAGGTATAAAATACAAACATTTGATTTATTTTTTATTTTGATGTGTGGTTCTGTTCCTTTAAGGTTTGGTTTGTAAAATTTTTGCCCGCTATCAGAAATGTAGTATATTTCAAAGCCATAGTTGTTTTGTTTTGTTTGTTTGTTTGTTTTTTGTAACTGCATGTGTCCAGAATCTGACTTTTAATAAAACCTACAAATATTGGCCAAGTTGTAAGTTTGGCTTCTAAATCTGTATCTTTGTGCCACACTAAATATTTCTCAGAGGAGCTAAACTTTTTTATATTTGCAAATTATCCTTTTGTAAGGCAGTCTAATACATGAATAAAAATGAGCAATAGCATGCAAATTTCAGGTGTTAGGCTATATTTACCTATTTAATTACATTTGGGAGATATTTTAAATTAAAATTATATTTCCCAGTTCTTTAACTTTTCCCTTACATTGTCTATGTTTGAGTCAAAAATGTTTCCTATGTTGTGATTCACTGATATAAATCTCATAAATTGCCAATTATGAAACAGCACATACATAACTGTATATTTGTTCATGCTATTTATGCTGTTGCCAGATTTGACAATATTGCATTATTTAATACTCCTTTGTAAAAAAATTGTAAGCAAACTACTTATTTAGAATCTTGTGCCATATATTATGTCTGAGTGGACACTTTTTGACATTACCTACTTTTATCTAGGGTAGCTCATGCTTTCTGAAGAGCAGATTCAGTATAAATCCTAAGTAATTTTAAATATAATGACACATCAATGTCTATGTAATATGCTATATCTCCTGATTCAGGATTTGCTAACAAGGGTAACTTCTACATAACTTTTATTAACAGATGTAAAACCTTCCATCGGAAATATTGACTTAGTCAGTTACACAGTGTTTGATTTTCATAGAAATCCTGTTGCTACAAGTTTGGGTTGTATTAACAAATAGCTACAATTTTGCATGCCAGTGATGTTAGCCTGTCATGGCTATCTCAAAGCATTGAGAAAGAATTTTATTGGATGTAGTACTTTGTATTGCCTCCGGGCAAAGCTGTAGGAACTGAAGATATGGGTATTTCTCCTTTTGCACATATACCCTGCAGTTACTATTTGAACACCAAATTTGTATACAGACAGTATCATGAAATATTACCGTTCACGTGAGAAATGTCTGTGTGGTCTCCAACTTTACCTTCAACAATTGGTAGGCTCAGTTAGCACTGGTGTGTAGGCAGTCCATGCTGTGACACTTTAATGCACGTGTTATTTTGTCTTAAAGTCTGTTCAGAAGGGTTGTATGCATCTTATCTAAGTAATGACCTGAGGGAATGTTGGAATTTAACTCAAGGAGCTAATCATTTAGGGGACAGGAGTCCATAAATGACAAGTACATGTTAAATATTTGGAAAAAAAACAAAAACAAATAAACAAAAAACCAAACAAACAAACAAAAACACCTGAGAATGGAAAAGATGTATCCAGGTATTTCAGAGAGGATGTATTTTCTGTTCTGTGCGCAGGCTATAAACTACCATGGCTTAGTGGAAGCTTTACTAACAGGTCAAAAAATAAGCCAAACAAAAAATTTGGATTCATGGAAAAGATGCAGATTTGAGTTCAGTTTAAAAACATGCACTTATTTGGCAAGGCTAGTTACTTTCCATAAATCAGATTGCCCATTTTTGCTTCATGTCCAGCATGTTTGTGCTTCAAGTTGCTTACAGACAGAATGGCAATTACAGTAACCTAGCCTTTGAACTGAATCAAACTGCCAGTTCTTGTTATCTGATGTCCCTGGTTGGATGTGACCAAATACCATGATACTGAAGATTGAAGGAGAGCTATAAGTTCTCATGCAGAGCCAGAAAACATCTGGTGAGCAGGGGATCGTCTGATCCCCTAGCTATAGGGGATCAGATATAACTAGCTGTATACCCTGCTGCTACTGCATATGCTGAAGGGGACAAGTACAGCAGTCAGGCTGGTCCTTGAAGCCCAGCAGCACAAGTTAACTGCTGTTCATGCACGTGAGCAAGACCTGGCTGTGCCTGTTGACTACAGACGTTAGTGTAGTAGTGTCTCAGACTTGGCACTGAGTATGTGTCCTGTATTTTTTTGTTAGGAGTTAAGTGCTTTTTTTGTGTGTTTAAAGTAAATAGCTGATAAAATCTCTTGACTAGCATGTGCTTTTCAAGCATGAAAAATACAGGTGCATACATCACACTGTATTGGAACATAATGTAACCTTGAAAGTCAACCAGATTAAATCCTATTCAGATTACTCACAAAGAGATACCAGAGAAACTAGGAAATCTCGAGCAGTGATTATAGATATTCTGTTGTTTGGTGGCTTTCTTACTAAATGGATATGCTTTATCCAGTGTGTCATTGTAGTTCATGCTGCTCATTCTTCATCTTTCATTTACTGCTCAAAAAATGTTGTTCAAATAAAATTATACTGCAATGCATGTACACCAGAGGAAGGAAAATAACTATAGTTATATGCTTAACCATAAAAATGTAGATGAGGGAATATGATTTTTCTCCTCTGTGAAAATGCTGTAATTCAGTTGGTACAAAAAAGAGGCTGTACTAATAAAAACATACTAGATTAATGGCCTCTCACAAGACAAAAATCAGTCTGTTAACGCCCAGCTTCAGTCTGTGGTTAAAACTGAGGCCAACAAAAACATTTGATCCTGTCCAAGGACCAGCATAAACTGAAGACCGTGGGCCTATGTAGAAACAAAGTCTCCAGGAGAGATTGTCAGACATAATATTTAAAAGCCTTTAAGAATTAGGGGAAAAAAAAAAGTTTTTAAATCTAGACAATTAATATAGTAATTCACCCATTCAGTGTTCTCCAGTACATCTTTCTAATTGATTGAATGTTGTTTTTTTTATTATTATTATTTTATTTATTATTATTGAAAATCCATTTTGGAGTCTATGTAGTCCCCTAACACAGATTTTGATTTTCTATATTTCTGTCAAAGTGTACTGCTACAACAGTAGAGAACTGAGAACATTATGTTAGTATAGACAGTAGGGACCTGAGATAGGATGAGCAGCATGAAGGGAGTTCAGAGGATGTGAGACAGGCAAGTCATGTTTTCCTGCAGTAAGACCGGTGGGTACTTGGCCTTCTACCTGGGTTATTCTATCTGGGTTATTCTTGGTGTTTTGCATGAAATTCTTGCAGTAGCACAGTCTGTGATGTGTAAAGTCTTTCACCATTAACACTTTTCAGTTTAATCCAGCAAAAAATTTTGAATGTAGCTGGTTAGGGAGTTTGAGGCAGCTACATTTTCACTAAGGCTCTGCCGCCATAGGGAATACTGTGTAAAATCCCACCATTTCCTATAAATTTATCTGGGAAGTACCTTGAAAAGCACAATAGAAAATTAATGTGGATCAATACAGTTACTAGACTAAGCTGCAGCACCCTGAAGCTGCTTGGCTTCAACCTGCATGGGGAGTTACTGCGTTGTAAACCATATGCATCATTTCCTAACTTTCTTGGTCTGTTCCCACTTCTCAGGAAGGCCTTGTGCCAGGCCTTACTTTGTGAGGCATGAGGGGTTAACCAAGATTTTGAAAAAGGTCACACCATGTGTATCTCTCATGTATGATATTTCTTAAAGAGGAGACTGTCTAGGCTGTCTTTGTGGACTGCAGCAGAGAGCAAAGAGTGGCCCCCAGATCTCTTTGGTCAACTCGTGCCGCTGCTGCTGAAGCTTAATATTGCATCATGGAGCAAGCTGCCCACATGCACTTGGCCTAGCAGTTTATATGGGTCTCTTGGGCCCCATCTAACATCTCTGAGGCGTAATTAATTTTGTTGTGTTTTTAGGGGGTGGTTCAGTTCGGAGGGTTTTTTTTTTTGGGATCCCCAAGGCGGGGGGGGGCCAGCCAGCTGGAAAGGTGTTTGCACCATGAAATGCTGTGAGTGTCTGTTGTGTGCTCCAGGAGGTGACAGGAGGGTTTTGAGGGTGCCAGACCAGCTGGAATACAGTGGAATCAGACTCATGGCATTTTGTGTTTGTGCTGTTTGAAGCAGGTCCTTGAGTGAACTGTCTTGTCAGTTGTATCTGGGTTTCCTCATGTATTCGGTTTGGATGAGGAAGGGACCAACAGGCCTGAGCTGACAACACAGAAACACCCTTGCCTTTGAGAAGTACAGCTTGTCTGATAAAAAATGATAGCATGCACTTTGTCTAGATTGCAGTGTTTGCATAATGATGAAAAAATGTTTTATGAACATATGTTGTGGGGTAAACTAAGGAAGGACTGCAGGCGACCTGATATAAACATCTCAAAAAAAAAATAAAAATGGAATTGGGAATTAATCATACAAACATGCTGTGAAAGGCAAAAATGTTTAGAGAAGTCAACAAAAGCTATTATGGGCATTGGTCAGATCATCTAAAAATCAGCAGACTGCTTTAATAAGGATCTGAAGTGTGACCAAGAATTTAAGAAAAAGACTGGGGTAGGAAAAATACTGTCTTTGTCTTATCAGAACGACTAATACAGTAGTTAGGTAAATAGGTTTTCAAAGCAATTAGGATGTTTGAAATGAAAAATACAGCAGCAATGAGATAAACATTGTCTGCCAGGTAACTGGTTTGAAAAGTCCAATAATGTTGAAATAGGAAATGGAAGTCAAGTATAGCAAAAAGAATCTGTTTTTAGGCTTTTGGAGGGGCAAAGACTTCTAAAAGCTCAATGCAATACATAGGGCTAGTAAACTTACAGCTATTGTGACCATAGGGACTGGAGCATGCTACACATAGTGATGTGTAGATGCAATACTTAAATAAGCTAGGAGGCCAAATCCTGTAATCCTCACTGAACAAAAATCCCATTGAAGTCAGTAGAAGATTTGGGTGAACAAGGAATGTATAACTGGGCAATTAGAGACAAACTTGCAGCCTGACCTTGACTGGGTCTTTGTGCCTGTGATTAGCTGTACCCACAGCATCTGGGCACATTTGTTTAAAGGCACAGACAATTTTAAAGAAATCTCCAAAAAATACAATTATGCCATAGTGAAATTTCTGGTTGATCTAAATGACAAATGCAAATAATCCCATAGACACGAATAAAGGCCACACTTGTCAAATCCGAGTCTTAGGGAACGGCAGAATTCTTCATTCTTTGTTCATTTCCTGCTCAGGCAAAGCAGGAATTTTATAGTGTTCTAGTTTTGTCCCTAATAATGTAGGGAGACAGTTAAGTGACTTTTCAGAAATGGAAGACAGGTTATTGTGTAGGATGTCAGAAATAATATCTGGGTACATTAATAAAAGCATACAACAACATCTGCCCTACGTGCTTTTAAAGCTGTATTAATAATTGATCTTGTTATTGTTCTAAAACTATTTCAGAATGAAACAAAACATTCCTGAGGTTCATTCATTTACTTTTTTTTTCCCCCTCTCTTGCCATCCAAGTTAGAATAAAATTGTAAATAAACAAAACACTATTTTGAAGCAAAATTTAATTCATTATACTAGAAGTGTCATTCTGACGGACAGTTACTGTAGTGGGATGTGTGTTCAATGTGTCTGAATCTGCTTTGTTTGAAAAGAGCTGCTGTCTAAAAGCATTGAGGAAATTGCAGTTCTTGGTAAAAGAAATCTTAGAAACGTGCACAGAAACAGACAGAAATTGTTTCATGGTCTGTTCCTGTAGAGGGTAACCTCAGTGACTACAATAGGCTCTTGATATTAACAAATATATGCTGCAGATTCCAGTTTCCAGGACTGTGGTCCTGCAAAGGCTTGTGCGTGCCTCATGGTACACACAATAAGCTGCTGGGAAAAAAGTTAAAGGAATCTTTCTACTACATTAACTTCATACGCACATATCTCTATTATGGGTTTATATGCAAATCATTGTAAATAATCTCTGTAAATTGACTTTGGGAGATGGTTTCATATGCTTAAAAAAGACTTTCCTTAAGGTTTGCTGGTTGTGCTAGAAAACTTCAAATATCTCTTCTGCATAAATTCTACTGCTTTGACGCTTCCTTCTGCTAAGATCTTAAAAATAAAAAGGATACTTTTATTTTGAGAAAGCTGAGAAGTGTGTTAGGATCTATTTTATTCAGAAAGTCTAGAGCTGTTTACTTTAATTTCTTCCTCTTGTAGTAGAATATAAAACTGTGATTAGAGGCCATCTGCACTTTCAAGTCCATCTATCCCCTCAAGATGCGTACCTTTACTTCTGAATAAAATCTCAGGGTGCTCAGAGCCTGAGATTGGGTGTTAGGGTCCCCTCTCCTGGTACTAAACAACTTTTACTCTTCCATCTCTTTTCCGTCCTTACTCCCATTTTCCTCGGTACCCAGATTTGTGCATTTAAAGTTCTTCTGTCCAAGACACTGTGACCAGCTAAATACAAAATGCAGTGATCCAAAACAGGTTTACTTCACAAAACAATATTTTATTTCTAAAAACAGATAAAAAGCTTAACATGAGAAAATAATTTAATGGGAAGATCTGGCATGTGCTTAGCTTAATTTTAAACATCTTCCTTATATCTTTCCACGGACTTTGAAAAACTAGAACCTCTGTTCCCCTTTCTTCTGCTCTCTGTATGCCTCCTTTTAATATATATAATCCCTATAAATCCGTTTTCTTTTTCATTAGTTTCTAGGCCTGGATAAGAATGCTGGCAACTCAGCAAGATATTACAGGGAAGGTTTCAACTAATGCCACTATCGTGGATTTTAAGGTGCTGTATTATAACCTTTATTAGAGATTATATATATTCTTGCAATCCAGTGGATTGTTCAGAGCATACTTTGTAAACATAAAAACTTTGTTCTGTAGTCAAGACCTCTTCAAAAAGTCTCCCATGTTCAGCATTGGATTACTCTGTGTCCTGTCAGTATAAATTAGGGTCTTATTGAATAGTGCTGATGTTCCCTGACCTTTCTTAAGTGACATTACAGTACAATACGCTATTCAGAATAATTTAAGCCAAAAATAATGGGAAATGTATATTTGTCCTGATTTGGTTGCCTGAAAGGAAATTGTGAGCAAGTCTAAGTCTGCATTTTGGATTTGCTGGTCTTGAGGATTCTTTTGCCTTTCCTCATCTCTCATGCTTTGCTGACAAACCCTTAATACCTGTCAAGTTTTACACAGTACAGTAAGCTTTCTCTTTCAATGAGACACAACCGCTCTCTTTTTCTGATCAAAAAAAAAAAAAAGTGTTTTATTTTTCCTCCCCCTAGTACGGAAGGGATGTGACAGCTTCACAGAACTACTGGTCTTTTACACTGTAGTTGCAATAAAGTTATCCCATCAGAGAAAAGCATAAGTGGGTGTGCCTGGCGTCTTTTTTACCCCTTCTGTAGAGAGGAATACATGAGCTGATTGCCATCTCTGGAAGTGTGAATCAGGTACAGGCTATTTAAACATAGGAGGAACACAATGGTGTCCTCCCATGCCAGGCTACTGTAGTTCTTAAATATTGAAGTGTTGAAGTGCTGTATGTTTAAATAATTTACTCTTAATGGAACAATATGGCTTTGTGTGTGGGTGAAGGCTTTTGTTGTTGTTTTGTTTTTAAACTGCTTTCAATGTAATGTTGTACTTAAAGGCTTGAGAATAAATCTTCTTCTCTTTGTACTGTTCTAATCCATTTCGAATTTTGGGATTAAGATTGGTCGTGCTTTTCTCTGTTGTCTGGCTATTTTTTTTATGCACCATCAAAGCGTGAGCACAAAAAAATTACAGGCTCAGTGTCTAAACAAGTGCTTTTGTTTCTGTATAATTTCTCTGTAACAAATGTCAAATGGTGATCCAAAGAATGTTCCACACAGAATTTAGGATGGAACAAATTTCAAACCAGATTACCAGAATGGGCACAAATAGACGATGGATAGCAAGTCCTTTGTATTCTGTGCCTACCTACCTCAGGCTAATGAAATTCAGATGATCTCTTTATTTTGCATACATTAGCAAAGAACATTTATATAAAATATTTGGGTAAGGGTTTGACAACAAAAATAAAAGCAGCTTACAGCATTTTGTGTATTAATGAAATCTCAGAATGTAATAGTTTAGTTAACAAAGACTTAGCTGTGTGGTTTGTTAGTCTGGCATGTTACTTTGAGTTACTAAATATACTTTTTATGACTTTTGTAAAATGAACTGAAGAAACATGACACTAAATAAAAGAATCAAATGTTAATATAATCTTAATGGAATACACTTAGAACCTGTGCATTTTACTAAATTTGAGAGTTTACAAGAACCTTTGTTTCTTTTTTCATTTATGCAAAATTTGCCAAGAATAATTTAAAACAAAGATTTTGCAACTGGAATTACTATGTGGTAAATTGCTTATTATTCTTTTAACCTTTTTTGTTGAGCTTTGAGGTTTGTATTATGTTTATAATGGGCATATTTGTTGAAATAGACAATGTAACAAGGTAGGTGGTCTTCTAATTAATATTTCTGTACAGATCTGTAAACTGTGTAAGGCTTGTTTAACAATACAGAAATCATGTCCTGTTAGACTAAGACGTTTGTTTAGGAATAAAGTTCAGCTTTTTCTTTGAAATCCAATTGATCTTGTTTCATGGCCTGTGAAATCATTTATTTTAAGAACTGCTTTAAAAGTATAATTAATTCAAGAAATTTCTGTGACCTGTTGCTAAATATTTAGACCGTGGATTAATTATGTTTGCTCGGAGCTTTAAATAGTGATTTAAAAACTTGGTGAAAAGGAAAGTTACTTAGCAGTGAGAGAAATTATACAATGATGATAAGAGGTGACGTGTTCATATAATCCTTCTGTCCTATAAACGGCCACATTGTTAAAAATTCAAGAATAAACAGAGTTGAATTTAAAACTAAATACTGTCATCATGGTGAGAAAGTCCCAGATGATGTAGCCACATGCGTTCAACATAATTCAGAAATGTTCGTAAGAATGTGCAATTTCTTATTCCAGCTGTTAGCAAAACCTTCTCGTATGCACTATTGATCTGTAGAATGGAAAGTATTACATGAAAATCTATACCAACTGCCTTTTTGAAGTCCAACACTTGAATTCTCACCTCTTTCTAGGGTCTAGGAGTTTTTCACACTGTGTGTGACCTGTACTCAAGTACTGTCCCAGAGTGGGCTGGCATTTAGATTAAAATAAAGGGATTGTGCCTTACCTTTCAATCTAGTAAATATCTGCTTGATAATTAAAAAGCCTTGAAATATCACTGCCAGTATTACATCTGCCGAAGTGATGACAGATAACTGCAGTGTTACAATGTTAATAGTTTTCTTCAAAAACCATCTCTGTATTTGTTTGCTTTTACTGACAAAGCTAATGGCAGTTGCTAATAAAAGTCATCATAATACCAATGAAAGCTCACTAAAGACTGAAAATAAACAATCTTGTTATAAAATCATGGTGGTTTATTCTTGTGTACTGATTTTAATGAAATATGTCTGACTGTTGGAAGGAAAACAAAAGGTTGCAAGGCATTTAAAACAGCCATATTCAAAAAATAAAAATAAAAAAAAATAAAAAACACCCAACAAACCTGCTTGTAACAGGCATTTTACCATTTTCCAAGATAATAAGGTCTTATAACCAGAGTTTTTAGTCAAAGTTCAGTTTCTGTTCAGTTTCCAATTACTTTATTCGTCAGAATTGAATGCTTCACTTTCCCCCTTAATGTTAATTAAAAGTTGCTTATTTGGAATTGATTCTTCAAAATGAACATTATATTCACTCATATAAGTCATATTTATGTTAAAGAAGTCATAAGTTATGTGACTTAAACTGACAGTCTGCAGTGATTAAGTTGCAGGGGACACAAGCCAGCTTATTTTGCTAGCCGTCTCCTTTCTGGTAATGGCGTTGTCTCTTAGCCACCTGAATAACGCAGCAGTCATCACAATGTTTTCCTTTATTTTTAGTTTTCAAATGTGTTCACCTTTCTTCTGATCATGCACCTAGTCCCGGTGATTCTTGCCATTTATCACCACTGATCACTGTACCTGAAGATGACCAAGAAAATATATGTATCTCTTCTGCTACAGAATGTGCTGCCTGGTGTCTCCAAAATTTAATAAGGTGTAAACTTTTCAGCAGCAATAATCCAAATCCTTATTGATTCCCAATCTATTTGTAATGCTAGGGGAAGCCCTGGTATGAATCTTTCAATCAGTTGAAGAATCTAGATGCAGCTGCACTTACACAACAAATGATTATCCCACAAATTTCCATGACTGCAGTACAGCCTTTGACCTTTAATTTGTATGCTCAGCTAGCGCAAGCTCCTGAATAGTGAATCGAGTCTGTTGAAAACAGGCATGATTTTCATAATTTATTTTGTAATTACTACTTGGTGTATCACTAGAAATTGCCAGTAGGGTTTTGCTAACCACAAGTCAAAGGCTATTGCTGTGGAACAAAGCAAATTTTCAAAGACGAGGCTGAAGTGCTTGGGAACAAAACCTTTTCTGTTGTTATAATGTAGTTGTGAAACTGCTTCAGAAAAGGTCATAAATATTCAAGGTCTGGCTGTGGTGCTACCACCCTCTTTCTCAAAATTACTTTCCTTCAGAAATGGTGTTTAACACCTTTTCTTTTCTCATGTCTACACACAATATCATATATTCAAAAACAAAGGTCTATATATTATGGATTTCTTTCACAGCACTGTGGTATTATGATCTCTACTTGTATCAGATACCATGTCACCCACAACAGTGTCTTAATTGCCTAGGCTCATGGAAACCTGGGAGAATTGGCCACCTAAGACGAGCTTCTAAAGAAACCACTGAGCAGAGCGGGGAGTTGCTCTAGAAAGAGGGGAATGATCTTTCTCTCTCTCTGCTTCCTGGGGAAATTAGATTAAAAAGTGGTATTTTCATAAGTAATTGCCATTGATTGGATGAAAAGTACTGCCGTTTTATTAGGGAATGTTGAGAACCGTTGAGGAATGAATGTACTTGAGGAATAAGTACAAGCCAAGAAGTGTGTTTCAGAACCACAGGAGCACTGAAATGTTGACCAAAGGACCAAGCATAAATGCCTTTGTGCAAATATACAATCTTAGAATATTTTTCAACATTTTCTAAGAATATTGAGATAAAATATTTACTGAAAAGTGTTGATACATATAAAAATCGGGTTTCCCACAAAGTGGAAATTGTATGCTAAACACTTAGATGCTTGTTCTCATAAATAGGAGAATACTAATGGAATCCTAGGATTTTCTAGTAGTTTATCCTCACCAAGAATGATCTGAATATGTGTACAGGAGTGAAACTTATGTAGTTTTAAGGTTGTCCTCATAGCCAATGTAATTTTTAGTTTATTTTTAACAAATTCCGTCTTCCACATATCTCCTCAAACTCATTTATTTTTCCTTCCCCATCCATTTTACATATTTTCCTTTTGTTTGTTTTGCTTGGTGTTATTCTTGGTATTTAAAATGCCAGAATGAATAAAGGTTATTTAAAGTGTAAGGTAGTTCATACCATTTTATTCATTTTCTACTTTCTATTTATTTTGTACTTTCATTCTTATTTGCTATGTTTGTCCAATGCATTTTGTAAGCTCTTTTGGAGCAGAGACTGATCTTTTTGATCAGAGAGATCTCTTTGCTGTTATTGTGATGTCCTGATTTAGTTCAAATTAGCTGCACTGGTAGGTGCACTACTTCTTTAATCTGAAATTAAAAAAAAATATATATATGCTCAGTGTTAACATTTAATTTCAGTAAAGCACTGTTTTGTAACTGTATCCAACAGGATCTTTGAAGTTTGCAATTCTGGACAGTCATTCAATTTTGTTAGTACCAAATCAGTGCATATGAGATCAAAATCAGGGCTATTCTGGCACTATTGTAGAGGGCAAACAAAAAAAGTTGATTTTATTTCTTAAGTATGGCTAAGACATTTTTTCTAATAAGCGTATTTTCTTTTTTTTAAAGAAATCATATCAACTTCCAAAATGTAGTGCTGAAGTACGTGAAGACGGCAATAAAATATTATGCAAGTGAAATGTTTATACGTACTTCTGCAATATTTCCATTTGCTTGCACACTGTTTCAACATTGTAATTTAACTACTTGATTTTTACTGCATTTCAGTCAGTCAATAAATACAGTATATAAGCATATTAAAAAGGAGGGTTTTATAGGCAGAATTTTCTTATTAAGATTTGTCAACGAAATCCTTGAAAATGTAGTGAGCTGACAACTATTATTGGAGCAGATGCGTAAAGTACCATTATAGCACATTGCACCATCAATTATGTGTCATGCATTCTGCCAAATATTAAGTGTTCTGACCTTTGTTATTAATAATAGAGGCAGACACTGGGGACAGGAAAGACAAATAACGTAATGCGTGGAAAATCTATTATAGATCTGATTTTATTAATGGTTATGGAGTCTACTTAGTGTCCTGCCTCTCCTTTTGTTAGCTATAATTTTATGAAAAACTGGCCATCCCATGTAGTGGAAACCCCCATTGTGAAAAACATACTTTGACAGAATAAAATGTTCCTAAGTTAAATAATTCTTAATGAAAGAAATCTTGTCAGCAAGCTTTATTACTTTATCTGAAATTCATATATTTCTCATGTTCCCCTGTTCCTTAGTAAATAATGTGGAAGAAGTGAAATGAAGCAAGCTTGTTTTTACTGTGTTCTTATATTCTTTTTGTTTATTTATTTTTGTTGTTTTTCTCAATATTGTCTGTTACCTTGTAGAGTAAAAGGTTTCAACAAAGCCTTTCACTAGAATATAACTTCTGGTATTTTTAGGTGATCATGCAGGACAAAATTGATAATGTTTTTTTTTTTTTTTTTTTTTAAAAAAAAAAAAAAAGACAATAAAAACAGTAGAAAGACCAATGAAAGGACAGAGATA
>CM021700.1:44120678-44187072 GCA_011074415.1 Stictonetta naevosa
GAAAGGACAGAGATAAAGTCTTATAAAGTCAGTGATTCTGCTTAAAAACAAAAGAAAAAAAAAAAAGAAAAGCCCTCAACTGACTTCAGAAAGAGCAAAGAGAATAGAAAACATGAGACAGAGAAGACTCCTTTCCTCTGCAGCAACTGATTTCCAGTATCCTTCTCAATGTAGGACAAAGAGCCCAGAACGTCTTTCCAGTAAAACTTCTGCAGTAGGTCTGGGATTTCATGTGGAGTGCACTGCAACTGCTTCATATGAAAATCAATGGACTGTGGACACTCAGAAAAAAGCATACTTTGGTCCTAAAAGTTTTAGAACTGCTCTTACCAAAACACTTGTTAAGGACATGTTACTTTTAGACAATAGAGTAATTGTTTAATATTCTTTATTCTTTAGTATTCTATTTATTTATTTATATATTTAAGATTACATTGGGGAATAACAAGCTTAGTGACAGTAACTGCATATAAAAATAATATTTATTTATAATATTCACCAATATGATCTCACATGAAAAATAAGAGCTCCTCTGGAGAACATTTTAGTATTGTTACTTTCTTTGTGTCTTGTCATAAATTCTAAATTAGTATAAAAGGCTGGATTACCATTGCATTTTGAGGTTTAAAGTAATTTTTTGAGTGTGTCCTATGCTAAAAGCCTATTCACAACTTAAAAAGGAAATCATTTGGAATGGAAGAAAGGTATACAGAGTCAACATGTTTTGTGAAATTAACCAAAGTTTAGACAAAATAGGAAATGTTGCCAGACAACTCTTACATTGAGAAAAGCAGTTGCATTTGGTTCTTAAAAAATTAGAATCTCTTTTTAACAGTTCTTAATGAACTGGTGTTTTTACTATGTGTAGCACACACTCTTCTAATCAACCAAAATTTAACATTTAGCTTGATGTTCATGTTAACAATAAATTTTGACTGTCATGCAAAAATTAAATCAATAAAAGCGCCTTACGCTTATGTTTCTCTGAGCAGTTTGACACAGCTGAGAGTAATTTGACACAGTTCAAAAATATATCCCTTTCATTGACTTGCAGTGAATACACCAAGCCGAAATCATTGAGCTGTGTGTCAAGGTAATACTGGAAACATATTCAAAACTGACATTCATATATATGTATAATCCAGAACACTGCATATACTGCAATTAGTATACGTGCATGGTTTTCCTTCTCCTTTTCTTGCTAAATCTGAAGAGTAGAGAGAACAAAAGCCCTCTAGTCAATTAGTTGGTTTTCTATAGAATATTCATAAGTTTGAATTGAAGTTATCTTACAAGCAAATGGTTTTATAAAATTCAGCAGAAAATAATTCCAATGCAATTCACTTAAAAAAAAAAATAAATGCATACCCATATATTCACAGTTAAGATTATAGGCTATTTTGTAGGCAGATTGTTATTCTCTATCTGAGGCATTTGGAGACAATACTTTATTAAATTACATTCAGTACTTTATTAAAGCCACTTATTTCTTCATGCTTTCTTATATTCACGCGTTTAACCCATGTATACTGAATTTGCTGTCCAGCTGGAAAGATATGACTTGATTTCCTCACCAAAAAGAATTTCATCAGCACAAATTATTTGTAGTAAATACAACCTCTTTTCTGCCACGTTATCTTTTCAGCTAAGTCATTTTGAGTTTCAGTGCTTACTTTTCTGATGATTTAGGCCTGTACCTTGAATAACTGAAACAGCACTGGTTAGCATTTTGTCTGCAGTAGTCCATATTGGTTTTAGATAGTCTTCAAAGTGTGGAAGGTGCCAATTCCCTTTCTACTTCTATGTCACCTCCATTTTCAGCTAGGATGCAGCTACTAGAAGACTAACAGTTTCCATCTCTATGCCTTCTATGTAGTGGACTGGCATCCAGCCTTATGACAGGATGGATGAGGAGTCTCCATTATGTGACCTCCCATGACACAAACATTACCATCACGTCGCTACAGTCCAGTGTATAACAACTTGCTTCTGGTTATTCAAGGGGCATGTGCTGCAGGGTGCTTGGGAAACTGCCTGACAGGAATGAGGCTACTCAAAAACTGTTCTCTTTTGGAAGGGCCCTTAGAGATCATCCAGTTACAATGCCCCTGCCATGGGCAGGCACACCTCCCGTTAGATCTGGTTGCTAAGGGACCCATCCAACTGGGCCTTAATACCTCCAGGGCGTCCACAGTTTCTCTGGGCAACCTGTGCCAGTGCCTCACCACCCTCAGAGTGAAGAATTTCCTCCTAACTTCTAATGTAAATCTCCGCTCTTTTAGTTTAAAGCTATTCACCCTTGTCCTGTCATTGTCTGCCCGAGCAAAAAGTTGCTCTCCATCTATTTTATAAGCCCACGTTAAGTATTGAAAGACTGCAATGAGGTCTTTCTGGAGCCTTTTCTTCAGGCTGAACATCCCCAGCTCTGTCAGCCTTTCTGTATAGGAGAGGTGCTCCAGCCTCATGTCTTTAGAGAGATGAAAGCAAGCAGACAGTGGCTGAAGTAGTTGTTTGTTAAGATTGGATTTTTGCCAGTGACCCATGGATTGACAACCTGTGTGGTGTCCTGCAAGGAGAGCAGGAGTGATGGGAGCCCAAGATGCTCTGTGTTGCCAGCTACGTTGCAGACAATGCCCAAGATACTGCTTGCTGCATGCCTTGGGCCAGAGAAGGCCCTACTTAGGGAGGCAAGGAAAGAGATGAAGTCCTCAATGTGTGTTTCTGAGACTGATAGCTTGATTGTGAAAATCTCTGAGGACAAAGTAGTCTGTCATGGCATTGTGGTTAGCAGGGCTTTAGCTATTTATTTATTTATTTATTTATTTATTTTATTTGACCCACAACACTTTGATACATGAAATGATGTTGAAGTCTGCATTAGTTTCGGCTTCTGTAGTTATGGAAGTGAGTTCTGTGAGCCTGTCTTACTCTGAGGCATTTCTCCTGGATTTGGTACCTGGTAAGAAAGTGGATGCTGCGCTGTGTGCCATTTTGTACTTTTCTAGTTGTTTGTGAGATAAAAAGTAGTTTAGTAGTTTTGGTTTGGGTGAGCTAGTTTAGAACTAGTTGCTTTACTTGGGAGCATTACTTGCTAGCTAATGAAAGCTAATTGGACAATTCATCACTGAAGAACTGAATCATCGAATTGAGAGAATTTCTGATTTTCTTAATAGTGGAGTTTGATAAGGAATCTTGAATTTCAATTTCTATAGTTTCATGGTTATGGTTTTAGATGTACATTTTATTTACATTGTGTTTCTTGGACCAACAAAACAAGTTTTGCAGTAGTATACACAAAATCTATAGCTAGACACTTTACCAAGCATACCTCTATATTTTGTGTCTCATACTGCCATCTAAGGGTGATGTAAGCTGAGAAGGTGTCTAAAGGTTCTTTAATATTTTCTGCTTCTCTTCCCTTTAGGAATTCAGCGATATATGGGTGAGAGGGTGGGCAAGGAATCACAGCTGTCCCTTGATATTGTTTCAGCTAAGGGGATAGAGGGATCTTCTAGGAATCTTTGTAAATGAGAAATTCAAATGTAAAACCCAGTCATAGTCTTTTAAGAAAATTCCATTGCAATGAGTTTGTGTAAAAGCCAGCAAACAAGAAAGTGAGATTACCAGATTTGAGGCTTCTCTGGAAATAATAAGTTATCAAGCATAGTACTCGTAGAATCATAGAAGGGTTTGGGTTGGAAAGGACCTTAACGATCACCTACTTCTAAACCCCCTGCCATGGGCAGGGACACCTTCCACTAGATCAGGTTGCCCAAAGCCCCATCCAACCTGGCCTTGAACACCTCCAGGAATGAGGCTTCTCTTGGCAACCTGTTCCAGTGCCTCACCACCCCCATAGTAAAGAAATTCTTTCTAATATCTAATCTAATTCTACCATTTATGTAGTTTAAAGCTGTTACGCCTTGTCCTTAGTCCTGAAGAGTTTCAATTGAAAGTCTTACTAGCAAGGGAGTATGCAGTTCAGATTCTTAATGGTATCAAAATCCTTGACTCATTCAGATTTAAGGATTAATCCTTTATAATGCGAATTTACTCACTAGGGTTTTCCATAAAAGGATACAAAAATCACATTAATTATTTTCTTATTTTTCTAATTTTGCTTTCACCCTTTTTGTATTTCTGGGTGTTTTCATTTTCCCGGACTTTTGGAAAATGAAAAAATAATGTTAAAAATTAAATAATGTGAGCATCGTATCAATATTTTTGGACTTAAGCATTCCAAATTGTATCATGATAACTCTTGTTTCCAGGAAAAAAAAATGCTTTGTTTTGTTTTTAATCTACAAATTGTACTTGGATAGGCATAATTCTACAGCTGCTTTCTCACACAGGTTTTTTGAACTACATGTATGATAAAGAATTACCATCACAAGCAAAACATTTCAGTATTTGTCAATATAGTGTTATATCGACATTGATTGACAAAAGAAGTTTTTGTAATAAGGATCCCTTTGAGCAAAACTTTACAATACATGAGTTGTTTTTCAGGCTAGTTTCCAGCAAACCTTGTGTAACAGATAAAGTAATTAATCTTACATCTTACTTTGACAGGCTCATGCAAGCAAAGACCTGGAAGAGCAGTTGCGATCTGTGTCCAGTGTGGATGAACTCATGACAGTACTTTATCCTGAATACTGGAAAATGTTCAAATGTCAGTTGAGAAAAGGAGGCTGGCAACACAACAGGGAACACTCAAGCTTTGACACAAGATCAGATGATTCACTGAAATTTGCTGCAGCACACTATAATGCGGAGATCCTGAAAAGTAAGTACAAGTTATGAAATAGGTTATAACATGATAAATTAAAATCTGAAGGCTTGTAATTTATGTCAAAAATATGTTAAATGCTCAGCATCATTAGTAAACCACTCTCAGCAGTTTGGTTTGATGTAATGGTTATAAAAAAATCCTTTGTTGTCAGCTTTCCATAGTGAAATGAATTGTTCCACAGAAGTACTTTTGGTATATCCATTCTCAGAAAGCTATAGACTGCTTTCTCAGCTCAGTAAATGTAGGAAATTGTTTCTCTGAAGATATAAGGAATCCTGATTTGTAGAGGCTTTAGAAATTTTGTAAAAAGCAAAGAAGGGCTTCTTTAGTTCAGTTCAGTAGTAGTTCAATAGTTCAATTCAGTAACTGATTCTGTTCATTTTCTGCAATTAAGTCATGGCTGATAACGTTTTCTTTTCTTACGTGTTTTGCTGTAGGAGGCCAAACTATCCACTTTTAACTTTTTCCTTTTACAAGAGGGTAGTTGACTTATATTCAAACAAGAAAAAAACACCTTTCAAACAAATATGTCAATACCACCTTAATATTTTACGTGACCTGAAGCTTACAATTTAGCAAGTGCTTGCAGGCAGAGAAACACAGGATTTATAGCAGTAATTTTTGACATGATATTGGAAATAATGTACCTTAATGGAGCCCATTTTCTCTGAGTTGCTTACCAGAAACTGGCTCCATCAGAGAATAAAGGGACTGTACAACTGCAAATCTCATGGCTGTTTAATGTAACACTGCATTTGGCAAAGGCACTGTCTGAAATATTGGCTGAAATTTGTGTGGTTAATCTGAGCGTATATACCACCTTTCAGATTAAATCACGTGGTGTGCATGATAGCTAAATAATAGCTTTTTGCTTTAAATTACACTCATGTAGTTAACAAAGTGAATATATTCAAATTAATTTCATGTTAAATGTGGAGACAGCAAATTTATTGTTTTTCATGTATAGTATGATCCAAATGAAGTACAGTGTGGGACCAGTTAAAGTTAATTTTTAGAAATGTGCAGGTACTTCTCTAGACTTCGCTTAAGATGGGACTTAACCCAAGCAAAGAGGGAACCCATGCAGCTTCAGCATCCACAGCTCCATTGTAAATATGCCTCTGTTCCATGGCACATGCCTTTGAGGAGGAAATTAGCTAGAAGTTAACACTGAACAATGTATATTTCATTGAATAAAGGGTGGGACTCTTGCAATACATATTCTGTTTCTAAACATAAAAAGTGCTACTAATTTACTGCAGAAGAGTACTATTTTTAAGCAGCTGCTTTATAACATATGAAATTCCCTATATTTTGGCAGGTATTGATACTGAATGGAGAAAAACTCAGTGCATGCCACGTGAAGTGTGCGTAGATGTGGGAAAAGAGTTTGGAGCAACTACAAACACCTTTTTCAAACCCCCATGTGTATCCATCTACAGATGTGGAGGTTGCTGCAATAGTGAAGGACTCCAGTGCATGAATATCAGTACAAATTACATCAGCAAGACAGTAAGTTCTCACTATTATTACAATCCAAGTGCTCCTTGCAAATCCGTTTATGGTCATGCATACTTAAAACCTATTTATTGCCACTGTGGGGAATCACAGTTAGGAAACAGTATAGGAAAAAGAGCTGAAGATACTACTGTTGTGAAAAAAAATGCTTAACCCCCAAATATATTTGGTTTAAAAAAAAAAAAAAAAAGATTATGATGTCCAGTTTTGTTATGACATTTTCCATTAAACTTAATTTTATTTGCATGCTGTATTTAGCCTGTAATTTTGTTAGTGAAGACTGTATTAGGACATGTGCAGACAGGATCCACATTGCAAAAAGAGCCTTTTAGGAGCTGAACCTTGGCATATTAAGAGATACTAGTGTAAAGTAGCTTTTTGTTGTGTTTTCATGTAACTTTCTCAGGTATATGTCCAGTTTTTATTCTTCAGGACTAGTTTAAGGCTAGCAAACAGGTAAGAGCGTGCAGCGATTGGGCATTGAGCCTGTGAGCTTCTGTTAAAGGAAAAAAATATACATGCATTATTCTACTATAGGCAACTATAACAATTATTACATCATCTTAAAACAATGTTTTCCATGAAATTTGTGTAAAAATAGTCACGCTTCAAAATGTTTGCTAGGGTATTTTTCTCTTGTTACAATATTTGGTCTTTTTGTTGGTTGTGGGCTTTTTTTTTTTTTACTCTTCTTTCTAATGCTTTGAAGAAAACTGATTTTAGAGTAAATCTACCTTTCTTTTTCAACTAGATTCTTCTAGCTGAAGACATCTGTATGTATATATAAGTATGATATGTAACTGATTAGCCAATGATTAAATGCTAGCCCTTGGAAATACCATTCCCATGTCATGATAATTCTGATTGCTCTGAGCCTTCTTGAGAGAAGATTAAGAAAAGTGCAGAAAACAAAAACAAACTTTGTTTTTTTTAAATACATCATCTGTCTTCATTTCTCACCAAACCTGTTTATGTAAAATGGTCTATTCCACCAAAAATTTTTAATCATAAGTTTGAACTAGTGCTAGACAGCCACACAGCACAGGGATAATGCAACTCAAATAGCTTTAACAAGGAAAACTACAACACTGATACAATTCAACTCCATAGATATTCCCCCAACAACTGTCCTAATTGCAGTTGCTTGAAATATATATATTTTTCATGTTACAAACCAAGAAATATGGCCAGATTATATTATTATTATTATTATTATTATTATTATTATTATTATTATTATTATTATACGGCATATAAGAAGTTTAGCTTACCTGAAGAAAGGATGATCTAGTTGGAGACAGTTGTTGCATTTTGCACAGACTTCCTGGTCTTGGAATACGTTATAAGCTTTGGTTAAATAATCCCCGTTGATTCATCTTTCTTTTCATGCCTGTTGAGTGAATTCATTAGTCATTTCTTTGCCTACCATAAAATGTTTAGATTAGTACTGAGTTTCTTTCTAAGTTTGTGATGTCATTGGTGATGATATGATACAGGCGTATTTAAGGATTTGAGAGACTCTGAAAAGGAAAATGTTACAAGGCTTGTCAGAAAGAAGAGACAACAGCTTTGTTTTGTTTTCTTACCTATTCTGTAAAAGCAAGCAATATAATCTCAGAGTTTTCTATCTTGCTTCTGCTTTCCAGTTTTATCTGGCCCTTGACAGAATGCAGTTTTAAAAACAAAACAAAACAAAAAAAACACAAAAACTTATAAAGGAAGAGAGCTATAGCTATATCACTTCATCTCTCATCATCTCAAATCTTCTTAAAGTTATGTGACTACAGCTTACCCTATATCAGATGAGCATTAGGAATGAAAAGTATTGGTCAAGACCCTTCTGTGGAATTCAGGTACCCTGCATACCTATTTTCACTACTGTTTTCCTTTTATTTCCTGAATGAAATGAAAACAAATGGTTAGTAACCAGGCCTTTTCTGTTTCTTTTCATAAGTCACCATTTTTTGTAGCCTTATTTTTTGATGTATAAACTCCATAAGACAAGCCTTACATTGTTCACCTTGCAGAAAAAGTGTTTAATGGGAAAGGAACTTTTCAGCTGGAGATCTTACTGTGAGGGCAAACCCTGGCATTGGTTCCAGACATTAAAAAGAAAATGGGTATCAGCTTTAATCATAATTAATTAAAAAGAAAAGAGCTAAGCATAGAAATTACTTTTATGGGGAGCAAATCATTGATTGGCAGGAGAATGGTCTAGGTCAGCTGTTCCCAGGTTGGCTTGTGGAACACTGTGGTGGTCCAGAGAGAGTTCAACAGTTCTCCAGTGCTGGCTGTGCTTCTCCTTTCTAGATACTTAACTTTATTAAGAGAAAAATAGAAAAATATTCAGCTTTTCTTTTAATACCAATTGTTTCAATAAAAACTGTTTTTGTAATTGCTAAGGGGTGTTTATACAATCATGATTGGGACATGAGACAGTTTCTTAAGATGTGGTACAAGGTCTATGAAAACATTTGAAGATCCCCTTAGGCTAATTCATAAAATGCAGTAGGTCATTTTCTTCTGCTTTATCTATGACACTGCAATAGCCCAGGTTTGTAAGTGGTAGTTATCTAATAAACGTCTGTGAGGAAGGTGGTTGGATGGGTTTTGATTGTATTTTGGTTTGGGTTTTTTGATGGTGTTTTGTTTTTTTTTTTTGGGTTGGATTGGGTGGTGGTGTTTTTTTTTCCTAAATTGTTATTGATCGTATATCCATTCTCTGTTTCTATGACACGAGTAATTCAACAGCAGTTACAAAGATTGGAACTACCTGGTGCAACAATAGCCTGTCCCTGAGCTGTATTTTTTGTATGCCCCACCTAGAAGTACTTACTTACAGGGTGAAAGGAAGCAGGGAGCAGATGTCAAAAAGCCACCTCATTCTTCTCCTGGCTGGCAGGATGGACAGTTTTTTGGCTTCTTTCACATTATTTGATGTAAAGATCCTAAATCTTTTTTCATGGTTACAGTAATAATCCCTCAAGGGAAAAAATCTTTCCAAACAGTTTGAGATGAGATTTAGAGGAGCTTTTCTCACAGGAAACAAGCTAGCAGCTTGAAATTGTATGCCATATTTGAGATGTACATGACGTTCCTTTATACAATTTGGAGATGCATGTGTCCCAAGATTTTTCAGTCATTTTGAACTTTACCATTTATGTCTTTTCCCATGCATTTTTCTATATTAGACTGGTGATCATAATGATAGAATAGCTACTATTAATAGTGGGAGATAAATTAATATTTTTTTTGTTAACATTTATTGGAAAAAAAATGATTCAAATATAAGAAGATAAAATAAGGAACCCTAGCGAGCTAAACATTTATGAAATATATTGTTTCAATAAGTTACCTGTTATTTTATCTGACATAAGCCTTGAAATACTGTGTTTGTTGGTGATGTTTTTTTTAAAAAAAATATAGTAAAATAAATAATGATATTATATGATTTCTCACATAATCTATTTTTGTTCTTTCCAGCATAGAGATGTTTAGAGTTTTGACATCAAACAGCCTTCTATCCTTAGCTTGAAAATCTCTCTTGGCACATTGTGCTCTGTTACGTCAGTTATATTTGGCTAGCCTTACTAACAGTTTAGGAAGTACAAAGATCACAACTGATAGAAACTGAGAGTCAATCAATGTAAGGGAAACTTGCCAAAGTAAACCACAGTCCATCAGAAAAGCATAATGTGGTTAATGTAAATCTGGGAAAAAATCATACATAAATCCTATATTGTAAAAATATATAGAATGATAAGTAAGCTTCCTTCATACTGATATGAAAAAAATAATTATTTTATATTTCAGAAGTCACTGCTGATAATTTCATGTGTGCTGATACAATGACACATATTATGATACTGCTGAATAAGTTAATTTAGCCACCAAAGCAAAGAAATACTTTGTACGGAAATCAACTGTTTTTTTTTTTTTTTTCTGGAAAGTATGGCATGAACTCCTGCTAATCTGAAGAAAGGAAGTATCAATGCAGTGAATAAAAACTACATGCTTTCCTAATGATTAGTGAGGATGAATATATGGAAATATTTGACTGGAAAGCTGATGGCTTTTTTGATCAAGCATTGGGAGATACACATCTGCTGTTGGATTTATTATTATTATTTTTATTTTTTAATGTTAAAATCATTCTGAGCTCCAAGTTGCCCCACCCTTGTTTCTGTTCTCCACTCCAGCTCTGTAAATGGCTAAAGGAAGAATTGTGCCAGTGTGGGAGCTGGAAAGAGTCTTCTGTGTGGCGGTCTGCAGTACCACACAGTTCTGGCCTGGAAGCTCTTGCAAGAGCACTAAAGAAATAATGAGGTTGAAAAGAAAAGGGCACTTGGCATCAGAGTTAATTGCAGAGTGCCAAAGGCCATTTGGGTTGGATGGAACAAGTCAGGGCCACCTTTGCCCTGTCTCCTCTGACTGTACTTCTCACTCGAGAAGTATAGCACGGAGCATATGTGCTGAACTTCAAGGATTTTTTAAAAAAATACAATTAAAAAAAAATGAAAATTCAGAAAAAAAATGGTTTGATAATTGCATGTGTGATTCTAGAAGGGATCTAATTATCCTGTTACCTTTGTATTAGTCTGAAAAGTTCTTTAATTACATACCTGTCTGTACCAAGAGGCGGAAAATACAAGCATAAGCAGCTGACATTCAGGTCTGTAGGACATGCCTTTTAGTTTTGGCTGGTGCAGTGGAATGAAGGATAACTATTTAGCCTAAAATACACCTGATTACAGGTTGTGTCTGAGGAAGAGAAATTTACCATTGAAATTACAGGTCTCCTCCTGTGGGAGGAGAAAAAATCAAAACTGCCTTTTCAAACCTTTTAAAGTACATGTAGTGTATGTATTTTAGCGTTGTTCTTTGTGAATAAAATGCAGTTTAATATTACACGTATTCTGTAATTAAGACATTATGAGTTCAAGATGACCAGATATCTCTTGTTGACACTGAAAAGTTATAAGAAATATATTCTATAAGAAATATATTAAGAAATATATTAGATAGTGAACTAACTACTTGACTTTTTGCTTCAAATCAGTCCTATGGAGAATAAAAAGTAATTAAATGCCCAGAGATTTGTAAAAATATTTATGGACTATAGCAATGGACTCTAAGTCTGTAGTCCAAATGTACAAAGAAAAATTACCTTTCTTTGTTTTTGAAGATGAGCATTTCACGTTTGGCTAGGTTGAAAGATTTATGATGGGGAAGATACTATATTCAAAGTATTATCTGTAGACAGATTTGTGTATACTCATTTATGAGAAAGGTTATCATTTTCTCTTTCTGTTCGTTTTTCGTTTAGTGTTGTGCTCAGATGAATTTAGTCAAAAAATCAGTCTTGTAAGATGATCTTTAGATTCTGTTTTTATTAATGCAAATAATATCTGTAGAAGTCTGTAAAAATATGGTACATAAAAATCATACTTTTCTATAAATATAAATATCCAGTGATAAATTTGCAAACATCTTGCAGGGATAACCAAATCAGTCACAACTGGTGAACTTAGCTGACCTCATAGAAGATGTATCAGGTTTTGGTCTAAATTTAAAGATTATTCCTTGTTTGTGGTTGGTTGGTTGGTTGGTTGTTTTAATTAACAAGAGAAAGCCAGCATTAATAAAAGTATAGAACCTGTTTATTTGTTCCTGCACAGAAAAAAAAAAAAAATCTGAATTGCAAAAACAGGTGCATATGGTTACTGAGGGAAACTATTGTACAGAAATCTGCCTAGAAATATTTATAGAATTGAGTTACGTAAAGTGTGCATTACCAGTGAGAGAGCTGGATCTGTTTAGCTTGGAAAGGAGAAGACCGAGGGGAGACCTCATCAATGTGTATAAATATCTGAGGGGAGGATATCAAAGGATGGAGCCGGTCTCTTTTGAGTTGTGCCCAGTGAGAGGACGAGAGGCAATGGGCACAAACTGAAGCACAGGAAGTTCTGACTGAATATGAGAGGGCACTTCTTTACTGTGAGGCTGACAGAGCACTGGGACAGGTTGCCCGGAAAGGTTGTGGAGTCTCCTTCTCTGGAGATACTCAAATCCCACCTGGGTGCCATGCTGTTCAATGTGCTCTAGATGATCCTGCTTGGCAGGAGGTTGGACTAGATGACCTTCAGAGGTCCCTTCCAACCTCGGCCATTCTGTGATTCTGTAGAAAGCAAAGCATTTTTTTTCAATATAAAATGACAGTCACGTAGCTGATTTTCACAGTAGCCTATCTGATAATTAACACTTCTATTATTAAACATAGTCCTAATGCTTTGAAAAGTAAATGTAAAAATAACCATTAGTATCTGAAGAGACTTTGATAAAAAGATGGTACCTGAAGAAGAATCAGCTTTAAGATCTAGAGTATATTTAGTAGATACAGAAGATTTAATGATAACTTAACATGTGATGTTGATCAATAATTAAATCACATTGTCTTGTACCGTAGACATGGAAAAAGTTGTGATGGGAAGGAAATGCAAATCTCTCGCTCTATATACAGGATATATTTTTCTATTCTGTATGTATATGCTGTATAAGGAAAAAGGATATCAAGTCATCTTGATAATAGTTAGTGGAAACTACGGAAAATACATATTCTTAAAAAGTAGTTCTGCAACCAAAACTTTCTAAAAAATCCACATAGTATCAATTACTGCAATGATTTTGGCACAAAATTCTTGCTTTAATAACACTATAGTTTTTACTCAAAAGTAAATGATCTTGTTGCAATTTACTGTACGAGGCTCTTCAATCTTTTCGTGACACAAAAAAAGAGAAGGAAAAAACGTAATTTATACACACTGTCGTGTTCAATGGTAAACAATTATAGTTTAAGCAGCCTAGTGTTAGGAGTACCCAATTTACCCCATTGGGTAAATTATCCCATTGGGTAATTATTGTCATTCTCAGTCTAACTTTGGTATTCTTTAATAATAGGTGACATTGTCTGTGCCAGACACCTGACTCAGCTTGATGTATTGTTTTTACTTTCTTGTTTTTTTGCTTTAAAACTTCATCAAAAGTGATGGTTTTGCTTCTTAGACCAGAATGAGAGAAAATCATAGAATCATTCAGGTTGGAAAAGACCTCAAAGATCATCTACTCCAACCTTGAACCTAGTACTAAAGTCCAACGCTAAACCATGCTACTATGTTGTACATCTACACATTTCTTGAAGACCTCGAGGTACGGTAACTCACCTGCTTCCCTGGGCAGCCTATTCCAATGCTGCACAACTCTTCCAGTAAAGAAATTTCCCTAATATCCAACCCTGATGCAACTTGAGGCTGGTTTTCCCTCATCTTACCACTTGATGCTTGAACAAAGAGCCTGATCCTCACCTTGCTACGACCTCTTTTAAGGTAGTTGTAAAGTACTCATAGGACCTGTTTTCTAGATCCTTCACCTTCACCAGCGTTGTTGCCCTTCTTTGGACACACTCCAGCACCTCTATGTCCTTCTTGTAGTGAGGGATCAGCATAAAATCATACTTAAAGAAAATTAAAGGGGCCAACAAAACTAAATTAGTTTTTTTTTTATTATTTTTTATTTTTCTCTGAAAAAGTTGTAGTGTTTCCTGGTTTTAGGCAAAGTATATGACACTTGTTCATTTGTATTAGGAATATGTGTTTTGTTTTCTTCAGGACAATCTGCTCGTTCTTAGGCCTGAAAAAAATATGTTTTTTTAAGACCTAGGAGATGCATGAAACTGGAGAGTTGAAATTATTTGTGACTAGAGCACTTTATAAATTAGAGTTGAACAACTATGCAGTTTCAGATACAGACAACTAAATAACATTTTTTAAGGAGAACCTGTCATTAATATATCTACCTTTATCATGTTGGGAGGGGAGGAACCTGGCTGATTCAGGAGCTGGGACAAGATTTACATGTGCTAAGAGTTATGTTAAGGAGCCCAAAAACAGATGGGAATTGAGCTTTGCAGGCTGGCTGGATGAAAGAAAAGCTATGTTTGGGCTGGAGTGAGGGGAGGCTGGCATGCAGAATCCTACTGGGTGTAGACCTAAGGAGACAAGGGCTGAACACAGTGCTTTGTAGAGGAATACTGGGAGGGGTGAGAAAGACTGGAAGACCTGCAGGCTAGTTGTCTGTTACAAAACAGCCTTAGACTGGCTAAATGGAACGTGTTCAGTTCCTGTGAAATGCATTAACTCCGTGTTTTATAGCTGTTCTTCAGTTGTGTAGAGATTCCATTAGTATTTGTGATATACTGATATATATTATGTTAGTATGTTAGTATAGTATGTTATTGATATATGTTGACAGTATTAGCTTATGTGGAAGAGGCTAGAACAGAGCTTTAACTGTAATTTTTTTTTTTTCATGTTATATATATGCATATATATATATATACGATACTCTAGTTATCACACATTGCTGTGGTGGTTGTTTTCCATCAGTTTCCTGACCTTAATGTAGTGTTGGTAGCATGTAAATACAGAACAGCATGGGCAAGTTGAGTCTAATTTTTTCTTTTAAATTTTGAGTATTTGCCTCTAACTCTAGTAATACTCATTGCATGTACTTTAATTTGCTGTTTAATGTACTATAATTATTCACATATTTCTCAAAACTTTGAGCCATAAAAGCTCTCCACCTTGAAAAAAACCCTGCCCTAATACCTCCTACTGTCAGATTTCATGTTCTTCAGGAGATTGAAGCTCATTCTTTGCAGCCTTTCATCCTGGGTATCTGTCTTTATGCAACAGCCCCTGAAGAACTGACCTGATGGAAATGTCTTTCCCCTTATTGTCTGTAGCATGAATTAGCCTGATTTTTACTATTATTTGAAGCTGAGAATTTCAAAATACCAGAGATTATTGAGATCATTTAAGCAGAATTTTCAGAGTTATATGTTTTCTGTAGCAGATTACTTTTCAAGGATGTATTTCTTGTGAAATCCCTTCTTGATATATTTTTCATTATCAGAAGAGAAGAATAAATATCTCCTTTTCCAGAATGCATCAGAATATGGTACCCTAATAGAAAGTGCAGACTTGCTAAAATATGAAGGAAGAACAGGTCAATAATTCCAATCTCATTGCTTTATTATTTTCATTGAGGATATATATTTTTTTCAAAATGCTAGTCCATGTATCATCTTCAGCACTTCCTGAAAGTGAGACCATAAATATAATACTAAATGTAATATGTTACAATCTCTAACATAAATAGGTGGGTTTGGGTTATTGGCTTTATTTGTAAGCAGTACCTGCAAGCAGGTGATGTAAAATATATTGCTGTTAACAGAATTTATTGAACAAATTGAAGGTTATTCAATGAGAATAAGGAAGCTAGTTTACCTTTCTATTGCTTAAGTAAGGTCTTTTGTATTGTACCACTGAATGGTAATAGTTGTTAGCAACATTCACATCTAAACTGATACCTTTCACAGTTTAAATGGAAGGATAAACGTAGATAAAGAAAATTCATGCCCACCCTCTTTTCAGCTCACAATTGGGAACTTTTCGGATTTTTAATGAAATTTCTCTTAGTGTACCTGCCCAGCAGGTGCATCTAGTAGCAGCAGTCCTACACTGCCATCTCTGGAGTCTGTTACACTTTGCAGCATGGCAGACTGACGTATTCCTAGAGCAAAGGAAGAATAGACCATGCTCTTTTTTCAAGAAGCTGCAGTTTGGTCCATGCAAAGAATCATGCTTATCTTCAGTTACTGAATTTTATTAGTTCTCCCTAGGACTAGTGGGTTTTAGTGGGTTTTTACTTAAGCTTTGAAAAAGGAATTTCATGTTGTCATAGGAGAGCAGGGAAAGCAGAAGATTCTCTTTATATGTGTAATATTGTGATTAAGTGCATATTCTTTGTCCAGCCCTAGTGTCTGATCTGCCCTTCGGTTCATATATGTGTATCAAGAATCTTTCTTACAATATATTTAATCCATTATAATGTCCTTTGCTTCTATAGATTCTTAGATGTTCAATTTTTTAACGAGGCCTTAATGGCTGTACTGTCCTTCCAAAAGCACAACTTTTTTGTTTGTTTTGTTTTGTTTTTTTTTTTTTGTTTGTTTGTTTTGTTTGTTTGTTTTGGTTTTTGTTTTTTTTAAAAGGAATTCTTGCTTACATGGGTGACTTTGACTTTTGCCATCTCTTTAGAGATCAGGATTTAAAAAACAGATAGCCAAAAACCTCAGCATGTATTTTCTCAAATGTGTACTGTATGTAGAAGTGAAAGCTATTTTCCATAAATTTGGTCCTTTGTCTCTTTACACCCTCCTCTCCAATTTGTTTGTATATTATACCAAACCTATGATGGTCCTCAAATAGGTGGATATTTTTAAGAGAAATGAATAGAGGTACATAAATTTAATTTAATATTAAAAAAATAGTATTAAAAGGATAGCTCTGTGTTATGATTATTGCTCTCTTTGGATGACATGTTGGTGAGAATGCCTTTTATGATTAATTTAAAAACTTTTATAACAGATGAGGGTAAAAGAGCCAATATGGATTTGTACACAAAGAAGGATTATAAGAATAATAAAAAATTGATAGAATTTCTCTTTCCAGAAGTCTATATTGAACCTAGTGAAAAGCCTGGAAGTTTGCCTGGTGATAGTTATGTTTAAGAGAGGCAGGCACTGATCCTGCATTCATTTTATTAGTACCAAACTTTAAACTAAGAGTAGACTTGTGCCTTTATAATAACCCCAAAATTTAATAAGGGTTATTTATTTTGCAACTGGGACAGGAATCCAAATGTTAATATTCTTTGTTGAGAAGTCTCTCTGTCAAGATAAACTCTTACCATGGTAGTTCCATAGATGGATAGCTTTTTGCCATCAGTATATGGAAGATGCAGGAAACTATTTTCTTTTTGGTTTTTCCTTCCAAAAAAGCAAAGATATATCATTTTGCATTTTTAGATTCTATTAAAAATAATAATAATAATAAACTAATACAAGGGATGTAATACTTCTTGCAGGAAAGCTAATGGCTTTATAATCCTCTGTAACAGAATAAAATGCAAATATAGTACTTCTGCCAACTCAGTTCGTTTATGATGACACTCACAACATTAAACTTTTTTAAAGATCCAGTCACTCAGTACTGCCAAAATTCATTTTGTAAAATAGATATTTGTCAGCGTTGAAAGCTATTTACAAAGTTTAGGTTTAAGTTGCCTAATTTAGGTATGGCAATGATAGGTACAAGCACACCTTTACCATGTGGGTCCTTGGTGAATATAACCCATACAGCTGCACCGGCATGCCTATTAGCATCCAGGCTCACTTGCGTACTCCTATGTAAGATTTTGTGTTCAAGACATCCTGAAGATGTACTTTGCATTTTGAGTAATTTAAAATGAGTGTTTTCATTACATTTGCAAGCTGCGTACATGCCATACTATAAAGTTACTGACTTTAAAAAAGTATAAAATATGTTATAAAAAAGCATTGCAGATTCCAGCTAAAAATTAATGTCTTGTTATACAACCTCATCAACTGAAACTGGAAAAGTAACTAATGACCATATTTTTGAAGGCCCCAGACTATTCAGAAATATTCTTAAATATATTTGGAAATGTGACTGCACACCTAAAAGGCAACAGCATACTATTGCATTAAAAATACCACCAAAAATAGTTTTTAAGACTTTGACCTAAAGTATTTGTCCTAACTTTTTAGTAGACTATTGGGATTTTAGTTTTGCAATGACATTTTCTTAATTTCTTAAAATTAGATGACCTGAATTAAATAGTGAAATGTGTCTTTGTGGTTTTCTGTTAACCCACGTTGAGTTTTTCCACAAGGCATCACTGAAATTATCTTATTGGACTCATTGAATAAATTTCCCACTAAAATTAGGCTTTTGTTACTTTGCATACATTAATATTTTATTAAAATATTTTATTTCTTAATATTCTGGAAATATATTTATACAGTTCAAGATGCATTTTACTGACCATATAATTTTCATTGATATAAATACTAGAAAGTCAAAAATACGATATCTGTATCTCAAAACTCATTCATATGAAAATGTTTTTATTTAAATCTGATATGTTGCTGTTTCATACAAGCTCTGTAATTTTGCCACTGATGTATTATGTTGTAGCTGATCCCCTTTTTAAATTATTTTTGTTTTCCAACTTTTTGAAGAATTTTCCAAATACTATGTTTTGGATATTAAAAAGACTGCCAATTTGAAGTCATTTCCTCTAGAAGAATGAGTTCTTCATAAATTTTCATCTTTTAACATCTTTGATTTTAATGTCATAGTAAGCAAACCAGCATATAACAGGATTTAACACTAAAAATGTTAATTGTTATAACATAGATCTTGTATTCTTTTTTTTTTTTTTTTTTACTTAGTAATTATTTAGCAGTATCATTGAATATTGAACTGAATGATAGTAGAGAACAAAAACCCAAGCTTAACTTCCCTATGGCTTTTTGTCTATGTCATGATATTATCTTTAGTTGTACTGTTACTGGTCTATAAAAAAGTTCTTTTCTTTTCTTTGCTTTCCCTTCTGTAGTTGTTTGAAATTACAGTGCCTCTTTCTCATGGCCCCAAACCAGTAACCGTCAGTTTTGCCAATCACACGTCCTGCCGATGCATGTCTAAGTTGGATGTTTACAGACAAGTTCATTCTATCATAAGACGTTCCTTGCCAGCAACACAAACCCAGTAAGTATGAGACTTGTCTTTCCTTTCACCTTACAAGCAAGCATATGTAATTAAATTTAAAATATTTCTGGAAGCTTCCACAGTTAAGATAGGTGACCTTGTATACATCGGTAGTAGCAGTATGCATTTTGCAAAGGTGTTTTACATGGAAAGAATGTTATTAAAGTAATTAACACAGTACCTTCCTACCCAGTGGGTAAACGGGGGATAGGTCGCCAAAAAAAAAGAGAAAAAAAAATGGTTTGTTTGTTTTCCCCCATGGAAAGAGCAAAAATGCAATTGAGGAAAAAAAAATCAACTTCTTAAAAAACAATAACACTAAGAAAAGGAAGCCATCAAAAAATACTGACTTTACAAATAAGGAGTAGATATGTCTCCCTCAAACTGTTAAAATAATAATAGTAATAATAATATATTTTTAAAAGCTGTTAAAAGAAAACTCCTGTCCTTAGGGAATCTTTGACTAAAAATCTTTTTGGACATTTTCACATGCCAGAAGCGAAAACAAAATAGAGCGGGAAGGGGAAGCATACTGTTAACGGGCAGTCCACAAAACTTACATACTGATTTGTTTGAGTAGTTCATAGGCTTCGTGATTTTGAAAGGAAAACTCCCAAAAGTATTTTAGCACTGAAGTAATTGTCATTAAAACACTTGAAGAACTCACTCCCATTATTTCACAGGACTGAGTGGTGATTTCATGGTGTATACATATTCAGCAGGACAAGAATACCTAACAGGCTACCAGTTGCTTTATAGAAGACCAATGACTAAAAGCTGAACTGGAATTAATTATATACAGTTTTAATAAGATGAGTGGAAGTGGTTGAGTCACCATCCCTGGATGTCTTTAAAAGACGTTTAGATGTAGAGCTTAGTGATATCAAGTCCTAGTGGAGGACTTGTTAGTGCTATGTCAGAGGTTGGACTCGGTGATCTTGGAGGTCTCTTCCAACCTAGATGATTCTGTGATTCTGTGAATAGTTTAAATCACCCATAGAAGCAAGCTAGGTCTTCCTCTTTGCATTTGTTCATTCAGTTAAAATCTGGATGTTAAATTTGTTTATCAAAATGTGGATCATAAACTGTGGATTAGAAAAGTACTAGGGTATAAATCTATTTATAGTTTGATTGCGTAATTAACAGATTATAAAAAGTCAAAATCTGTGAGTCAATAATGAAGTAAAATTATCCTGACTGTGACAGCTTCTCAGTGCTTCCAGACTAAGAACAATTATAACTACTATTTACAGGCATTTATTCTATGCATGAAGGAGCTACCTATAGTTAAAGGGAAGTAAGCATAGACGTATCAGACTTCGGCCAGCTGACTGTCCTGTAGATCAGAACACACACGAGCCTTGTCCACTGTTAAATATTATCTTTACTTTCATTTCCAGAATCTTGAAGAACTCAGGCTCATTGGTTTTTGTGTTTTTTTTTGTTTTTTTTTTTTTCCTATTTTCATTTTAGAAATCATTGTTTTTAAACTTAAAGCCATTTGCATGTTGCTGATGAGTGCCTGGATTCTTTTTCAGAATCCCACTGTTTTCTGTGTTTTGTTGTTTTTAATTTACATTCTTGTCACAGTGGCAGATCAGTAAGTGTACTTGTATTTCTGTACCTCTCATTTTAACAGAAGTATAGGAATAACATTCATATGTATTATTGATAAGAAAAGTGTAAGAGTGTAAATTCTGCTTTTAGGGTAGTAAACTTGGCATCTAGTAGGAATTGAAGGCTGGACTGTGCCATGATGCACATGTTAGAAAGAGAAAAATGACTTGTAAGACAGAATATAAATAGTTGCTCTTTTTTTTGTATGAAATACGTTTTCTGCACAACTTCATCATGTGAATTAAGGTCCAGGTCTTTGCCTGTTCTCCCACTTCATTCTGTTTATTTCCTTTTAATAAGTAGTAGCTACCACTACATGCTTGTGGGGCTGAGGCATGTCAATTCATGCCAACCAATGTTTCTGAATACCTGCTGGATTAACGGCATCTTAATCTGTACCCCTCTCTGTTTGTATAGAATTTCATCAAGATGTGCAACTCAGTTAGAAAATTGTCACTTTATTTTAGAACCTTGGTGATTTTGGCAGGGCAGGAAGTGGAGCAGGAGAGGAGGGCATGGTCTTCAAATATATATCATTCAGATCCTCATTCAGATCCAAGTCTCTATGATGACCATTTTTTTTTCCATGGTAGTGTAAATAGGTACTTACAGAGCTGACAGGCGTATTTTAGATGTGGTTTGTGGATATGTTGTACACATTAAATGTTTCTCCCTCCTGTGCATCATCTGTCTTGACAATGACAGATAATGACTGAGCATGCTTTTTTATTTTATTATTTTATTATGTTTTGTTTTGAGTTGATAATGGTTAGGAAAGAGGTAGTGATTTTTTTTTTCAAAGTTACAAAGAAATTTTAAAATTTCAGCCATGACCCAAAGTAATTTTCTGTCCTAGGAGCCAAAGAATTTCTAAGGGAAGTAGTCGCAGTTTCTTTTACTAGTTTTTTCCAATCTTGATGTTGAAATATGTATGGTTCTCTTCAAGTTCTTAGTTTTTCTATCAGCATCGTCTTATTATGGTTCATGTGTTCCTGTTATTTTCTCACAATGTCACCCTTCTGACAATTGCCTTCTATAGAAAGTTTTAAACATGCCTGGCTATGGCCAGGCTGCTCCAGGTGCAATTTGGGGGGGTGGGTGTTCAACAGAATACAATTACACGTCTGTAAATTCTCAAGCTGCAACAGGAGACAGGCAAAAAGGCATGTATGCCAAGTGAGGGAGCAAGAATGAGATCATTAGCGGAATGAAATCAGAAAACACCAGCTTGATAAAACAGGAGGTGTTACAGGGTGATGTTAAACTACAGGCAAAGAGCTGTTTAATGTGGTTGAATGATAATCAAGGAAGAATGTCCTAGCATCTGCATTTTTGAATGTGTGAGTAATGCTGCTGCTCTCAGGGAAATGAGAAAGTGCTTAAAATGGGTAATGTATGTGCTGTCTTAACAGATGAGAATTTTAGAAATACTCTAGAAACAATGAATTAACGACACAGCCTGGATGGGTGAAGTTAGGCATGACTCGTTAAAAGTTGTAATGTGCGTCTGTAGTGATAAAGAAATTGCAAACAAGGAAGATCAGATAATACATATAAATATTCTTATGTGGTGGACATACTAGCTGTTTCACATCCTTTAAAGAGATTAGCTACTGTTAGGATTTTTTTGCTTTCTTTGGCACCACTATGTTGGCTACAAAACTCTAGCAGGTACAGAGCACTAAAATGTTAAACTGTGTATTTTCTTTCATTTCTAAAGTGACTTCATCACTGCTGAGGTCTAAATCTTCAGAGTCAAGAAAGCTAGCCAAGATTTGAGAGGCTGATGAGAAATAATCAGTTAATGACACACAACTATCATGTAAAGGGGAAGAGAATCTGAGAATCTGGTTACATTTCAGAAAACTGAGTTTGGTCTACACCATTGATTCAGAAACTATTATCAACTGTCATGTCATGCTAAAAAGCAACGTAGAAAATTATTCCAGTTGCCACCTATGTGGTATTTGACATGCAAATACTTTTTATACTGCTCTATTTTATATATAAGGCTTACATTCAAGGATTAGAAAGTACAAGTATCAGTTTCTAGAAGTTAAAGCTAAAAATTGAAATGTGAGAAGGTATCTTAACTAGTAGCAGACTTGATAGGAGTTAAAAATAAGATCATGAATGCTTTGAAAGGCATTTTGTAATTGAGGGAAACAAATGCAACCAATTTTTTCTTGATTTCTTATGGTAATAAACCAACCATATATTTCATTCCATAGGTGTCATGTGGCAAACAAGACCTGTCCAAAAAATCATATCTGGAATAATCAAATTTGCAGATGTTTGGCGCAGCATGATTTTGGTTTCTCTTCTCACCTTGGAGATTCTGGTAGGTAGTTTTGCTTAGCAGATTAAATGTAGTTCCATTGTTTGATTTACCTAAAGAAGGTAAAAAGAAATTAAGAGGTGAGAATTAAATCATAGAATGGCTTGGGTTGGAAAGGGACCTTAAAGACCATCTACTTCCAACCCCCCAACCCCCATCAGGGATGCTACCCACTAGATCAGGTTGCCTGGGGCCCCATCCAGCCTGGCCTTGAACACCTCCAGGGACAGGGACACCTCCAGGGACAGGGCATCCACAACTTCTCTGGGCAACCTAAATAAATTAATATTCTTCTTTATCAATACTATTACATAATGTTGCCTGTCTTTTGATTTATGTTTGTTCTCCAGACACCTTGAAAAATAAGAATTTACTATCATTTCTCCACTTAAAATATGGGAATGGGACAAAACAAAATTCTGATACTTGTGTAAGTTCTCTGTTGTATTTCCAGACACATCTGATGGATTCCATATTTGTGGACCAAACAAAGAGCTGGATGAAGAAACCTGTCAATGTGTCTGCAAAGGAGGCGTGCGGCCCTCAAGCTGTGGACCTCACAAAGAATTAGACAGAGCATCGTGTCAGTGCATGTGCAAAAACAAACTTCTCCCTGCTTCCTGTGGACCCAACAAAGAATTTGATGAAGATAAGTGCCAGTGTGTATGTAAAAAGACCTGTCCCAAACATCAGCCACTAAATCCTGCAAAATGCATCTGTGAATGTATAGAATCTCCCAATAAATGCTTCTTAAAAGGAAAAAGATTCCATCACCAGACGTGCAGGTAAACCATCAGTCTTCATCTCTTTCGGTGTGCCTAAGGTATAAAATTTGGGGTTGTGTTATTAGCTGTTTTGCTGAATTATTTTGTAGCCATAAACTGTAAGCCTCTCTTCAGTTCAGTTTTGTCTTCTATAACTTTTATATGTCAGAGGAAACTACTAGGCAGAATAAATATTTCATGGGTGCTTAGTTTCTTACACTCTCTCTTACTAGTACCTCATATTAATCTATTTTCTTTTGATGAAAATAATTTATTTATTTAATGCTACTTAATGTACTACTTATTTTTTTCCCAGGAACAAAATTACTCTTCATTAGATTTCAGGAGTTCTGGAGATATAGTCATTTGTTTTATTTTCTACACTTCTGCATATCCTTCATTTCACTCAGTTGATGCTAAAAATTTATGAGTACATAAAAAGTCTCTTAGCTCTGGGTGATTTCTGTGAAGAGGTAGACATATATAAGTTTACAGTTATATACATATATTCATCCTTTAAAATGGGATTTGATCAGGCAAGAAACTCTGAAATTTATTTGTATATCACAGGAGCTTCCATGACTGCTACATCAATAGAGGTAGCAGTCTATATACATAAATATTTGAATGACTTTAGGTTCTAAGAAATAAACGATATTATTTTTGCCTTATATAATTTTGTTGAGGTAAGATTTTCTATAAAGTTAATTTGTTAAAACACAAACTATGCTATTTGGAGGAGAAGGATCACTTCTATTTATTAACATATCATATTTATTTATAGTGTATTGATTACATTTAACATTTCCAGACATGTTCATTCATTTGAAATGGAAAATAGGGAGATTTAAATATCTCTGGTAATTTGTAGCTTATCGAAAGTAAGCCATATGCATTGTTTTCATAAAACGTGTAGTTGACAGTTACGTACATGTTAGTTTATCATGAAAAAAGACAAAATGTCTAATATCAGGTATGAGAGCTGTGCAGAAGAAAGGGGAAAAAAAAGATTGTTAACTACTGGCATTATCTGCTTTTCTGTATTGTGGTTGATACAGATATAATAGAGTTTGAATCTCTTTCTTACTTCCAAAGACAACAGCTATAAGAAACAGCTATAAGTATCCTACTTATAACTTTCATTTCTTTGTGTGGAGAAAGATTTGCATATAGAGTAGCTCTATAGGTCTACAATCAATAGCTCTGTAAACAGTAGCACTGTCAAGGGAAATAGAAGATTTGATCTCTCCTCCTTCCTAATAAAGGACTTAGCATAGATTTCACATTTTAGCCCTGTCCACAACCTTCTTTGAAAAGGAAAAGACCTACAACGTTGTTTGTCTTTTGCGAGAAAAATCCTTCCTGTTATGAGACCAAGTAAATGGAGGTGCTGCTCTATAACTTTGTGATTAATAATAATTTCTTATATTGTTATTATTTCTAATAACAAGAAGATTTCTAATAAGATTACTACTAATAAGATTATCAATAAGATTAATAATAAGAATTCTTATAAGATTAATAATAAGATTTCTAATAGTAAGATTTCTAAGACCTAGAAGACCTAGACAGCTGTCCTAGACAGCTCCCTGTGCAGAGAGAAAGGGGTGTTACAGACTCAGGTTTGGAAGCACCCAGATGTTTAGAGGCAGAGGTGTTTTAGATACAATACATAATGTAAGAGCATGCTCCAGAGGGCAGGGATAAAAACCCATTTACAAAGCAAAGGATAGGAGGGAAAAATAAAATAAAATAATACAATAACACTAAAACTTACTGTCAAGGTGCTCATTACCATCATTAAAAGTAGCATTTTTACTTCAGTTGCATCTGTGGAGATGTTAGACTCTCCGAAATCTCAAACCTGGATTTTTTATTTTTCTTTTGGTTGCAAAAAATCACAATTAGTGACCACAAATAAAAAGTTGCCACTGACTCACCCCAACACTATACATACTGGTGGCATGCTCAGATTGTTCCCATCAAAACAGACATCAGCCACATAAGAGCACCCATATAATAACTGAATAAACAATATTCAGCCTAAATCTTTGAAATACCTGGCCTGTTGTTCAGCCGTTTCCTAAGAAAGCCACGTTTATATAGTTACAATCAATGATTGTGCTGCTATTCCCCCTGTACCATCATAATAAAAATTGATTTTGGTCAGTTATGGTGTGGCCAGATGACTAGGTGCCTTATCTGCACCTAAGGATTTTAGAAGAGGAGAGGGAATTTTTTGCTCTGTTGAAGTGTCCCAAACAAGGATAAGATTGCAAGTAACTGGAGTGTGACTGCTGCCAGAACTGAGACACTCACTTGGGAGAGATGGTTTATAGCCTCTCTCAATTGCAAGTTGAGTTGAAGTTCACAGTTCACTAGCAGGCATGATGCCTAAACAGAGCAGACTCCACATATTTAATGATGACATGACTGCATTTCATTTTGTGCCGTGTGTCATAGGGGAGTTTGACTTTGTCTATCTTCTTTTTTCTTATTTCATCGTACTATCTCTCAGTACATTAAATAGTCTGCCTGTCTCTGCCATGAAAGTTCAAAAGACAAATGAGTTCAGTATTTCATCCGTTGCATCACTAAGGAATACCTTGTTCCCAATATAAGCCTCTGGATGATTTGCAGAGAGTATTAGACCCTTTGGCAAACATAATAGTAAAGTTTACTTGCTCCCTTGCTTTCTCTCTCAAGTGACAGCAAGATTTTTCTGCCTTTTACCACTGTTTCCAAACTTGGATAAAAGGTCAGTAGGGCTCTGATAGGTTCCTGTGAGCTGTTAGGCTGATCTCAAGTGTCTGTGCAACGACCTAGATTAGCACACAGTAAAGTTACTCTCTTAATTACAGAGACCACACTGGTGAAATAATCTATGATTAATGACACTGAAAACACTGAACAAGATGTGACTAGTTAATAAATGCCATTTTGCAGCCTTCCTCATTCCTTATTGCTTTCTTCATAGCCAAGTTCATTGGTTGAACTAACCAGCTTGAATTAATGTAACTGTAATCCAGACCTCATATCATAAACAAATTATTGCAAAGTGGTAATTTGGTATCCAAAACAAGCATGCAACATAATAACTTATCTGCAACAATAATAAGAGTACCCTTAAGCCTGAAACAAAAATTGCCTAGGGAAAAGGATACTGAAATTGCCTTAATATAGTGTACTGTAATGGTCTTTCAACTGAAGTTAGCAATATCACTGTTTCACAAACAGGCACACATTATTTAAATACAAGTTTTAAGTATAACTCTGTTGAAATTTGAAACATATACTTTTGTCTTTTGAGTCATTGCCAGCGTATGAAAACAAAACAAAACAAAAAAAGACTTGTACTTTGTCTTCATTATACACCAGAAAGTATTTAGCATTGTTATTGCAAGGTTATTTTAGGTCAAGTTCTTGTTTTAAAAGAATAAAAAAATAAAAAAGGAAAAGGAAGAGGAGTTCAGGGACAACCACAGATATTATCTTTGTATAACTTCTATTTTTCAGTCAAGGAAAAATTTTCCTGGTTTTTAGATACTTGTGCATTATTTTTGTTGAACTTATTTTAATCTAAAAGAGGCTATTTCTGCTCTTTTCCTGTCAGATTTATCATAAGTATGCAGGCTCTGACCTTACTTTAGAATACACATAGATACAATATGAGGTATAGATGGATATAAAACTACTGAACTCTGAGAGCAGTGTAGGAGTTTGCAGCCTGAAGAAAGTAGGTTCTCTTTTTGAAGATCAGAGTCACAGAGTAACAAACATACACAAATCTCTTAGGCCCACTGCATTAAGGTAAGAAACAGTCTTGGGTAGGAAAATGGTACATTTGACTATCAAAGGACTCTAGTTTGCCACCACAAACTGGCAGGATACAGTATGACAAGCTCATCACAAGCCAATTTAAATGTAGAAAATATTACTGTATTTTCAAAATTAAAAGGGAGAAAAAAGATGTGATACTCAAGGTTAATATGCAGTTACAACCAGACAATACTTTAAAAATATTCATGGGTATTTCTTGCAATGAAACTATTTCTCTTCAATAACATTCGTGATTCTTGCCATTGTCTTTTGGAATTGTCTTGGAAGAATAGGCCAATTAAAAATGGTTCCCAGGACACAAACAGAAGTCAAAGGATATGTATTCATGGGAATAAAACTTCCCATTGAGCAATGGCAATGTAAATGCATACCGATTTATACTCCAGGTTAATATAAATGATCGTGTTTTATTAATGCCCACTTTTTTCATTTCTTTAGTTGTTACAGACCGCCATGTACAGTTCGAACGAAACGCTGTGATGCTGGATTTTATTTTAGTGAAGAAGTATGCCGCTGTGTACCCACATATTGGAAAAGACCACTTATGAATTAGTGAAGAGAGCACTACTTGCTATTTTGGTGTACATTTTTCCACTAGAACAAAAGAACGACAGAAACTTTGCAAATATTTGGAATTAAATGTTCACCAGAGACCCTGTGGGGCTTTCAGAGACACATACATTGTGCTTTTCTGAAGATGTGGAAAGCAAATGTAGAAAACAACTGGGGTTCAAGTTTTGTAAAGAACTCAATAAGGACTTATTTTCTGCCAATGACCAAACAGCCTAGGTTCTCCTTCTTGTGATTTTTTTTTAAGAGATAATGACTATATAATTTATTTCCACTAAAACCATTGTGCAGCATTTCTGTTTATAGCAGTAACAATTGTTAAAGCTCACTGTGATCAATATTTTTATATCATGCAAAGTATGTTTAAAATAAAATGGAAATTGTATTATATAATGCTGAGAACGTTTGATCATCTGCCTATAGAAAGGAACTACAGTTCAGCTATGTTACTGAAGTCCTAAAAATGGGGAGAAATATGTTAAGAGAAAGCACTTTTAAGAGAGGAAGACTACAGGCATTTTCTTGAATCTGTTGTATATGTCGTTTGAAATATAAGGAGTTATACTTAGTGTTTCATAATCCAGTGATATACTTGTCTTTAGAAGGAAACTTGCAAAGCAATTATAGTTAATAATTAATGAAAACATTGGAGATCCTGTACCTTGCGCAACAGTAAGGACAGCAGCAACTGTTCACATTCCACTGTGGACACCGTTTATTCCATTTCTTGTTAGCATTCCTAAAGAATAATATAAAACAATGATCTGTTGAAGGTTATTAGTTATGAAAGTAGAAATGCCAACTATGTTTTTTTATAACGTTACAGGCTGTATACTACTAAATAATTCAGAATGCTTTGATGCACTTTTACCCTTTCATATAGTCAGTTATCTTGGTCAAAAATCTGTGTGTGCAAAAATACTTTGAAGAGAAATAGTACATTTTACATTCCACTGGGGACATGAAAAGACTTCCATGAGTCCAGTATGAATTGACATCTACTCTACATTAAAAAAAAAAAAAAATAGTCAGGACTTCTCTTAGTTAAAAGAGAATGCAAAATCAAGCATCTGCAATGCTAAATATAAATAAATAAATAAAGGTAAGATTTTTTTAATTTGCATGGGAAGAGCAATGTACATAGACAATCTATACAAAATTGAAATAATTCAGAATTTCCAAGGAAGTTGTTAAATTCTGCACCCGATAAGGTTTGCATAAATAGAACGATCAAATCTTAAAAGCAAGATTTTTATAATGGGTAGATCTACAAAAATATTTTTAGTTGTCATTATTACTTGTCAACCAAGTGCTGGTTCTGAGTAGCAATTCGTAGAAGAGAGTAAAACAGTATTATTTCTAATTTTTCCTAGAAAGTTTCCTGGAAGTGGGGCTTGCTTTTCTAGATATTTTCAGATTTAGCTATTAGAGCTCCTTAAAATGAGTGAAGGCTATTTTTAATTACTATTCCCATTGTGAGTTGAGATAGGTCGAATAAGTAGGCAGGATGCAAAGTAGTTTGAGAGGTCACAAATTTCATTGTACATCTGCTGTCTTCACAGTTCTTTCTAAAAGGCCAACTATTTATTAGCTAAATAGGATGAAGTTTAGGCATACCAGTACTGAGAAATGTCTTTATTCGTATATTGCCTCAGCAACTAAATGCAGGTAGAACTCTGGCTGACAATTTAGCATCTAAATACAGCTTTATACTAATACAACCACACACAACTTCCCATTGGTTAGATTATTAGTCATGCAACTCATCGGTGTCTAAATTGTTGGCTATGAAAATCTAATATCAAGAGGTTAATAGCCAAAACTTCATCCAGTATTACTAAAAATCCAGACATCTACTTTTATCTATGTCAGCTGCTTGAAAGAAGCACAAAATATTTTAAGAAATCAATTAAGGAGCAAATCCTAATGGAGTCTTGAGAAAACAAATTGTAGGTGAAGATTCTAAAATACGTTTTCTTATATCTACCCATGTCCAATACAGAAGAGAGGCAGTGGTGGAAGGACAAACCAAATCTGAAACCAGGACTAGAAGCCAAGCAAGTCAGTATAAAATAATATGTAGTAGTTGTTAAAAAGGAGGAGGGCACAAGTGGCAACAGAGAAAAACTGCATTCCAGAAAGTACGGAGATTATAAAAAGAGAATGTTATAATACTGTGTAAATAAAACTACTAAACAGAGCAACACTCACATTTGCTAAACAATTTGAAATGCGTTCATTAAAATAACAGAGCTAATAAAGTCATTCTGCTTAAGCAGATATTTCGATTTCTACCAAAATCTACACTCAAAAACTACACTCCAAAATCATAAAACCCAGCAGGGTAGGGAAAAGAAGTCAGACAGTTTAGAGATGGCAGCACTGAACAGGAAGGTTAACTGTATTACAACCAGCAGCAATTGATAGAAATTACTTTTTTGAATGTACTTTTTTTCAGTCTCTTAACATTCCAGATATAGCAACTTTTAGACAAAAATAATAATAATGATAAAAAAGTAAATCACCAAGTAAAACTAAGTTATACAAAAACTGAAGACCTGAATTCTAAAAGTTACCACAAATGAGGCTTATGCCTGTGCAAGAGACTGGCCAGGCATTCTCAGAGGTACGCAGTTAAGTAGAATAATATATGCAAGTACTTGATTGCATTTTCTGGTAATCACGCTCTCCAATTCTGCTTTACACCAAAATAGCTTTCTTTTTTTGAAATACATTATGAATAAGAAGAAAATATATTACAGCTATTATTAGTATTTGGCTACAGATTTCCCACCCTATGTGATAAAATGTGATTGTTTATCTCAGTATGGTCACATAATCAGTCATCTATATTCAAGCAAGTGTTTAACTGTAGAAAAAAAATAATTTAGTGGAGGCATAGCAGGTGGTCTTCTGTGCATCAAGCATATAGAGTAGCCAATAGATTTACACCATTTTCAGTTTGAGGTGTTACTTCATTATAATTCCCTTGCAATTTTCATCTTAATTTCTAACTCATTAAATATATTTTAAAAAATGAGAAGATACAGCCTAAAAGAAGATCTAAGAATACAGGTGATTGTCCTATATAATTTATTCTATGCCAATTCTGAAATAAAAAGTTTATATTGCCATTTTTGTAAAAACTGTGCACCTTCTAGAAAAAAATACAGGGAGAAGAAAAAGAGAGAAATAGCAGTAAATCATGTTTAATAGTAAACAGATTTATGCTTGCATTTCATTGGGAATTTACAGCCGTTTCTGCATTCTCTCAATTATGATACTTTATAGAGACTAAATTATGCAAAGCAGTCCCTCTCTACCTTCATTAACAGAAGGATATAAAATTTACAGTACGAGCGTTAGTCTGCGGACATGTTTAATTCATGTTGAGCAAGTAAACCAATTCTCTTAAATCCATTTGAAAGACCAGCACAAAATTTTGAATATGTACTGTATCATTTTGAAAGGCTTAGCATTAGGATTACTTTTGATATTCTTATTTTTTGTCCTCAGATCTCAATGATAAATATGGATGCTCTTCAATTTTAACATTATTTTCTGCAGTGATAATGAGCTATCACATCCATGCCAAAAGCTAGGAATGGACTAATTTATGCAGCCAGTAAGCACATCAACAGATTAGCCTGAGTGATAGAACATATTCTTTGAAATATATACTGCATTATTGGAAGTTACAAAAAGGTTGCACTCAAGTAGAAAAGTTTCAACGTGATGAACTCTAAATTACCAACTTTTGTAATTTAGTTGTCATAATATAGTCATAATTTATAATATCAATTCTACTTTATTGCAAAAAGTGACAATTATATTTGATGATGTAATACTTTTGTTCTCTTTCTTTTTTCCTCTCCCATTTCAGATACAAACTTCTGTGAAAGAATGCAGGACAACCTTCTGACTGAGTGACAAAATCCTAAAATCAAATAAACCAGGTATTTATTTATTTATTTATGTAATAAATATGAACAAAGAACAAAGTAAATTAAGCCAATTTAATTCAGGCTAAAGAGTCCAGACTATACTAGAGCTATTAAAAGGCTCTAGATAGATCAATATATTTTTATAATCATAATATATCAGTAACCATCTGAACAGTAACAAAGTTACAATGGCATAGTTTCTAACATTTCAATAACTTATTATAAAAATTTACATTTTATCTGTATTCTGCAACTAGGAATCAGGAAACAGTTCTTAGGAATTGATAGGATCACCAAAAATAGCACATTCCAGAAAAAAAAAAAAAAAAAAAACAACTTTGCTCTTTCCTATGAGTATTGCCATTTGTTCACAAACCAGTGTGGAAATCTCTGAAAATTGTGTATTACCATTTATTCCTTTATCTACTCAGCAAAACACTGTAATGAAAATCACACTTTGTAGCTTCAGCTATTTTTCCTGGGTAAGGGTTCTGAATCTGTTCATGACAGACACTGGCCTTTCATCTGAGTTTCAGCAAACTCTGTATCCATTCCCTACATTTGTATCAGCTAAAGGTGGTCCTTGAACTCTTCCCCTTTGCCCCCTTTTTCAACTTAAATTACTTCTCTTAGATTTCTGGACCATATCTCAGTCTCCCCATAAGAATATCTGAACTTCCCTTTCAGCCTTTCTAACGTATCACTGTTAACTCTAACCCTTCCATTTGCCTTTTATGTCTTATCTCCCACTAAAAATGTAATTGTTTTCCTCTATATTATCATTAAAACCTCTTTCCTCTTTTAGATAATCATCCAAACGAGAGGATTAATCCATTTTAAATGCCTAGTGATAAATTTAACTATATCTGAAAGCGAATGACTTGAAACTTCACATTCTAAGACTTCAAATCCCATCTGCCCAAGATAAATAAATAATAAAAATGATTATGCGGTTGAGAGCCTCCCAAAGCAAACTTGCAAATAAAAATAACACCTACAGAAACCACTTTAAAAATTACAGTTGAAACATAGAAGGCAATTTATATCACCCTTGCTGTACAAAATACCACCTTTAATTCTGCTGTACAGAACGCTGCCAGACACTCTCTCCAGTCTAACATTGCACTCATACAGTCCCCAGCCACATCCAACACAGCAGTTTGGATTTGTAAAATTGAGTTTACGTTCAACTTTCATTCACACTTGCTTGGAAAAAAAGCCAGGGCTTATGGGCAAGTAAAGTGACTTTTGGAACATACCACAAAAACCTGTAGCTTTTTGCGCTTCCTTATCACAGAATTACACACCTCTATGTTTAAAATCACTGTGAAGAGAGATGAAATGTGGTCACAGATTCCTTCCCAGAAGGGTAATGCTATCTTTAGGGACAGGTAGGATTGGTAAGCTCAAGTTGCCTTCATAAGGAGAATGTGTTTTTCACCAGCCTATGCCCTGTCCACAACTAGTAGTTTGGATGCAGAGAGCTGCCGAGTCACAGAACACTTTAGGTTCAACTTAGTCCGTGGGTTAGCATCAAGATAGATACAGCTATATTGGTTTCAGTTGCTCCAATCAGTTTTTAATAAACCACATAAAAGATACTTATTTTACAATACAGCATATAACCTGTTACCAAAGACACATTGGATTTGTATTGCTTTCAAATAATAATAATAAAAAAAATCTAAATATATGCATAGGCATGTTGCCTGAAAGCCTATCTGGAATTAAACTCAACTAAAATTAAGATAAGCTCAGGGAAGCAAATGCTGAAATATTTTTTCTGAAAAAAAAATCAAGTCAGTTACACCTATTAGAGGAAGAGGTAATAACGACATTTACTTTCATTTCCAACCTATGAAAAAAAATATATATATATGCTTTATGTAGAGATTAAGTGTTTATCAAAGGTAATTTCCAAAAATAAGAGAATGAGTTTTTAAATACGTATTAGGTACATATTTGTCATCTCTGTAGGAATTGTAAGACTGACAGACCTTTCACATTTATGTGCAAGAACAGACAGTGAGTAATAAAAAGATTTTTAACATTGCTGCAAGTATATTTATATAAATTAGTATTTTGTTCTTTTGTATGATTAATAATCAGTAATGGGTTATGCGTTAGTGAAACAAAGCACGAAAAGTTCATCTAGTCTTTCAGTACATTACTGCATTTTTGTTAAGTTTACAAACATTCAGATTTTACAAATCATGACAGTCACAAGTCTTTGCCTATTGAAAATCTACCAGTTATCATTTCCCTTTACTTTATTATTTACTGGTCATTGTTCTTTAAAACATACAGGAAGTATATCATATGTTTTTCAACTGTAGTTTATTTTGAAAAATACTTCCAAAATAACTACTTTTATTTTAGTAACTCTAACTGTGATATGACAAAAAGCCCATAAATAACTAGCAGGTTAATAAAACTTTACCTCTCTCAAACCACATTTCCATTATTCCCCATATCACCAGCTGGGATCCTGCACTGTACCGCATGTGGGTTCCTAAACCAACATCCTCCCTCCAAATGATTTCAAGCTGGGGGTGAGGCTACAGCCACCAGTGCTTCTAAGGTGCTGGCATCAATTGAAGCATACATATAGGGCAGCTCTTTTGACCTAGTTTTAGCTTACCAGGAAGAATATCTGTATTAGACAAGGGGATTCTCAAACTACAAGGAGAGGAATCAATACTCAGCAAAGAAAAAATAAATAAATAGTAATTATATATATGTGTATATATATATGTATATATATATATATATATTGACCTCTGAGAAGAACAATAAGAAGAGTTTAGCTAAAGGCAAGTCAAAACCATTACATCTACAGGAGACAGCTTGTTACTGACATCACTGATTCTTTCCTCTGATTTAAATGGTATTACTCATGTTGATGGCATGACTCTAAGACTGTGATCATTCTTCACTGTAGTAAGGCCTGGTAAATGTCATCAAGCACTCCTGTTCTTTACAGGTTGCTCCAACAGCATTATTTGCTCAAGAAAGAAAGAACTACATATAATCACAAATATAGCATAATTCTACCTGAAATCTCTTAACAGTTACCAGAGAGTTAACTATAGCTGTCAGAATGGTGCAGCTTGAGAAAACATCATCCACAACTTTTACTAGTGCTTTACACAAAGTGAAGCACACAGATACACCTTCTAGAATTCTTGGTCACTTTTCAGGGGGAATGAACAACACTGCTAAGCTCAAAGCATGCTTTATGGAGAAGGACTGAAAAAAAGTAAGAGAAAATTAAACATTCCACCATTAATGAAGCATTAATTAGATTAAGTGCATTTGAAACAACACATACTGACAGCAGAACTGTTTTATGTAAGGTTCAAGAAGTTTTAAAACAGATACTTTAGACTGCATTGTGGTCTATTACCTGTATTCTTCCTGCAGTGAGCGTTTGCAACATAGCCACGTGCTGTACAAACAACTAGGTAAGTCTAATAAGTACTCATGAGTGAACATTTAAAATTTCATTATTTATCACTGAAGAATGAGAAAAAAAAAACAAAAAGGATGCAGAAAGGAAAAATATATAAAGGATTAGATCCACAATTGACTTTATAATCACTGTGAGAAGTATCTGAATCCCAAACTTGACTCTAAAAATCCTCATTCATTGACACTAATTCACAGGAGGAAGTTTTCAAAGCAAGTTTCCCTACCTCAGTGATGCACTTCTGCAAACGGCTATAGCTGTCTGTGCTGTTAGTGAAACAATTGTATGCCTAAACTCCATCCAAATACATAAATTATTGACTTCTCTATTTACCCTGTAAAGTAAAAGTTGGAAGACCTTCAGAAAGTACAAAAGTCTTTATGCACAAACCAGAAAGACGTGGATTCCAGTACATACATCTTTGACTGTCATGTTCTTGTAACATGCCAGCCGATGTTTGAGAAAGGACTAAACTGTCCTGGATGTTATCACTTGCTATTACCTCGTAGTTCTGGAGCTTTGACAAGTATGGGAATAAACCTTCACCTATTCCATGCAAATAATTTCCATTTCTCACTTCTGTCATGCTTCTCTTATCTAGGATATGACAAGTTTCTGTTTCTTTGATTAAAGGTCTTGCTGTCATGAGTTGCAGTTGTTCTACAATGAACAACAACAAAAACAATAACTGTATTTTTGCTGTGGCTTTAGTAATTTTCATTTGCCTTTTTCAGCTTTGCCTGGTGTGCACTAGATTTACAAAACCAAAACATCCTTGAGGTTGGAAGGGACTTCGGGACGACATCTGGTCCAACCATCCTGCTGAGGCAGGGCCACCCACAGCAGGGTGCCCAGGACCGTGTCCTGGCAACTTTCGAAGATCTCCAAGGAGGAGACTCCACAGCATCTCTGGGCAGCCTGTGCCAGTGCTCTGTCACCCACAGCATAAAGGAGTGCTTCCTGGAATTCAGACAGGACCTTCTGTTTCCATTTCTGCCTATCGCCTCTTGTCCTGTCACTGTACACCACTGAGTAGAAAACATTTTCATAAGCAAATGAAATTACTCATCTGGATCCTTCCATTTATTGAGACACACCAAGTATGAGAGGAACATCAAATATGACCTTAATGTACTTTAAAAATTCATACTGCATATAAAGTATTTTTTCTTCAGTTAGATTTCTGATTATGTATTTTTTAATAGAGATCTAATCTCCCTCTCATGTCAAAATAAAATAGAAAAAAACAATGTTAAACATGTTCTCTAGAGATGCTTGACTGCAAATAAGACAGAGAACACTGCAAGATTTTCTTATTACTCAGCAAAATCATGGTTCCGGTGCTATTCATATATCTCATAAATCTTCATCAAATAAAAATAGAATTTTAAAAATAACATATACATTGAAAACAAAAGAGAAGTGGCTTTTCGCTCTAACTAGCTTTTTCAGACTAGCATTAGGCTGATCTGTTTTCTAATTAGTCCATAAACAGTACACAGATTCCTATGACAAGACACACATTTCCGAAGACCTATCTTCTTATTTCACTCCAGACTTTGATGGGAATGAAAAATGCTTGAAGTGTTGTACAGCCAGGTCTCACTATGTGTCATATATACTTCATATATTATATAAAGCACATATATAGCCTGATGTCCCTACATTAGCAATTCAGCCTCTGGCCAGCTTTTCTGATCCATTTTGATTCTTTTTCCTCAACTACTCTTTCTGTGAGGAACACCATTAACTTCAGATGAGTAGAGCAGCAATCTCCTTTCTGTCTTAATTAGGGCTTTGCATCCTTCCTAATGCAATTTCAAAAAGCCACATCTATACACACCTTACTAAGTTGTAAAGTTCATCATTTGTTACAAAATCTTACAGAAAAAAGTTTACCTTCAACGTCTATTTAACCTGAACTGCTGACTAGTTTACTACACAATCTCAGATTGCAGGAAGCCACCCACATCCAAAATGCTCAGTTCTTAATTGGTCCCATTTCTTAATTGATCCAGTTCTTGAGGAATGGGGAACGGTTGTCTTTGAAAGACAGCAGAAAAGACAGTGAGAAAAAAAACGCATAATGATACCAGAAAGTAATAAATCATCTTTCCCTTCCCACAAGAAGGCCATTTTTTTAACCTTCCTTCCGCTTTCAGTTGAGATCACTGAATTCAGTGAATCTACACACAGAAGTAGATCTCAGATTCTGACATGCTATGAATGGGAAATGCTTCATAGACAGAAGGTAACAACATCCAAGTCAAACAAACAGATACTTAAGTCTCTCTTGATCAGCGACTTAAAAATGGCACAATTCTGAGAGCTCTTCAAGATGTAATTCCTGTATTTCATGTCCTTACTCTGTAAACATAATAAAAGGAACATGAATATTCCTTTTTAAGTGTACAGTAATACTGGTTTTCTACTATCTTGGCTAATACCTGATCAACTCCTACAGATACACCTTTAGATAGCCATGGATGATATAATACATGTTTATAAATATAGACACACAGAACTGACATATTTATTAATGTGTACATATAAGCAAAGTGTATATACATATATTTGTATATGTAAGCATATACAGATATACAGGGTCAAAAATATGAGATCTGAGTTTTGAAATTAAGGGAAAACTGGGGAAAAACTATTGTTTTGAGCTGCTTCTTATTGTATTAGGCAATGTATGACTATGGATAGGAAAGAAAAAAAAAAGACAAGATATTTCCCTCAGCAAAGAAATGAACCCTGTACTAGGTCGTTGATGAGATCACCTGTCTGAAACTGCAGCAATTCTTAAAGCTTTTTGTTTGTGTCCCGTCTTCTCATAATTTTCTCCTCCTAGTATATACTATGAATGAATTTAGAGAAGTGTTTATTTACCTGTTATTGTATAACCTGTAAGAGATCTATATACGTGTACTTTTTCTAAATATATTTTATGTAGTACTACTGGAATTTAATTTTATGTTAAATGCTAGGTCAGGTCTCTTTGAGTTTCTCTTACCTTTTTCCTTCTGCACTTAATTTCATACACAATCCTTGTATAGCAATTAAAGTCCCACCATAGTATAACATGTGCACAGTGGTCCAATACCCACCTATTCCCAAGTGAATGACTGCACTAATCCATAAGTCACACGCCCAAATCTTCACATTGCTAAGAGTCAGAGGTTACAATGTTCCCAAGAGAGCTAAGAGAACACAGAGCCCTGGAAGTGGTGCAAAAGCTGGAGGGGATAACTTCTCCTCAGGTGCCCCAGGGCAGCAGGTCCAGACCTACATCAAGGCCCGAGGTCAGCCTCTGCCTCAAACATCCCCTGCCACCACCTTCTGCTAGTGTAAGATGCGTTGTTTTATGATTGGGAGAGTTTCCCCTAAAACCCAAGGCTTCCAAGAGTCACAAACGGACCATTCCAACACTAACTGATTCAAGTATAAATTAAGAATTAATAAGTAGAGATTGCAGACTTACTTTGTTACTCCTTTTAACAGGAGTCATGGTGCCTGGCAAGGAAAGAAGTACTCCCATTCTACACAGGTAGAATGACCACTTGGCTTCTAACCCATACAGGATATACTATGTAACAATAGTAAGACATTAAGAATAAATAAATAATAATATTAATAATTAAAAAATATATAAATTAAATGCACATTTCATGCTTATTTCTGGGTCACTTAAAATGATTTCTAGTAATGTTTTTTAATAGTGAATCCAGGAATGCTAACTATGCATCATTCACCATTACAAGACATATTTGCTAACAAATACTGTTTAATATTTAAAATAGTTTTACTCTATATTTAGAATAAAATTTTCTTTAAAGTATTTTTTTGAAGAAACTGTCTTACCAACAAAGACAGATGATGAGCAATAGCTTAACAGAGTTTGAAATATGAACTTCTTTAAGCATTTTTTGAGTTTAGAAAAATCTATCATTCCTTGGAGGTATTTAAAAGATGCGTGGACATGGCACTAAGAGACATGGTTTAGTGATGGGATTCAGTAGTTCAGGTTGATGGCTGGACTTGGTGATCTTGAAGGTCATTTTCCAACGTAGATGATTCTTGATTCTGTGGTTGAGTGGTCACCACTTAGACAATTTTTACCTTTCCCTTTCCTTCATTGGACACAAACACCTTCCTAGATATTTTGCACAGTTTGGCATGGAAGAGAAATTATACCGAGCTGTAGCCAAAAGTACTTAAGAAGGAAGGATATATGAAATCTCAGGTGTTCAGCAAGTCTTTTGAGCTATCCAGAAGAACCAATTTTATTCATCCTGCTTTATTTAATAAGAATCAATATTTCATTTCTGACCTCATGTATATGTATACACTTGATTCTGTCCAGGCTCTTTTCAGCAGTGTGCAGTGATAGGACAAGGGACAATGGCCAAAAACTGGAACATAGGAAGTTCCACACAAACATGTATAAGAACTTCTTCACAGCAAGGGTGACAGAGCACTGGAACATGCTGCCCAGAAAAGCTATGGAGTCTCCTTCTCTGGAGATATTCAAGACCTGCCTGGAAGCTCTCCTGCTCAACCTGGTTACTTTAAGGGAACATGCTTTTAGCAGGGGGGTTGAAATCAATGATCTCCAGGGGTCCCTTCCAACCCCTATGATTCTGTGATTCTAGTTTAGATTTATGACCAAAATTTTACCATGTCCTTATCCTAAGATGGGTTCAATAAGTAGCCTTGATACCTATTTATTTTTTCTCCATAATACCTGCTAAGCTTCCAAATTGTAGTCTGACTACATTAGTATTTTCATACATATGCATAAGGACACCACCTGTAAGAAGTCCTTATTTCAATAACACTTCTCCTATATGAATTTTCATAACAACCTCTCCCACAACTCTCTAATCCTATGAACTAACAATATTTTGAGTTAATTCCATCATTGTTTGTATCTCCTATTACACCTGAGAAGGCATTTGATCTCATACAATATGCAGCAGTTGCTATTGTTCTAAAAATGGCCTCTACTGGATTTTCTGTGTGAACCATTTCTGAAAATTATGATGGTTGAATTTGTGGTCAAGTCAGTCATTCTGAGAGAGCTCATAAAATCCCTAGAGACTTCCAAAGAACAATCAATCCCTACATCAGGAAGCAAAAAGGAAGTGCCAACCCAGTGGAAATTTATTTATTACACGTTTGAAGTCTGCTGAAATAACAAAACATCAGACTTAACAGTCAAACAGGGCATATACAAAGGCGGTGGAATTAAATCTTATTTTCAGCCAGGGAATGGTATTCATGTAAGTATTAAAATTGATTTTTTTTTTAAAGTCACTCCTATAGAAGTTAAAAGAAAAATAATATGTGATCATATAAATTACATTAGGCATCAGTGAGAAACTTTCCTTGAACTATATCCTTGCAGGAAATTGGCTAAATGTAGCCCCTTGGCGCCAAGGAGGTCATGAGCTCTGCGTCAGTGCTAATTCATTTTTCGTGACCACATTGTGTTGGGAAATCCCGATTCCCAGTGCTGAAGTGTAAAACAAAACTTTGAACTCTATGGGGTTATGCACATGATATGCCAAACATGAATGAAATTTCATTTCCTTAAACCTGTAAGGAGTGTATGATTACAGAAAATGTTCCATATATCAGCAATCATTTTATTTTGCAAATGTTTCAGAAATTAAATTTTCTGAATTTTCTGAAATTAAAATTATACTTGGAATGAAAATACCAAATACCATCTAATTAGTTCATTTTTGTTTTAAGATATCACCCAAACTAAAGATGTCTTAAAGCAAAATTAACCTATAACCACCTTTTAAGAAATCGTCAATTGCAAACAGGTATTCACACACACACACACACAAAAAAGCTATTTCATATTTATGCTCAAGAGAGTACTAAAATAATTTAATGTGCAAGTGCGAACACAATAGAGACTAAAACCACCCAACAGGCTATGCCTCAACGTTAAAATAGCCATTTAAGCTATAAATTCTCCTTAATAAATGACAATATTGAATGCAAGTCCTCAGATGTTGAAAAAATACCTAGATAGAGAAGTTATAGAAACTAAACACCACTGTTAAGAACTTGCAAATTGTGTTCTCCAGATGAAACATTAAAGGTGACAAATAAAGAATATAGCAATGTATTCTTGAAGGCAAAGGTTAATCATGCATACAGCACGCATCCGTGAATAGGGAAACCACAGCATTCTGCACTAGCACTGACTTCTGAGCATGCCAAACTTTAGGTTATGTGGCAGTAATCAGCAGTAATTTTAGAGAGTGCCACTTAAAGAGAGAAAAGATAAAACTCTTGACACCTAAGATGCAATTACCGTACATGTATAAGCACACAAACTAGAATTCAAGACATTGTATTTCAGGACAGATTTTCAAATCCTTGCAGACCCTCTTTGAAGGGTCCCACCAGCTCTTTCCCTGCTTCACCAGCTCCACTCGTCAGCGTTACTGCTGTTTGTCTAGCTAGAGCTGTGCTGAATTACTACTAATCTAAACTCAGTTTCCTCTATAAAATGGTCTAGGAAGGGCATGCCACAAGCAACTACTAATGTAATGAGAGTCAGTTTTTCTCTATATAGGTGCCTACAAAGCTCTCCAACTTTGGAGGTACTAACAGCATACCAGGCATACTCCTTCTGCATCCACTGCCATCCAGAGAGCAGCCTCCTTAGGTGGCTCATGCAGAATATGGAAAAGGTTGAAATAAGCAGCAGAGCAGAGAGGTTTAGGGGAGGTCAAGATCTCATTCTGTTACTGAAATTTTATGGCAGAAAGTGCAGTAGAAAAAACAGGATTTCTTACAAGTAGGGTGCATCACCAATGGGGAGGGCTAGTTCATCAAAAAACACATTTATTTTACATGTTATGTGGAGGGAACAAAATATATTCCTCTACCGTGGCAACAGATAAAACTTGATGTTAGGGAAGAAGCTAACAGCTAAACACATGTGGGGGGTGACCTCCACTTCTCCCCCCTGTTCAGTGCTTCTATATTGGCGGGCAGGTAACTGCCTCAGGAGGGCCGCAACTCTGGGACAGACTGAACAGTCTAACTCCTGCAGCCCCAGGGCTTTCCCTGCATGAAACTACTGGAGTCAGTGCAAATTTTATTTTGAATAGAAACCCAGCCAACCTCATCTGCTGAAAACTTGATGGTAATTTTGCATTTCACACAAAGGACTTTCTACCTGAGTATAGCACTAGTATAGTTGTGAGTCCTCTCCAAACACCTAATTGTTGGGTCTGTACTCATTTCCCATTTTCCTGATTTCATGCCCTGCCACCACATGTTAAGAAGGGAAAATTTTACCACATCCCACTGACACTGGCTTTATATTCGATTTGTTCTTTAAATAATTCATTTGAAAATACACATTATGGAAGCCTGAATTAAAAAGATCAATTAGATTTACAAAAGGCTTTAAAACAAATTTCAGAGCAAAGATTATGGCGTAGTCTGTGTGACATTGGAAACATTGCTTCAGACAACACCTGCAAAGAATCTGACCAGGCCTATCAACACATTTATCATGAATACAATGTCAATACAGATCTCTTTTAAAATAGAAATAGACTAAATTATGACCCAGAGGTTGCTTTTACTTATAAAGATCACACAAAACATTTGTGGTAACAGTGTTATATCTATAAGGCTTTCAAGCTGTTCATAAATACTAAATGCAGATTAAAGATATACGAGCAAACACCTAAGAATACAGTCATGTGTTCTAGTCATGTTAAATTCCATCTATTTTCTACGTAATACTTCAAAGGAAGTAATTTTATAACTACTTCATAGCATAGTCAACAGATTTTCTAGTAAATGTACTGACGCAAACAGACCAACCATGCCATTATTTTCTACTAATCATCCAATTTCTGTCTAAGAATGGCAGAGGTACATTCAGAAAAGGCAGTATTCAACATAAGTTGACCCAAGCAAAACAAAAAGAAGATAATAAATTGGTAAAAATGGTAGGCATCCCAGCCTTTAGTTAAGTATCAGGAAATACTTTGTTAGTCAGTCCTCTACACTCTTTTTTCTCTCAATACATTCAGCCAATAGTAGCTACTGTCTGTTAGGGGAAAAAAAAAAAAAAAAAAATCCAATAAAATTTTTCTTCAGTTGCTTGTGAAAAAGAAATAGTGATTCAGAGCTGTTGGCTTTTTTCCACAATGCCACTTGAAATAAGTGAATTGTGCCTTTGGAAAGCAGACTTTCTCCAAGCTCCCTGAGAGCAAGAGTTTTTCATTGTAGTCAGGGCGGTGACTTCCATTAACAACTAGTATTTATAATGCATTTGTAACATAGCCTTTAATCCCCCTCCAGGCCTTATAATTAGTTCTTTCTTTAAAAACAGTAGAGTTGCAAATCCTACATTTCAAGACCGATGGTCTGTTTTCAACCTTGCAAATGATAACAACCTGCAAAGGCAGGTTGGTTCCATACGCAAGCAGGCAGCCATTTGCTATTATTTTTTCCCCTATTAGTAGTCCAAAAATAAAATTCAGGAAGCATTGGATTACGGTTGTAAATGGCAATGCCATTTGTGTTGTACATCTTTACATAGAAAACATCTTTTGATGAGTTCAATGTAAAGAATTCTTTACATAGTGAAGAGTTTATGTAGCATCCTTCAAAAATGAAGGGAAGTTCCCTGGAGGAGAATTCCCTCCAGGCATATGGTATCATTCCCAGAATCCAAGCAAACAAGCAAAGAGAAATTTGGGAGTCCACAGAACAACAGTTCTTGTCCCCCAGCACAAAAGAAGTCATAAAAAACCCCACTACTCCACAGCAAGTGAAGAGCATTTAATACAAAACAAACTACAATGACCACAGTATGCACAGAAGGCATGTGCCATATGCTTGAGCAGCATTCAGGGGGATTAGAAAATACCTACACACATTACCAGAATTAAAAGTCATCAAAGACTGTTAGTTTAGATATATTATTATAAGATATGTTATTGATAAACTTAAATTGTCCCTTGCTCTGTTTTTCTACTTTTCCTTCCTTTTATTTTCAAATAAATATTATTTATTTTCTTAATACTTGCTACTGGACCTGAAATGTCAAAAATCTTGAAAGAACTTATCCAGTTCCCATCAATAATCCATTTGGAGTATATTACATCCTGAGCTTTGTTTTGATCATTAAGGAGGTGATTTCCATTGCCACACATTTGTAATGACTAGCCATCTGGCTTTTGCAGATTTCTTTACACTGCTATTTAAAACTGAATCTAAACACTGCTCTTGTTTTGGGACCAATACAGGTATATCTGAAGAATCTGTTTATTTTAATTTCCTTGCAAAGTCTGTTTCAGCTTGAATTCTGGCAATTTTAACCTCTTAGTACTTCATCTGACCTATAAGAAATGGCTTTCTTTCATGCTGTCTTGCAGGATGGAGGTTTGGGCAGAGAGGAGGTGGCAAAGGCAAGAAATTATTTCTTAAGTCACTACTCACCCCAGTAAGCCTGGAGATCTTCCCTAAAAAGGTATTTGGGGATTTAATTAATTAATTAGTTTTGGATGTTGACTTCAAGAGATCCTAGATTTTACTTTGGAAAAAAAATCTTACTTATAGTTTCTATGTATATTTTTATTGTTTGTTTTAGCAACTGGAAATATACTTGAAGAAGAAATGCTTAGTCAATCATAACCTGGTAAATTTTTTAGAAATATGAGTATTGTTATATATTAACAGATCCATACACAAGAAATAACAAATGTTTTTAAGGGACATTTTAATCATGTATTAATACTGAAATGTAGTTCTCCACAAATTCAGATGATGTTTTGATCCCCTGGGCTCAGTCAAGTGTTTATTCTCTTTTAAGTAATACACACAGTTTGAAGCCTAAGCGGAATGTCCCTCTCCAAGTTAATTATTATACTCAAGGGCTGCCACACACGTATATAGTAGGTCAGACAAAACGCACATTAGGTGTTGTCCCACATCCCAAGGATGTTATTTGATGTGTTAACATTACAGTTTTTCTCTTTATTAGTCCCTGGAGTTGTGCTAATTTTGACAGCTGTGAAACTCATTTTCCTGCATTTTAACTGCTCTAAGACAATCATCATAAAGGGAAAAATCCTGCTTGGCTTCATAATGGAGAGAGGTTTTGCACAAGCTTTATAAATCGTGATGAAAGCAAAGTGATTGTTAAGACTTTATGGTTTGTTTGGGTTTTTATTTCCATTCAGGGCAAAGAAAACTTCCCAAAGCACTGATCTTTGTCCCTCTTCCACTACTCCAGTCCCTCAGTATTTAGAAGATAGCTACCTAAGCACTGACCTTTAAAATTCTGTCTGCTGCTAAACTACAATGGTAAGATAATAAGCACTTATTTCATTAAAAGGTTTCTGAAGACAATTGCGGCATCAAATCAGTAATGTAACTTTTTAAACAAATCTCTTCTGATGAAATCAGAAATTAAAATTTATGTTTAAAGTGAAATTTATTTTAAAAGGTAAATAGGTGCTCTGCTTTATGCTGTTTCTGCAGTTTCTGTAGAATGTGTCTCTTTTTGGCTTTTCCATACACCTCATACATGTTATGTCATAGACCATAAATTCATAGAATCGTTGGGGTTGGAAAAGACCTCCTAGATCATCTAGTCCAACTGTCCCCCTGTTACACCTGCTTTTGGTAATACCACAAATAATATAATATAAAATAATAATATAATAATATATAATAAAATATAATATATAATAATTTGTGGTAATACCACAAATATTATCCACTAAACCATGTCCCTAAGTACCACATCCAATCTTTCCTTAAACACTTCCAGGATGGTGACTCTACCACCTCTGTGGGCAACACGTTCCAATGACTAACCACAGGTGTTGGAAAAGCTCCAAAAAGAACATAAAAATCCCAGCAGAAGTTTTTGAAAGTGAATAGCATGAGACCTGCAAGGAGGAAGAATTACCTCAAAGGATCCTGTCATTGTGAGAAAAGGAGCAGTACGTTTCATCAAGAAGACTGGTAATAAGCATTTCAAAGGAGGAACTGGGAAGACATTCATCTTTCTGGAGGAACCATCATCCTTTCAGATAAAGCAACAGATAGAGAATATGGTCTAAAATGTGTTTAATGAAGTTAAATATCCAAACTACTATCGTAATCAAAGCTATCAAATATATGAGATTAATTTCTTTCATGTAAATTATTCTTTTGAATGAATAGCTAGAAACAAGTGTGGAAGCAAATTTCACAGGCCAGAATCTGAAGGTGTTGCACATGCCATCAGAGATTTTACTTCCCCTCCCATTTCCACACCACGGAACTATTCAAAATACTAATATTCATTTTAACTCCTCCAACAGGCTGGTTTCATAGAAATTACTATTTTACTTATGACCAAACTTTACATGAAATGCACCTGAAAGGTTAAAGATATCCTGAGAAAAGTTTCCACAACTGAGTCTCCTTCTTCCAGCCTCTTAATATACAGGAATTATGTCTCCTCACTACCATCAGTGGATTGGCCAAAGAGGACACAACTCCAAGTACCATATTTATTTGCAGTAACTGAAACTTCTTATGCTTCCTAAACTGTAATAAATACTTTATGTCCCCTCCCATGACCTGTAGCAGCCTGGTCTTTGAGAAACAAAGAATTAACCTAAAAAGGCTACTCAGAAGTTAAACGGGAAAAAAAATATGTGTGTGTATATATATATATATATATATATATATATATATATAATTTGTGTATACTTTATTGAGTAAAATCAGTGAGACCTTGATCAGACCTGTTTGTTAGATAAAGCATAATGGGGTTAGCAAGAGCAGATATCCACTACACCTCTTGCTCTGTCCACCCATATTTCTCAACCTACAGCTGACTTCTATCAAAATGAGGCCTCAAGGAAGATATTTAATTTCATTTCCCTCTTAACGTGACTCATAGGAGAATGGACTGGAACTGCCCTCTTCACCTCTATGATTTCATGAAGAAGTAATTCTGTATGCTCCCCTGCAAAATACTGTTATTCTTAGTTCACACCTTTTATCTAAGGTTACGCCATAGGATTACTGAACATTACATATAAACACCCTCAAAAACACCCTAGCAGTCACATCCTGAGATACTGTCATCTTGTGGCAGAACTGAAGACAGAGTCAAAAATGACTTAGTGGCATTTTAAAAAGGCTTTTCTTTAACGGCTCTCTTAAAGGCATTTCCTGCTATTGTCTTTGGAAAGCTATGTCGACTGCTCATTGTTCTTCAGAGTCCAAGCTGACAACATAATTTTTCAATCTGACCAAGTTTTGACTGTTACCTTCCATTTTCAATGACATATAGGTGCCCAAATGTCCAAATGTATAATTCTCAAAACTGGGACTTTAGCTTTTAAATCACATGGAAACTGTTTTTATAGAGCACTACAAGGGAACAAATCATAAGCCAGTCTTGAACAAATGACCTGTCTCAAAGGGTCAGCAACCTAGTGCAGCATTTTAGAAGATTCACCTCATTTCTCCCAGCTCCATAAGTACAGCTCCATGCACGTGTACTTTTTACAACAAACAACATCTATTGACCTAGACTAGCATCTTTACAAATTTGGATTATTTCCCCATACTTTCTAATTAAGAAACTATATTTCAGCTCCAATACATCTATCAGAATCATGTTTGTATTAAAAAAAATATAAAATACATCAAGTTATTCAAAAAAATGGAAGAGTCACAAATCACTCATTAGGCTCTTTGGGCTCTTGGTGATAGCAAGCTTGGTTTAATAATTCAAGAATGCTTTCTCTTTAATCACCAAGCTAGTTTAAACAACGAGTTAAGTACACCACTATTTGTTAATATAATCAAAATCTCTCAAGCAATACATGCACAAGTAAAATATTTTTTCTATGACTTGGACTGAAACTATTTTCTTAATTACTAGGAGCCAAAGAATTGCACAAAATGCACACAATGCCCACCAGTCAGAACAATTTGCAAAGTTGACCACTGCTTCTATATTATTTCATTTTTAAGGTCTTAGAGAGGTTTTTTCCTCTTTGCCTGTCCTCTTCTCTTTCAGCTCAAAGGAACACATAATCAGTTAGTTTATGATAACTGTCTTCCATCCCAGGAAATGAGTTTGAATTTGAATCTGTTTTCAGTTGAAAGTCTAAGAGTAGATATGTGTCACTTCTTTTAATACCCAGGTTTTCTATTGTTTAGTCCTAGAAAACACTAGCTTAATATCTAGTTATAGAATTATTCTCTATACATCAGCCACAATGCTATTCTGCATGGAAATATTTGTACACTTGAAGTGATATATACCATCATATTCCAGATGTGGAGGGTTATCCACAACATAAGAATACCACTTTTTTGTTATAATCTGCCTTTTTTTTTTTTTTTAAACCAGAGTACATATTTTGTCATATTTTATTTTTTTTACAATCTTCCTTAAAAGACTCTGTGAACTGTTGACATAGTAATATTTAAAGCACCCAAGGATATCTTTATTATTTCTATGTGGTAAATTATCTTGTTCCTTTTTTTATATCTTAATTTTTTATTATATACAAAGAAGAAAATATCTCCAGTTCTGTCCCACTATTTAAACTGGCCATGAGCACTTACAAAATAAATGTAAGATAACAGACTATATATTGTGTAGAGTGAAAACACAAGCAGGAAAAAAGGAAAAAGAAGAAACAGTTGTAGAAAGATCCTCTAAGTATCCTCAGGATGGTATCTAATACATTTTCATATATTAAGGTGTGAATCACCCATACTCACATAATTCCATAACAGAAAAGTTCAAAAATACAAAGAAATATTAAAATAAGCAATTATAGAGATTTCACAACCCTCTAGGCATTCTATCCGTCTGTCCTTACCATTGCTAAGTTTCTGTCTTGCCCTAATTGTCTGTCCTCGTTGCAATTTGAAGCCAACTGATTTCTGTGTTATCTAAAAACAAGAAAAAAAATCTGTATTTTCAAGCAGTTTTCCCCCACATTAATTTGAACACCATGCAACCCAGTCATCATTGTTTTTTTTCCTTTTTTTCCCCTAAACAATCTCAAGACATCAATTTTTCTTCATGGGATCATGCCTTCTAAAAGCATATTTACATCTTTCTAGCTTAGTTTAAAGCAAAAGGATTACCTGACACATTTTATATGTAATCCTTCTCTTCATAAATTCAAGTATGGCAACAAGAATTTTTGCATCCTGCCCACTTTATTACACCACCTTCATAATTTTTCTCATTTAGGTGTACAACTTCTCCTGTTATCAAATACTTCTCAACTATTTTCTTCATTTTTTTAAACCATTCTAATCTCTCATTCTGTATGCTTCATGGCTTCTTCGTAGGACAGCATTATATGCAAATGTTTTATATATTCTTTATATATTTTTATTCCATAATTAAATCAATTAAGTAAATTTGAAAAATATCATGCATTTGTCACACAGTAAAAGGGACCTCTCATTAGATGTCCAAGAACAGAGATCCTCCAAAATCTCTTCTCAGCCAAAGATGTAACTTTAGAATTCTGAACCAGAACATTAGAGGGCCAGAATCATTTTAATGTAGCCTATTAACATTCCACTCAGAACAACAACAAAAAAGTTGCATACATTTATTTTTGACCTAATGTGACCACTGTTTTGGTTTGCTTGTTTGTTTAAATAAAATTCTTATGAATTCCAGACTATTTTCTCCACCTCCAAGAGCCTAGTTACCTGGGCAGGAAATCAAATAAGAAATGGGATGGCTTACAAGTAATGCAAGTGTGCTTTGATTTTCACTTTATTATTTCCTTTATCAATATAAAGAATAACTTTCAATTAAGTGAAAATAATAGCATTGACTACATAAGAGTTATGTATTCCCTACAATACAATTGTAATCATTCAAAATATTTGTTTTAGTAAAGGATATTCCCCTCCACCCAATCCCGCTTTTCTTCATTCAATCCTGCAGGATAAGGCAGAGACCTTTTTCTTATGATCATGCAAATCTGTGAGTATTAAGGACTGTACTATCATAAATTTATCACTCAGGGTGACCAATTTCCCTGCACAAATGTACAAGACAATATAACAGGAGAAATCAGCTTTAGTGTCAAGATACAGAGTTGTAAACTGATATACTCAAGAGAAAAAATAAGTACAGTCAAGTAAAGAACTGGTTTTGAGAAACAATATGTATCATTAGATATGTATGATTATACATCTAAACAATTTAAAATAAAGATAGAAACTACTCTGATGTGTTTTTGTAGATGACTGGATAAAAGCGGTCAAGAAAAGTGTGCTTCTCTTACCTTCCTATTCACTGCGGACCTTCTAACAGTACCACTGAAAGAAAGAAGTTACATATAAAACCAACATCTAACACACCCCATTCTGGTCATCTTTGGGATCCCAAACTGAGGTAGGTACCAGCTAAACTACAACCTTTATATCCACCCAGAAGAGAATTCCTCTAGAAATAGTTCTCACTAAAGGGCCAACACTTTCTCCTAAAATACACTCTGAAATCAGTTCACAAGTGAAGCTTAGGCACAAGTAAACTCAAACTATTCCCCTTTTTCATGGGAGTACAGAAATCAGTCAGAAATAGTGAGCACAACTTTGTTGAAAGCAGACCACTGCTAAGTAAACCTTCGGAGCCACTTTGTAAACAGCCAGAAACATGCAGCCAGTTTTCTGTAAACAGCCAAGTCACGCACAAGCTGAGGGCAGCAGCCTTCTGTGGAAGGCTTTGGTTGATATTTGACAGGGTTACATTTTAAACTAGCAAATAGTCACAGTTATTATCATTGCAGTTTGATTGCACAAACTAGACAACCAGAAGAAGAAGAAGAAAAAAAAGAACCACAACCTTTTCTGATTTGGTGACACTAAGAGGTTGATGGGACAGAATAAATCAGAAGAAAACTCAATCCACCTCCTTCTAAAACATTACAGGCAAATTTATTCAAGGTCTGTTCTTAGTCCTCACAAATAAGCAGAGAAAAATTTTAATTCACATTGACTTTACTCAGAGCAATGGACGTAAGTACAAATATTTATGCCTTGCTTGTTTGCTTTTTTCTACTTTACACTTAGCCCCCATTAGCATTAGCATACTTTGAGAAGGAATTAAACTGATCATGTGAATGACTTTCCTGACCTCCAGAACTTGAAAGATTTAAGATTTGTATTTACTCAGAGCGATATTACATGTTTTATCCAAAGGAATTCTCTTTCTTTTGATGTGGCTTCTTATTTTTCTTTACAAAGTGAATGTATCACTATCACTCCCACAGGAATTCGTTTAACCAACTTAGTCTTTTAATCCTGTCTCTCTGATTGTACCTTAAAAATAAACTAAATTACTATAAAGTACTCAGTGCCACAAAAATGAAAGATTTAGCACATTGGCCACAGTTCAGGCTTAGGCTGCTCTTACAAATTGCTTGGTGAAGCTTTTAAAACTCCTGAGATCTTCTAGGTTGAAAGGCAACGTGAAAGTGAAAATTGTTGACAGAATGAATACATTTGTTCATTTTCTGCAGAAATAAATTACTTAGTGCCTCCTCTCATTTTTGCTGATGTAAACCAAAAGGGATACTTCTGTAAGACTTCTACACTGTGTACTTTTATATGTTCATTTCTAGTTTTTACAGAAGTAGGATTGATAAGTATCGCACAGCCTGACAAATCAATGTTACTTTGTAGTAATGATGAGTATTATTGATAGCGTATATAACCTATCCCAATACCAATTTTAAATAGTCCCCCCAATTCTCCTTTCTAAAAGAATGCAAGATTTTTTTTTCTCCAAAATTGTAAACTGCTGCAGAAAATGGAAGAGGTCTAAATAGAAAAGCTAAAACTTAACACAATCCTATTTCTAATGCAAATCTCTCAGTAACTTCAGTAGAGTATGTACCTAAAAGAAAGAAACTAAAACTTTCAAATACCTGCAAGCTAGAGGATAAGACTGGTTAGTGTATTTAAGGCACCTTGATATCTGTGAGTAACATGGAAAAATGTTAGGAATTTTGTTATGTCATGGATTCTGAAAACAATTTCACAAACCAAATTCAAGAGATTTCTTTAGAACTACAGATTTTTCTGAGGGTTCAACCTTTAATTCATTTTTATCTTACCATTATTGTAAATTGAAAAGATGTGATGTCACTAAGTACTTTGCCAAAACAAACAAGCAAACAAAACCACCACAGATAAGGTCATTAGTGAACATTCTCAGATAGGAAGAATATTGTTTGGATATTTGCATTGGACTGGTCAAGGACTGATTTATTAAGTTATGAATAATGAATATTAAGGTTCTGAAGTTTACGCTTGCTATAAAAACCAACATTAGATGAAAATATGAAAATGTCATCTTTGTTCTTATCTTATTACTACTAGTTTGAAGTGCAGGGCATGCTGGTTAGCCAACAGGAGAGGTGGAGAAGGGGCTACAACTAGTTTCGCTGGTTTTCTATCCTTGAATCCTTAGCAGGTTTTTCCTCCACGTATGCCAAAGAACTAATCAAGAAGCATATTCAGCAGTTTTTGCTGAAGGATGCAGTTGCTGAACATCATCATCTTTGGCAGGAAGAGTTCTGTAATTTCTGTCAAATTCCTGTAAAACATAGGTATTCCTGAACCTCACCTGTATTAACAGCTAAATGGTTCCAATAGAATGTTGCTATTGTGAGAGATATCAAAGAGAGATGCACTGGAAGGGATGAAGTCTGAGAGACCCTACAAATTTAACCTTTGAACTGAAGTGATATCTAATTATCACAATTTCTGATTTTTTTGTTTTGAAGTAAAAAAAAAAAAAAAAGAATTCTACCTAGAGTAATTATGAAATTAGAGAAATTATGAAAGTGTAGAGAATACTCTAGTAGCCTAAGTTTTGCCCTGTCTTTATATATCAATGCCATCAGCAACATAAGTACGGATGTGTTTTATTTCTTAAGTAAACAGAAAACAACTTGCATTTTGTGTCAGCTGAAGGGATAATACACAGAGGATGTCAAACTAAAGCTAAAAGTTTACCAGCAAAAATCACTTTTTGCAGAGAACAGTTATAGAACAAGGAAGGATGCGATATGAACTTTTCTAAATTGCTTACAGAGATTTTTTAGAACATTGTTTTATTAAGCTGCTAGCAGTGTACTAATAAGAAGTACTTTCTACAATATCCTTTTCCAGCTTTAATTATACTTATTGTGTAATCATAAAATTATAAGATATGAAGATCTTTTGTCTAAAACTGATTGTATCTTTCTCATCTCAAACTAGGTGTACATTGTTTTAATTTCCTATGGGGAAATGGCATTGCTTTACCCTGGCCTGCTGTGTTACATGATGTAGCAACCCAGCTCATTCAAATTACTACAAGTTACCTAATTCTCCTAATCCACTGAAATTAGCCTGAAGATGTGATTAAAAATAAATAAAACGAAAAATCATAGTTACCAAATACTACTGAGAACCATAAAGGATTTCATTTAGAAGCTATAGACTGAGAATACAAGTTATCTCAACTCCTGCTATTTTTATCAGGAAATTTGAATTTTGGGACTTTTTTTTTTTTAATTATTTTTAAAATTATGGAATCTTATATAAATTCCATTTTACAAAAAGAGGGAAAGAAAGAAATCACAAGAATTTTATACAATCTCATAACTAAAATTTACTGCTCAAGAGGTTCATCTAGAAGATTACATACAGCTCTTGGTGTCACTATACTTGTCCATTTACCTGAGTGACTATAACAAAGCATATTTATCATGACCATGGTGAACCATACAACCTAGAGGGGAAATGTGGACAGATATAATGACGAGATATGTGAACTTAACTCTCATGAAGCATCACAATAGCTTAAGGAATAAGATTTCAGACTGATTCTAAAGGAAGACATTAGGTTTTTGTGGTGCACTGAAAGCAGCTATTTTGTTTCAGGGATACTGATGTAAAAATGTTAAAGTTTTAAGCAGAAGCAGCTCTACAGGTAAGAAAGAGCACTCCAGGAGAAATGTTTGCTTTCTACTGATTTTGTTTTGTTTGCTTGTTTACTGAAGAACGGACAAAAAAAAAGTCAGAGCAGATTTCCCGATATGGATGGTGGTACTTCCTGTATTAAAATTAACTTGGAGAAATCAAATGCAAACAGTGCTGACAGTATGCTACTACTTCTATATTGTTAGATTTAATTTAATTTCTGCAATATTTGGCTACCCAAAACAAAAAGAAGGCTTTCTAACATGATAGCAAATATCCAATGAAACCCTTCCTTGTCAATGGATGTCAACATGTAACTGTATATTAATACAGCGCAGTGGACAAAAGAACTGTATTTAAATAACCTAAACAAAATATGATGTAGTAAAATAATATATGACTTGTGCAGAACTAATAAAAAATATGTAGTTCTTTTGATTTTCTTCTAGGGTATGGGTTCAAACTGTCTAAAAATGTTACTCTAAATGTTGAACTGGAGAGCTCTCATCTCCCCACACCATTCCCAATTCACATCATGGCTACAGAGTATTCCCAGCTGTTACTGACTTGTTAATAGGACCACAGTATTACACATACTATTGTTTAATCCATATGTATAAAAATGAGTACTAGTAATATTTCTAATATAATTCAGCCCTGTGATGACTTTTCTTTGAAAGTTGTACTCTTTTTTTTTATTTATTTATTCTTCTTGCTAATAACGAATGCAGAAGTTGTCACATTATGCCACATTATGCATGACAATTGTACGTACTAACATTGTCTTAAATAGACACACCTCAACTACAGAAGAGCAAGAAAGCACTATGGAAGACTTGTTAAACGTTACATTATACGGTATGTTCCTCTTCCTCTCATCCTACCTAATATATCTTCTTTCCCCTCCTTGTGCAATGACCCCCGAGACAGGGAAGTAAAACACAGTGCTATTAAAGTGCTGGAGACGTTGCATCCAGATTACAGCCTCTGTTGTTAATCAGTTTGCTGCACTATAACTAGTGCAGATAACATGGGATAAAGAAACACATCTTGCCAATTAACAATTACAACTTGCTTTTTTTAAATTGGAAATCATGACAAACCAAGATCAGATCTGGGGGGGAGAAAGAGATCAAATAAAAAGTTTTCTTTCTCCTCTCTAACATCTATGTACCATTTTGATGTACTTTCTAACATGTTCTACATATTGATCTTATCACTTGTTTACAATTCCAGGTCACAACGAATTTGTTGTATATAATATGCTTCAATATATCAGATACTTCTCTTTGTAGTCCCTGTCACTAATTTTGCCAGGGCTGCATTTCTATGGTGACCAGTAGTGCACTTTGTAGCACTGGAGCCTCTAGTACAATTTTTTAAGGCTTCCACTGCCATCCTCTGCCCTTATTGTTCTATTCTACATTTTAATTCCATGGTGAAAGATAGTCCACTTTACATAGAATAATGTGATATTAGTACCTATTGTTCAAATACATACATAACAATAAACATCATATCACAAAATAGAAGGTAAGCTTATGTCCAAAAGCTGGATCTGAAGTACAATGAGAATCAAAATGTATTGGCCTCAATTGCTCTAGACCAAAAATTAAAACATGAGAAATAAAAGTATGCTATGATGTTCCCACCAAATAAAAGATCAGTAACAGCATCTAAAAATACACAGAAAATATGTAAAATTTCAAAAGTATTGGGAAATCTATAAAAAGATAACTGCAACAAGTTCTATCTGGACAGTAGGAAAGCACAACAGATGAATACTGAGCAATTGCTATTAGGATTACAGCACCACCTAGTGTGTTCTGGTACTGCTCCTAACAGAAGCTTTCTATTTTTCACTTGTGTTTTTCTTTCGTAATTGAAATACAGTTTTTCTGGGCTTCTTTTTGTTTGTGATTCTTTTAATCTGTATTATATTATTGTGGTCTGAGTTTCATTAAATTCATGGATGTTGACTCCATAAGAACGTCACCAGAGGAAGTGTTACATATTATTACACTAAAGCCCACGGCTGCCAAGGCAGGACCTCCTTTCCTTTGTCCCACTCTTTAAGGCAATGAACATAATTTTCTTCAGGCTTGGAAGAAGGACCCTGTCTTCAGGAACAAAAGTAGCCCGATGGTAGGACTGGCTACCCTTGTAAGCCCCTAAATGTGGCTCTCCAGGTTCCCAGATTTTCCAAGTTACCAGAAGCCACCTTCTTTTGATTTGTCTTGAGCATGCTGAAAGACTATGGAACAAACTCAATGTCGAGCAATTAATTTGGTATTGTTTTTTTGTTTGCTTGTTTTGTTTTGGTTTTGTTTTGTTTTTTAAATTGTTTTGTTTCTGTCTCCCCTCCTGCCCTTCCAGAACAGGATAATCCTAGATAACCCTGAGCACAATTTGATAATGATACTTGATAATTATATGTTGCCTTTCGTATCTTTCTCCAATTGCAATGGTTATTCAAGGGAAGACAGTGGTAGATGTGGATAGGGAAGGCAGGTTATATATTTACTTACTTATCAAGAAGGAAAAACAGTGCTAGAATTAAAAAGGAAGACGAAACACAATGATTAAGCAAGCCTCTGAATTTTCACATACTTGTAAAGTTCCATTTCAGTTGTACCACCCTACTACATTCAAACTTGAAATGGATGTATTATTGTTTTTGTTTGTTTGATTTCAATAAGAATGATCAGAAGGACTGGAAAACTGCAACCTTATCAAGCATTCCACAATGTATCTGTATACGTACTATTTAAATATATCTAAGAATTTACAACTTGACAAGAACCATTGAAATCTGGCATGTAAATGCTAATTTCAAGTTATCCAGGCTAATCCATGCATTTGCACAAAGGGAGTATGCATAATACTTTCTTTTAATTGCACTTCTTATACAGTGAACTTATTGCTGAACATAAATACTGCTCAGAAAGTATTATTTCTTCTTAGAGTCTTTATGTAGAATTTTGCTCTTTACTGTACATTGTTCAAACCCAATGTTAAAGGTAGTCAGGTTTGTCAGTTAGGGTTTCAACCCTGGAGAGAGCCTAAAACAGTTGCAAATGGTAGCAACTACCTATCTTTGTACAATCTTTGCACAGTCAACATTTCCAGGAAATAACAAGCCCTCCTAACTGATAAGCTATGAGCAGGCTGTAATGGGACTAGTCTCCTTCCCTTCAGTGGTGAATGGGTCTCTGTGCTAAAAGGATTCAAATATTTAACGTACATGAGACAATCTGATTGTGTAGCCGAACCAGGAAGACATTTCCCATGGGAAGCTATGAGGTCTTGTTTCAGTTCACTGCATCATTCATTCACTTATTTTCAATGCCTCAAAGCAAATTTCTCGATGAATTTCTTATGAAGGAATTAGAGATTCAGTCTTCTCTTTCTAATGGAATTTAATTCATCACAAAGCTACAAAGCGTAAGTTCTTCAGCTTCCTCAAGAATAAACACATCATTTACTAAATCTTAAATAAATAAAACACAAATCCCAAATATGTAAAGGTGAAATTGCAAACCTGACCATAATTGCATTCATCCCAATTGGCTTTACTTTACTATCAGTTTTAGCTCCTTTACTTACTCCTTTTTCATAAACATCCTTCATGATTCATTATTCATAGTCATTGAGCAACACCATTGCACCAGCCTATTAGATGCTTTAATATTTTTTAATACATTTGCAAACTTTATATTAGGAAGCTAAAACAAACCAGAACTTCATAACTACAGGAATACAGAATAACTATAGTAATCATTGTTATAATTCTGATTTTAAGAAGTTCATGCAGAGTTGCTCTTCTTTTTTAATTTTTATTGAACTAAAAGTCTACAAGGTCAAGAAAGTGTAATGCAATATGAAAACAAAATCTAATTAAATTTTACTCTTAACAGCAAAATACAAGCCTGTATTATTTATGAAGAGTAATGTGTACTCACTCTGGTTTCAATTACATGCTGTATATATGGATAGCTGAATGGTGGTATTTCTGTACAGAGTAACACAATAGGTTGGCTATACTTGAGCTACTTACCTCTGTGTCCCTTCACAGTCAATGGAAGGGTGCTTTTTTCTCATTAGAATGAGAAAAATTTTAAATGCTTTTAATCTCATTAGAATGAGATTAGTCATGCTATAGAAATGTCTGTTTCTTTCTTCTGTCTATAAATGAACCCAGATGACTAATTCTGATAAAGGTATCTGTGCTATGGATGTCAATATTACATCAGATAAGTCCCAAACCAACTGATTGTCTTTCTCATCATTCTTACATGTGTTATAGCCTCTTTTGTTTGTTTGTTTGTGTTTTTTCTTGTGAAAACATGCTTGATTTAATCTCTCTGACTCGGTAACAAACTATTTTAAGCCTTTATTTCTTGACTTTTACTTGACACATTGTTAGAATTACTTAGAAATATCATTTTGAATGAGTGGCTGTTATCGATAAAAACATTATTTCTATCAATTATTTTTTGCTATGAATCTTTGGGAACTCTACATATCATTCCACTGAAAACATTATCGATGTGTTGCTTTGTCATAAACATTAAATGATCACAGGATAAAACAAACAGTAATAGCTGGTTCTGGGTAAAAACTAATTAAGCTGCCTAGTTTAGTTTAAAAAAAATGTATGTGTATATTTAAGAGATTAGTTGACAAAAAGTCACCAGTACTGAATTTCTGAGTCTCCAAAAACTTTTTAAACTAGTATGTTCAAAGATCAGGGAAAATACCTCCAAAGATTTTTTTTTAAAAAAAAAAAAAAAAAAAAGAGGGGGGAGTGAAATTCATCCTTAATTTCTTAAGCTAACGAATACCAAATACAGAGGTTCATAACAGCAATGTTGTTTCAAATATGGGAGGAAAAATACCTCCAGGGACATGAATTGTATTAAATATTTTAAAAAAATAACTTTTCTATCCAAATTCTAATTAAATTAAAGGTTTAGAAAAAAAAAAGTCTTAGTGAGTACTAGGAAGGTTAAGAAGGCCAGATACTCAGAAGTTGTTGGCCAATAACTTAGAAATCACCAGACAACATCTTTCCTTAGATATGTGAGAAGGAGTTGTTCAGGGTTAGGGAGAGTGAACTGACAAGAAAAAAAAAAAAAAAAAAAAAAAGTTATACTGACCTGGAAAACTTTACCTAAATTAGCATGTCTGTAGACTCTGTGTTGGTATAAAAAGAGTGGATCAAGACCTTATCCAAATCATACACTAACATTCTTTTAATACTGATTACAGAAATATCTGGTTTGTGGCAAGGCACCAAGCGAAGATAAGCGATGAATGAGAGTAAACTCAAGCAAGGGTTTAAAAGAGCTTTACAATCAGAATTAAATATAACAACGTTTTTTATTTTTTTTATCATACATAAATGAGATGTATACACACACAATAACCCCTAGAGAACACATTCATCAAAAAAAAAATAATAAGACAAAAACAAAAAAAAACAGACATGAAGTGCAAAATAGCATTTAGAGCTATCTGTGATATTGTGATGATAAAATATTCTCTCAAGATAAAATAAAATTATATCCTCCAAGGAAACAGGCCTTCCTATATATATGTCATCATATGGCATGAAATCAATTTTTTTTTCTGTGGAGCCATGAATACAAAGACCACTTGGCAGCTCAGAAACTTGGCAATATTCAATGGTAGTGCATTACCGTGGTATATTTTAAGAACAGCTAAAGCCCCATTTTTTTCTTTATTTGTACTCAGTAAAGATAAATTAACCATGAGTTGGTGAGCCTTCTTTCATCAGAAGATATCTAGTCACTGAATTTCAACCTAACCTTCAAGAAAAAATAAAGTCTAAAGAGAATCTGTTTCATTGTAAATTATTACGAATATTTAAATAAAAATGAACTTTTTTGCTTGATATATTATTTGGTTCCTCACAGATTTGACCCTCAGGGAGGGTAAGCTTCTGAAATGGAAAAAGGATAGATTGCATTGCACTGAAATGCAATTACCACATTGCAGAGCCTTTCATGCAAAAACTGCTTTATTTGTCCAGTCATTATTCAGCATAATTTTTCTATTTATCGCTTATAAATCTTAACACAATTTTCTCAGTTCCAATAGAAAGTTCAGTGTATGAACCGCACAGGGACATTCAATAATGAAATGTAATAACATATTTCCCTAGTAGTGCAACTTTCTACAGGAAGGTTCCATCAAGACAATCTCACATAAGTCTATAAATTTACCATCCCTCAATACACCATCAACCAAGAAGTTAGTAAAACTTTTTGAACATGACATGAATAAAATAAAAACCTCTGAATGCAATCATAGGTAAATAAGCAAAGTCTTTCCCCCTAATTTTCTCTTATAAGAGAAAACACTGGAGAAGTTGCCTCATGTACGTCAAACTAGGTCTTATTTTCTTTTCATGTGTGAGATAAAGCAAGGTCAACAAAGTAAAACTATGAGTAAAAAGCAAAAGTAAAATTCTAAATATCACATATTTGCTCATAACAATGAACAGACTATTCTTCCAAAAGACCATAAAATGACAATACACAACTTGTTCAACCTAAGTCTCTTCATTTTAACCACTAGGCTCTTGCAGATGCCTTCTTTTGAAAACTTGTGAAAACTCATATGACTATGATATTAATCTGAGCCAGATCTACAAGAATGGACCCTATGTACAAGCAAGAAGAATCAGACAGGAAGATAGGATAAGCCTGTGGATAATATTTAAATTCCTTACTGACATCTCTTGTTCTAGCATATCCATATGTGTGTCATGACTTTCTCTCTCAGAAGTTGAAAAGTGAGCCTAGTTGCCTTAGAAACAAGTTAGATACAAGTTAGATACACCATCAACTAAAATATAACATGCTACAGGGAATTTACAGGAAAAATGCACTTAATAAAAGAGTTCAGGATTACTTGTGCCAAAAGCCCACCCAGTATAAACATATGCTGGCAACTGAAGATGTTATTGTTTCTCTGCCCTTACTATATAACCTATTTTTTTCCCTGAAGCCTTTTTTTTCTTGGCTACATTGCTAAAAGATGGATCATCCAAATACCTGCTTAAACATGTTTTTACATGTACATCATTATCATTATTGTGTAAAGAAAGCTAAGTATTAATTTGGAAATAATGCCTGAACATATATCATTGGGATGTGTATTTAACCTTCTGGGCATGCAAAATTTTTTGTAAAAAGTTTTACTAAGGTTTATGAGAGTTTCACAGAAACCAATAAAATAATAATAAAAAAAAAAAGGTAAAAAGTAGTATTGCAATCAAGGAGTATATAAATCAAGCCTACTAAAGCCCAAATCAATTAAAAATAAAGAATTACCTCCATCAATGAAAAAATACTAATACAGACAAGAATCAAAACTGATCTGATTCTTAAGAAATGCAAACCTCAGGAATATAAGGAGCAGAGCATTATTCCCAGCCCTGGAGTTAATTCCCACAAGAATGCTATTGACTGAATGACTTATATCTTATTTAACCTGGATATCATACTTTGAAAAACAATGTTTTATAATCCTGAGTTCTCTTTCATGGTCCATTAAGCTTCTGGTGAAGTCACTTAATATCTTCTCAGGTTGTAAAAGCATGTAAAAACGGCACCAGGGGAGGTTCAGACTGGACATTGCAAAAAAATTCTTTACTGTGAAGGTAGTCAAACACTGGAACTGGCTTTCTATAGAAGTGATTGATACCTTATTTCTGTCAGTGTTCAACAGACATTTGGACAATGCGCTAAATAACATGCTTTAACTTTTGGTCAGCCCTGAAGCTCAGGCAGTTGGACTAGATGACCTTTGCAAGTCCCATTCAATTGAACTATTCTGTTCTATTCATGAAGTCTTACATACAGAAATATCCCCTCATTTTCATGTAGAGAAAGATTTATTTTTTATAAATGCGAAAAGAGAATGGAAAATTATTAGTCATATAAATTTTTTAGGATCTCGAAGAGAGGTTATGCAATGCAGAGAACAGATTAAATTTTTGCTGGATTTTGCCTTTATACCAACCAAACAAGGATAGCTTTCCCGTATTTTTATTTTTTTAGTCAAACAATGTAGCCTGAGAATTTTTCAGGGGTGTGTTTGTGAAGTCAGTTTAGAGTCAGCTATCATTGCTAAATATTAGGCTAGGGATTAACAACAGATTAGCATAGCAACAGAAGTCAGCATGAGGATAGTCAGTAAGGAGGAAACTCATCCGCTGCCTTGACACAGCTCATATAGAATACCCTGATCTTTCCCCTGCAAGTGAATATGAGAACACAGCTTTTATCTTATTTTTTTAACATTTTGGAGTCATGATTAGGTTAGAGTGTTACAACCAAACCCAGCTGTTCCACCACTTCCCACTCTTCTATGCAGGCACATGCCCTTTCAGGAAACCTACAATTCAAATACACCATTTTAGGTAAGCAGAGCCTGGTGTCACGTACATAGACAGAAACTAAAAGCTTCTGTTTTACCCTTTAAGTAACTGCTGATTAATACTGAATGTCATAGTCCAGGACAGTTATAGCTCTCTATTCTCAAGAGGAAGACATTCACAAGTAACGCTAACTGAAAACTTCAGTTGTATTTCACACATTTCATTTGGCTGTCTTCATAGAAAATCTCTATTCTTTTGCCCTATTCTGAACTTGTATCTTATGTCCTAAAGCCTTCATCTACAATTCTTCTGTGCCAAAAATACCTTCTTAAACAAGCACAAAGTCTGTCATCATTTTTATGTTGATTAATATGAGACCTGCTGCTCAGCTCCAACTACATTTCTAGAGATTTATCACCCACAAAGAGATATCAGAGAACTGACTTAAAGTTTGAATCTCTTTCTGCCACTTATTAATGAGGAGTTACAAATAACTATAATATTTTTTTTTTTAAAAAAAAAAAAAAAGCTCAAATAAGGAAAAAAATGATACTGCAGAGGTTTAAACTGCTGTAAACCAGTGTGATAGCAGACAGGCACTATCTACTGAGGGAGCAGCTACAGATTTTGACATTTGCTCAGAAGATTCTTCCTTGCCAACCTTATCTAGATTGCAGCTAAGCCAGATGGCCTTAGTCCAAGGTTTGTAATCAGCCAAATGTAAAGGAAGGCAACAGCTCTAGCTGAAAAGGAAACAAAACAAAACAAACCTTAGAAATACTAATGACAATCCATGTAATGGTAACCCATATCCTCCCATAGGTCTCCTGTAGTAATTGAAAATATAAAAATATTCCATGTCTGTTGTTCAGAACATTTCTGAGGCTGTGAATTTGGTCAAAAAGTAACCGCCTATGAAACATCTTCTGTGATGTCTCAAAGAAGAGTCAATGGAACTCCATTATAATTTTCCTTCTATACCAAAACTCTCAAAATCACAGCAACAGCAGGTCCTGCCTCCTAAGGTTGAAATGCAATGAATTATATCTTTCAGTTCTCAAAATGGTATGTGTAAATGGGGCAGGGAGGAGTGTATTTCAGTTTACCTGAAATATTTATCTTAATCCAAGAGGTAACATTTCATTTTTATTTTGATTAATTTATTTTTCCCCCTTTTTCTCTTTTAATTTTTAACTAGGTTGACTTCTAAAGTTGAAATAGTCATTTCAAAATGAAGAAAAATCCCTATTGTTTTATCCCACCAATAAATTGCTTGCATGTTTTATTTTTCTCCCATGTTTAAAACTGTAACAAAATTTTGTTTGTATCTTCTCTACAAAATGTTAAAGACCAATTCTCTTTAGATAGTGTCACATATTATTAAAATTAAAAAAAAAAAAAAAAAAGGAAAAAAATAGAATCAAGAAAATATTCTGGAAAAAAACACCACTGCTCTGTCCAATACATAAGGATATATGAGACTGACCACTGAAAATAAAAACCTACTGCATATTTTAATTCATTTAAATCTGTTCTGAAAATATATCATTCTTTTTTTTTTTTATTACTTTTCTCATAAATTCTAGTTAAGATCTTGTTAACATCTAGTTAATCTGATAGTTATCCGTAACTGGATGTATTTAAGGAGGTTTTCTTTTCATTTTTTCCTTCAAGAAACCATATATAAACATGATGAAAAGTAAGTCTAGAGTAGGTATAGCTATTTTTCATCATTTGTCATCAGACACAAAGGGGATGGAACTGATTAATAATTGGTACATCCATTTTTACAAAGAGAACCTCAGACATTCAACAATCAAGGAAGTTTTTAGCTGTTTCCTTCTACCTTGAAAAACTACCACAGGCTTCTTTCCAGAGGATACTCACACACTTATCTGACGAGACACAATGTAGGTTTTTTTTGTTTGTTTGTTTCATACAAATTTTGTACTGAATACTAGTATTCTGCAAGCTCAGACTTGCAATCACATGTATCTCTGACATTTCAACTACAATGAAAAAAATTGAGAAAAGCACAGTAAGCTGTTAATCTCAGACAAATTTGCATAAATTGATATGTTTTTTAAATACTTTCTGAGACAAAGTATGAAGTAATACACTCAAAACAACCTCTGTCTTTAAATAGGTTTTTGTCTTCATAGAACAAACCCATGTAAAACTATTCACCCTAGCACTGACCACCAAAAAGATAATTTCAAAAAATCCCATTACCAGATTTCTTTTACATCTATTTTGAACCATATACTAAAACCTAACCTTGCTGTGCTAAAATATTACTTATCGAAGTTAAATAAAAAAAATTGACCAAGTAAGAAATTCAACATTTAAAATATTTTACAATTTATATGTAACCAAAAAAAAAAAAAAAAAAGAGTCACCAAATCCACATTATTTCACATTAAAAATAAAAGATCATTTCAGCTTCCTTGAGGATATTAGAACAAAGCAAACCTTAAGCATCCTGGCAATGATGTCAAAAGGGAGAGTTATGTGGAAAATATTTTCCTTGTAGGAAATGTCTGTAAATAAGATTCTAACTAAACCACCTACTGTGATTTCAGTTTAAACCAATTATTTTTTTTTTCTTTTAGTTCATAATTAAAATATGAAAGCCTTATTTGGAAAGTGAGATATTTGTTTTTCAGCAATGTCTACTCTGACTGCATTGCAGTCAGGAGGTACAAGTCGTAAGAGTGTACTATCATGCTGTTCTGCATTGAGACTACCCCCCAAACATAGCTTTTTAATTTAAAGCTACCAATATTACTCTGAACTGAGGGGTTCAAAAGACAGACAGAGAATGATAATTATACTCAGAGATAACTTGATTATATTTACTGTTGGCACTCAACAATCATGAGGATCTAGAACTAAGCTTCCCTGTACAGTCTTATCCCCCATCTCATGCCACAACATTTTGCGTAACCAACTCTTATCAATTATAAGTCTCTGTTCCTAGTGGCATACCATGCCAATTCTAATTTCTTCCACAAAACATCAACTTATTTTTCTTTCTAATCTAGTTCATCACCTTCCTGTTTCTTCTGCTTCTGGTTTCTGTGACAATTTTTCTCACATTAGGCTGAGAAATTTTCTCATCTGTGCCTGAACATCCAGCTTCTCCTGGCCTGCCTTTTTTAAATTTATTTTTTATTTTTTTCTCCACCTCCATGGTTATCATTTGCTTTCTCTCCTCATTAGATGACTTTCAGTGACAGACTCACCAACAAGCCAATACCTGTCCATTTCACGTGGAGATACCAACAACAATGGCATTCCAGGACAGACTTGAGTAGAATGTCACTCTCCCAATAAACAAAAAAGAATAGAAAGCATCACTTTACACCAAATAACCCTTTAGTTTTGTGATTTGTGTACTTTTCCAAATAT